>CM076675.1:34975919-35563419 GCA_038501925.1 Xenopus petersii
AGAAAATGGTCCATTTACCACGATTCTTTGTAATCTATACTTCAGTCAGTTCTCTATCCAAGTACAAATACTATGTTCCAGGCCAATATCCCTTAATTTAACCAGTAATATTCTGTGTGGGACTGTATCAATTCCTTTAGCAAAGTCCAAGTAGATTACATCCACTGCCATTGCAAAATCGAGGTTCCTGTTCATCTCATAAAAGACAATTAAATTTGTTTGGCAAGATTGGTTACACATAAAATGATGCTGACCAACTCATCGTTTTATTATTTGTAATGAAATCAAGTATCCTATCCCTTAATACCCTTTCAAAAAGCTTTCCTAACACTGATATCAGACTAACTGGCCTATAGTTTTGAGGCTGAGAATGAGATCCCTTTTTGAATAGCAGCACCACGTTAGCAATGACAGTTCAGAATCTCTGTTTTTTTTCTGTTCTCATCAACCAGTTGACACCTTCTGATATTAAGGCTTCCACCCCTTCCTGCTTCATTTTGTTTACTATTTACATATTTCAAAAATAATTTTGAATTCTTTTTACTGCTTGATGCAATACCCTTTTCCATATTGATTTTAACTTGTCTGACAGCTTTTTTGCATGATTTATTGTCCTCCTTGTACCCGATAAACGTTTTGGCTGTCCAAGCTTACTTGAAAGCCTTAAAAGCATGTCTTTTCTTACCCAACTCCAATTTCTATTGCACCACAAAGGTTTAGTATTATTGATTATTACAAGATCCAAAAGAGAATCATTCCTACTAGATTCTTGAACGAGCTGGAATAAAAAGTTGCCATTCAGCATATTTACAAACCTGCTAGCTCTTTCTGACTTGGCTTGAAGTCACCCATAAAAATAACAACTTGACCTAGTTGCAAAGCCGCTTCTATTCGTAAAAGTAGTTGGGCTTCATTCTCGTCACTTATATGAGGTGGTTTGTAGCATAGTAACATAGTAAGTAAGGTTGAAAAAAGACACATGTCCATCAAGTTCAACCTTTTAGTTGCCTAACTGCCAGTTGATCCAGAGGAAGGCAAAAAACCCATCTGAAGCCTCTCCAATTTACCTCATAGGGGGAACAATTCCTTCCTGACTCCAAAATGGCAATCGGTCTAGTCCCTGGATCAACTTGGACTATGAGCTACAGTATCTCCCATAACCCTGTATTCCCTCACTTGCTAAAAAGCAGTCCAACCCCTTCTTAAAGCTATCTAATGTATCAGCCTGTACCACTGATTCAGGGAGAGAATTCCCCATCTTCACAGCTCTCACTGTAAAAAACCCCTTCCGAATATTTAGGTGGAACCTCTTTTCTTCTAATTGGAATGGGTGACCTTGTGTCAGCTGGAAAGACCTAGTGGTACAGTAAATAAAGCATTCTTTCTCATCCACCCGCCCCATGCCCAGTTTAAACACTGCACCGACCTCTTAGCGACTAAATAGGTTGTACCCCAAGGAAAAATCAGCCCAGTGTTTTAGGAACCCAAACCCTTCCTTCCTATACCAAGACTTGAGTCACGCATTCAGCTGCCTAAGCTCCCACTGTCTTCCTAAAGATGCATGTGGCACGGGCAAAATTTCTGAAAAAAGTACATTGGAAAACCTTCCCTTAATCTTAGAGCCTAGTTCACACTCCCATCTTCTTCACACAATCTGGTGAATTTGTTGGGATGAATAAACCCAGGAGCAGCTTCCCTTTTCCTTTTATCAACACTAGATTTTCTAACTGTTACCAAGCCTTACCCCCCTTCTGCTGTTCTGTTCCCCCCAAACTATCTGACCCAGCTAGGTCCTGCTCAGTGAGCAAGAGACTCCTTTCAAAATTGTCAATTAACCACAGTGTTGCAATTTATTGGTTTAGTGCTCTAACACGAGCCTTGCTCACAACTGCCACAGAACTAAGCAGTTTTGGAACTCCTGCTACAAATCTGCAAACATATGGCAGACTGTGCACTGAATCAGACCTTCAATCTTGCAAGCGCTCATTATACTAGTTACAGGTCAACAAACAGAAACCCGTTTGACCTAGTTTTGACCTAGTTTGAACTTGCTTTTATTTGAAACTCCCATGTTTGTAACTCCACTTACAGAGCAAACACTTAAAGAGGAGCAATTGGCTAGAGCAAGCTCTACTGGAGTCTCAGGGATTATTTTTATACCTTCTGTTCAAGTGAAGACTAACTACAAAGTAAAGCAATTTGTGGCAAAAGCACAATAGCACACTTAACTTAGCACCCAAGACAGAAAAATAACTATAAATCATTTAAACCGCAGAACTTAAATATACAAACCTTACTTTTAAATAACAGTTAATTAAAAATACTTATCCTTATATGTTACTTTGTTTGCTTCAGTTGATTTTACCTGTCAGCCTCTAAAATAAATCTATTTAGAGAGTCGACAGGTTAAATAGCAGACCACCTTTCATGAAACCCCGTTCATTCCTCCAGTCTGAGCATGGGTCTATAAGTTGTGTCCCAGTAATTGTTCAGTTTATAAGGAAGTGGCTTATTAAAGATACGGTGCTACTGTGAGCTAACGTTTATTAATAGAATTCTGTTATTTTTGGTAGTAGTGTAATTTTGTTTTTTACTCATACAAAGAGAATGTTGTATGTATAGTAGGGATGTAGCGAACTGTTCGCCGGCGAACTAGTTCGCACGAACTTCGACTGTTCGCGTCCGCCGCAAGTTCTCGAACGTCGCGCGACGTTCGAAAATAGGCGTTCGCGTCAAAAATCGTTCGACCATTCGATTCCTTCGACCGCTAAAATCGAAGGATTTTCGTTCGAATCGAACGATCGAAGCCATTGGATTGAATGAAATCATTCGATCGAATGGCTTCGATCGTTTGATTCGAACGAAAATCCTTCGATCGAACGATTAAAATCCTTCGATCGTTCGAATCGAACGATTTTCGGATGTTCGAAGTTCGCAAACTGTTCGCGAACTGTTCGCATTTTTTGCCGGTGTTCGCGAACGGCGTTCGCGAACACATACACGGCAGTTCGCTACATCCCTAATGTATAGTCTTGTAATTGCTGTACTTACATTTCTGCTTACAAAACACATAAGATTTACCATCTTTATTTCTTTACGGTGACCTCTTGTCTTTTTAATGCTATCACAATTTATAAAAAAATAATTCTCCACTGGTGGTGTTCCTATAGATACTTATTAAAACATAAATTTAACAGGCAGTGTTACAGTAATTCCAATTGTAGCTTGGCTTATAACATGACTACAAAGTATTTTGTGCTTTGTCAGGGTTTTTGCAGATTTCTTTATTCTGTGAGGTTAATGAAAAAAGCGATTGATTTTCTAGCTCTAATCGTATAAGTGTAAAGGGAAACATATCCTATTTTAAAGAGGCAGTATACACCCTCTTTCAACATAAGCTCAGTGATTAGGGTTTGTGCTAAACATAATTTTTGCTTACTGTGTTTAATTCAAGCTGTCAATAGTGTTGCACTTCATTACATTACACCACTTTTACTTCGTCATTTCCTGGTTCTGTTGAGTAGTTGTTTGCAGAGGAAAAGCTAGTAAAACAAATTACTAGTTCATAAATAAGCTCTCTGTATAATGAGTTGCTTCATTTCAAAACCTGACACACTAAAACGTAGGGTTTGTTTATACAGAGGTGGTTATTTCCCTTTAAGCAACTTACCCTCTCTTCTCTGCTGCACCCTTATATGGCACAGAGAGACTATCAATTTCTATACACTCTGATTGGACATACTGTATTTTGGGTGCAGCATTAGATTTCATTGTTTTTTTTATTAGAGATGAGTATGAATTTGAGATGAGTAATGGCTCACTCTGTATTATGTTTATTTGAATTATGTGAATTTGCTGGTGTATGTGATTTTCATATCAAAACGTTCAGAAGCACATACTTTGGTGAGAATCATAAGAATATCACACTTTGGAACATTGTGAGGTTATTTGGGTCAAGTGGCCCCTGGTAGACATTTGTTTTTTCTTTTGTGTGCCATAGGAAAAAAAAATGACTAGCATGGTATTTTACCCTTAAATAATGTTTTGTATAATTTACATAATGTATGTATTCATTTACAGTTCAGTGGTTATTGTAGCAACTGGAGGAAGCAGAGTAAGTTTACTTTTGATGGTTGGGAAGAAGTTTTCATGTTTGTATAAATCAAATTTTGTCTCCTTGTAGCCACTCATTCCAAGGAGTCCTACGAGTGGTGTTGTCACTCCATCAAGCACAATCAGCACACCTACAAAGAGAGACAGTTCAGCACTTCAGGACCTCTTTATTCCTCCCCCACCCGCAGAGCCTTACATACCCAGGTATGACCTGTATCTAGTACTCATGTTGCTTTCAGTCCCTTCTGGGCTGGTGCATTATACCCTTTCTTTGGTCTAGCTATCCTAATACATTAATACCTGGCAACATTCCCAATTGAAAAATTGGCTGGTTTAGACCAGGGTCCTGATCCAACAGGCACAAAATCCAGCACACCTCTTGCTTAACTTGCACTGGGGATCATCAATCCATGGCTGCCCCAAGTCAATGCAAACCGCACAGATTTCTTTTTTTGATCGTTGCTCTCCAGCAATTTACTGAAAAGCAGGCACAAGTTTCATGGGAATATAAATGTTTCTTTCTTTCTGCTTTTCAACAAAGATTGTTGGGCCATAGGCCACAAAGAAATCTGCATGACCTCTCCCTTCATCTGTGGACAAATACGGACAATTGGCGGGTATTTACAAAATATCTTTTTTAGGCTGACACACCAGTACTAGAATTGGGCAATACAAATATAGAATATATCCTTAAAGGGCACCAATCATAACTTAAATCATTTCTTAAGTAAATACACTATGTGAAAGTTCAAGAAATCTGATTTTTAAAACAGTTAGAATTGTTTGTATAATGTAAATCATCAGCTCACTATTCCTTCTGCAAGATCTCCCCTATCTCCACTGCAGTTCTAGCTGAGGCAGCCATCTTGGATTTCACTGGCTCCTCCTACCTATATCTTCCCAGCCAACTGCAGCTCTGAAATCTCGCACATGCTCAGTTGAAATTTCTTGTTGCTTATCAACCCTTCTAAGCTATTTTCAAATCAGCCAAACCTCTGTATTAGCTGCTGTTCAGTAGTGCTGCCACCTGCTGGAAGTTAGTGTGTGCCCTTCATTTGCATAATTACATCACCAGCAGGGGACAAGATAGGGAAATCTCCTGATACTTCTAGTGGAGGAGTTTACTAAAACAAGGCATTCTGGGTAGAATACTCAAAGCAGTGTTACAATCTGAGCATGCTCCTGAAATTTGCATATTAGAGTCTCTGTCACAATATGGCCTCCCTCAGTGAAAGAACCCATTTGACAACGAATTTTTTAAAACCTGCCGTTTTTTTCAAAAAACTATATATGTAGTTTGCTTAAACGTGTTTATGTTGTACTGGTCAGATTGTTAATATGTGTTTGATTTTGGGTGTGATAGGTGCCCTTTAAAATGCCCTTTAAAATAAGAAATGCACATAACATGGTAGTTTGAAAACTTCCTTTGGTATTGATTATAACACCACTGTCAATGAGTGCTGGACACAGTTTTATAAAGTATATATAAAAGAAATCACCATCTGTAGGTGAAACAAATTGGAAGTTTATCCCAAAGCATGTGTTCCTTAATTGAGGGGAAAATTAGGTTTAAATAGACCTGTGATTTTCTTATTGCCTTCCTATCCCCGAGTGCATAATCCCTGGTGTAGGTCAACCACGTATAACAATGAGTATATTCAAGTATATAAATCCCTAAGAAAAGTTTCTATCCATATGTGAACTGCAAGTAGACTTCATTTGGCTACACCAAGGACATACAGTATATGGGGTTATTTATACTTCACCAGGGCAGACCAGAGACCTGCAGCAGTTCTACACCATTTTTGTTCCAATAAATTTACAGGAGCAAATCAGCTGTAATATTTAATTTGCAGATGTCTTTGTATATGCAGTTGTAACCTGCTCCATATTTTTTTTATATGGCCGGTAAATAAAAACTACAACCACGCTACAAAAAAAACGAAATATTTACCTTTCTATGGAAGTTAACAAACTCTAGGCTCATTTACAACCCTATGCTGTAATAATTTTGAAGTAAACTACATTCTATTGTTCTTATGCTTTGATGCATCACCATGGTAAGAATTTCTGCCCGGCATCACTGTGATCAATCATTGGTTTGTTCTTGACAGCTATGTTGTTGGGAGTCTGCATCTTGTCCACATGCTTTATCCGTTTATTCTGAGTACTTCTTGGTTTCTTCCCAGACTCAAAAAAAAGAAGGCAGGTTGATTGGCTCCTGATAACATTGACGATAATGTTTGTGACGTTGATAAGGAGATTCGATTTTAAGCACTACTTGGGCAAAGATTGATATTGATGATGAACAATCTGTGCAAAATGTTGCAACTATATTTAAGAGGCTAATATGAAATTATCGCACCTATGAATTGGCCTTTATAACAGAGATAAAGCAACACTCATGGTAGATATCACTAGTAATTTCACTAAATACAACATTATTACAGTCAAGGACTTTCCTTGGCATCTTAAAAACTCTAAATGCACATACTAGTTCTCCTATAAATATATAGCACGCAAAGTATAGTCTAACATAAAAGAACCATTGTGCTGGCACAATCATTTTTGTTTTTCCATGTTACCTTTTGATCTCCATGCCACCTGTTTACTGGCAACACACAATGTGCATAGGTAGGTGCCAGCATTTAAAGGGTTAAACGTTCAAATAATGTGTGAATTGTTAATAAGTGCTATAATTTAAAAAACCAAATAGGTAAAATTTATGTAAAAGTTACGTATACAGTATGCTTTTTGGCAACTTTTTTTTCAGTCTTTTTAGTTAACAAATTTAGACTATTTGTGCATAGTTTTTTCTCCGCATTTTCCTCAAATCATGTAAAAACTGCTAACTCGATTTTCTATAAATCAGCCCCTTACAATATCCCAAAACGGAATAGTCTGTTGACATTAGCTTGTTGGTGGTTCATGTCAAGTTGGGAATCTTGGGTGTAGTTTTTCCTGCCCTTGCCAGGATGAGTAAAGTTCAATGTCATATTCGTATCATACATGTGGCAAACTAGAAAAAAAACTGGCACTAAACCTGTGCAAAAGTTAGGAACAAACCACTAGGTTTTGTACACACATTTCATCTTAAATTCCAGCATGTATTTCATCTGCTTTTTAAGTGGTGGTCTTGGAACCCCTGCCTGTATCACTTTGAAGAAAGCAGAAGAATAATGTTTAGGCTCAAATAAATACTGCACATGCCCTTCCTTTCCAGCTCATTTGTGTGTTCTTCAGCCAATTGTATCAATAACATGCAAGTGAAACTAAATGGAAATGTCAGGTAGTAGCGCTTTATGTCTGCACTTAATTTTTCAGTCTATGGGAGCAGCTGGGGCTGCAAGAGAAACTTTTCACATGAGCAATGAGCAGCTTCATTTGTAATCACCTTGACAATGGATTCTTTTACAAAATTAAAACCAATTGAGAAAATGTTTCTAGTGGACATCCTCTTTAAGGTGCAATTTTTTTCTGTGTGTGCTGTAAACTACTAATCCCCCCCCCAAATATTTTCTCCTTGCATGGTGAAGAGATGAGAAGGGAAACCTACCTTGCGAGGATATGCCTAGACATATTGTTGGCAAACCTGTTTCAAAGGGATCAGAATCTCCAAACTCCTTTCTAGACCAGGAGTACAGAAAGCATTTCAACGTGGTGGAAGAAGATGCAATTTTGTATTGCTATGAGTATGACAAAGGAAGATCTGGCATGCAAGGTCGGAGGGAAAGTACACCAACATATGGTAGGTACCTAGGGTAGTCTTATAACTGTAAGTACAAAATATTATTGTGTATACAGTATTGCTGAGAACTAAAGACAAAAAAATCAATATGGCTTGAAATGCTGTTTTTTAAATGCTGACATTTAAGAAACAAGGTCTAGCATTCAAACTTACTGTTGAACTTTTGTACTCTTCACCAAAAGAATCACCTGCTCATGCAGTTTTATTGTTATGCCTTAGAACTGATGCAATATCCACTCTAAATCATTAAAGATGACTTAATCATAGGCCAGGCTGGGATAGAGTCTATGATAAAGTGCACTTTAAGGCACGAAATGCATAAGGTTTATGCCTTGGTTTATTTTTTCTTTGAATAAAAACTTTAGGAACTGCTTTCTTTATGTCATAATTGGTTTGGTTTGTACCAGGCTGCTGTTTCTGAGCAAAGTGATAGCTATATTTGCAGGTTGATATTGGCAATAAAAAGCTTACACAGTTTGTTTCAAAACAGTCTGGGTAATAAGAGGTTGAAAACGTGCTTTCCAAAAACTGGGAACGCAATGTTCATCTTCACATCTGTCAGGTATCCAATTTAAGTGTATGTCTATCTATACTTTGCCTTTGTAATTGGTGTTCACCATGGCCTTGATCTTCCCAGTGCAGTCCCAATAAAAATATATATAGAGTTCTCTTACCTCCTTGCTAATAGTATTGTATAAGTGCTTTTCCCCAATAGTTTTTATTCCTAAAATAACAGTGGACATTTTCCAAAAGAACATGCTGTCTATCTTTATTTTTTGACGTAAATTATGAAGCCATAATTTGTTTAATGCATCTTATTTATCAGCAGAACCCTAATGAACATCTTTGAAAAGAAAGCTTCAAGCAGATGTTCTACTGACACTGGTGTATATATATATATATATATATATATATATATATATATATATATATATATATATATATATATATATATATATATATATATATATATATATATATACAAATATACCCATCTGAATTACCAAGCAAATGCAGTATGGGTTTTGGGAACATGCAATACATTCTGTATTAATAGATCTATTAAAGGTACCCAGTAGCATCATAGCTCACAAATCTTAAAATAAATTAACTAGGGGTTTTGAGAAGTCTCTCATATGTGGGTTTGGAAAAATAATGGACATGTTTCTCTGTGATAGCCAGCTTCTTGATTTTGACTAATGGGTTCTCAAATTCTCAGTAATTCAGTTCACCCCTAAGCTGTTTTGACTGTTGTGAAACGCAGCAAAGGGAGCCAACATGCTTGAAGCTGAATGAATACACATTGGTAAATTATTTTAAAGCCATCTTCTTCAGGCTCACTTTTGTTTGTTTTAAATTATTTGCATTGGTTTTGTATTTAGAGCAATACCAGTTCGAATGACAATTATTTATGTTCTATGAAATTCTATTTTTCTTGTGAATTATGCTTAGCACAGGTAAGCTACATAAATTTATATTTAGGGGCAGATTTACTAAGCTCGAGTGAAGAATTCGAATTTCGAAGTCTTTTTTTGGGTACTTCGACCATCGAATTGGTCAAATTTAATCGAATCGAATGATTCGAACGATTCAAAGTAAAAATAATTTGACTATTCGATAGTCGAAGTACTGTCTATTTAAAAAAAAAACTCTGACTACCTACTTAGCCACTTTAAACTTATCGAGCTGCAATGTTAGCCTATGGGGACCTTCCCCAGCACTTTTCTAAACTTTTTTTGATCGAATAAAATTCCTTTGATCAATCGCATAAAATCGTTCGAATTGTTCGATCGAAGCATTTGTGCTAAAATCCTTCGAATTCGAAATTCAAAGGATTTTACTTCGAGGGTCGAATTCGAGGGTTTATTAACCCTTGAAATTCGACCCTTGATAAATCTGCCCCTTAATGTTTTCTCTACAAGCTTTGAGCTATTGAATGTCTGGCTGCAAACACATAAGTCACTCAAATCTGCAGATGTTAAAATTTAAAATTTAAAATCAACTTTGGCTATCGATTGCTGATTGTCCAAGTCTGTTCTACAACCCAGTTCCATCAGCTCAATAGCAGCCACATTCAAAGCAATATTATTTTATAGTTTATCATGTGAAAACTTAGGAGCGACATTGATTTTGAGGAGAAAAAATATAAATTAATTTCCAGTAGACTTCAATAGAGTTTTCATGTGATAAACCGTGGGATGTTTTTCTCATTGAATTGCCCTTGGCTAAATGGAAAAATCTGGAACTGCATTAGGACATAAGCTTTTCTCACCTTATTGAATCTGGACCTATATCTGTATCGTCTGAGAGTGTTCTAAATAGATTTTCCTTTTCATGCACACATTCTTATTCTTCACTGCTATGAGATATTAATTAACATCAGTATTGGTTTATTTTCCAAGCCACAAATTGTTTTTATTTATTCCCAGGAAAGCTGCGTCCAATTTCTATGCCTGTGGAATATAATTGGGTTGGGGATTATGAAGATCCCAACAAGCTGAAGAGAGACAGCAGAAGAGGTATGAGAAAAAACTTTGAGAACTAAACTTTATTAATGAGGCGTTTACTTGAATACTTTGTATAGTACTTATCCTGCAATTCAAAGAAAATCAAATGAACTGCTCTGCACGGTGTGAATCCTGAAAAGTGGAACTTTACTAAACAAACGTTGTTAACATTGTGGTATGTATTTATTAATATATCTGAATATAAAAGTAAAATAACCCTATTGTAATTACATTTCTTTAACTAATGTTAAGACATTTATCTAAATTTTTGTTTTTTGTTTTTTTTGGACAATTTTATTCCGATTAGCTACAATTTCCCGGATGTCCTATAAGTATGATCTGATTCTCTGTCAAAGTCCTTAACTGGCTGCTAAAATAATGTTGAAAAGGTTTCTACTACAAAATGATCTGTGGGAAACAAACCCTTATAACTTTTCATTCTTTATATGATGCTTTAAGCAATAAGCCAGCAATAAGACTGCAAAATGACAAAGCCATATGTTGTTCTGTTGAGATCTAAAAGAATTGAAGTTGCCTGCCTATTTTGGGGGAAAAATTGATCTGTAGTTTAACCTGTAGCTTTTCTGCTCAAGAAAATCCTTTTCTGTTTAACTGATTGGATAATAGATACCAGTAGTGATGGTCGAATTTATTCATCAGACGCAAATTTGTGGCGAATTCCCGTGATTCACTTCCCGAGATAAATTTGCGAAACCACAGAAAAAATTTGCCGGCCTCCATTTTTTTGGACGCCGGCGCATTTTCGCCAGCGTAAAAAACGGACGCTGGCGTAAAGAACGGACACCGGCACCATTTTGCTAATTTTCCCCCATTTTGCGAATTTCACAGGAAATTTTTTTGCGAAGCGAAATGCCCCATATTCTCCCATCACTAGATACCAGTGTTTAAAAAATGTACTTAGTGGAATTAAATTGAATGTGTTTGAACAGTGTTAGAACATATACTCAGTTATGGGAGATTCCAGAGAGGCTTAATGATGATTACTGTTTGAGATAAGACCACAAAATACATTACGGGGGTGGGTTATTTATCAAGCTCCGAAAATCCAAACCTTGAATAATTTATAGTTTTCAGAGCAAAAAAAAAAAAAAACGACAAATTTTTCAAGATTTATTAAAGTCCGATGGTCTAAAAACTCCAAATCCGAAATCCCGGCATCTAAAAGCTCTCGAAGTCCTGTATAAGTCAATGGAGAAGGTTCCAGTGTCTGCGATGATGTCCGTACCAATATCCGATGATTTTGGGGTTTTGGCGCAAAAAGCTCAGAAGTTTGCAGACCCTATTTTTTCGGCTTTATTCTTCATAAATAAAGTCAATTTGGGAATTCAGAGTTGCTCCAAGTTTGATATTAGAAATACAAAGATACATTCAGACCTTGATAAAAGAACCCCCTATATATATATATATATATTTAAAATAAAAAACGAATTCCAGTAATATAGAAAATACGTTTTATATAAAAAGTGAGATTTGTACCATTAGAAAATATCTAGTATAGGTCAATCTAAAAAACAACTGGACTTGCTGAGTAATCAATGAAGACGTTTCACTACTCATCCGAGCAGCTTCTTCAGTTCAACTGACTGGTGTGGGAAGTTCTCGTCATATAAACTCTTCCACTAATCCATTTACAATGGCACATTGTAACTCTTCAAAGAGGTGACATCTGAAGAAACTCTCAGAGGTGTTGATTCTGTGTAGTTGTGATAGGATTATCCAATGTGTCATGCAACTCCTAGATACAGGTGTTACTTGTGTGAGTTGCATGAATGGATGTGTGAAGTGTTCTGAATCCGCCGGGGTACAGATGTTAGAACAGCATTGTATGTAGCCGACAGGTGGTGTCAAGGGCCCCCACCTCTGTTCAGAGATGGTCTCTCCACCTTGACATGAATGGCCTCTTTCACGCCTCGTTCAAACCAGCGGTCTTCTTTATCCAAGATTTGGACCTTGCTGTCTTCAAAGGAGTGTCCATTGTCTTTTAAGTGTAGAAAGACAGCTGAGTTTTGCCCTGTAGAGTTCTCCCTCCTGTGCTGAGCCATTCGCTTGGAGAGCAGTTGTTTTGTCTCCCCCATGTATAGATCTGTGCACTCCTCGCTACACTGGACTCCGTATACCACATTGCTTTGTTTTTCTTTTGGTGTTTGATCCTTTGGGTGTACCAGTTTTTGTCTCAGTGTGTTGCTAGGTTTGAAAAACACAGGGACATGGTGTTTGTTGAAAATCCTCCTGAGTTTCTCTGACACTCCAGCTACATATGGGATGACTATGTTTCGCCTACTATGTGTCTCCGGGCAGTTATTTCTATTGGTGTTCCTGTTGGGCTTGGTTGCTGCTGTTTTGACAAAGGCCCAGTCTGGGTAGCTACACGCTTTCAAAGCTCCTCTGAGATGTTTTTGCTCTTTGTGCTCTGTATCAGTTGCCACACATTCCGCCCGGTGGTGCAGGGTTCGAATGACACCCAGTTTGTGTTCCAGTGGATGGTGGGAATCAAACAACAAATATTGATCTGTATGAGTGGGTTTCCTGTATACTTCCGTCTTCAAGTTACCCCCCTCTTGGATACATATCAAACAGTCCAAAAAAGCAAGTTTGTTCTAATGGACATCTTCCCTTGTGAACTTGATGTTATTGTCCACTGAGTTAATGTGTTCTGTGAAGGCCGCCACTTCATTGGATCTGATTTTAACCCAAGTATCATCCACATACCTGAACCAGTGAGTCGGTGTAGTTCCCTGGAAAGTAAGTAAGGCCCTCCTTTCCACTTCCTCCATGTACAAGTTTGCTACAATGGGAGAGACTGGAGAACCCATTGCACAGCCATGTTTCTGTCTATAAAAAAGGTTCTTGTATTTGAAGTATGTGGTGTTAAGGCACAAATCTAGCAACAAACAAACTTGGTTGGGACTGAGCTTCGTTCTACTGCTGAGGGTGTTATCATGTTGCAGTCGATTTTTTACAGTCTCAATCGCCTCTGTAGTAGGTATACATGTGAACAAAGAAGTGACATCAATCATATGATACCATTGTTTCTTCTGCCTCTAGTGTAACGCCGTGAATCTTGGTTACAAACTCTTTGGCATTCTGGATATGATGCACTGTATTGCCTACCAACGGGGCTAAGATGTTAGCCAAGAATTTTGCAATGCTGTATGTCACTGAATTTATGCTGCTGACAATGGGTCTTAGTGGGGCTCCTTCCTTGTGTATCTTGGGGAGTCCGTATAAGCATGGTGTGGCTTCCCTGGGATACAGACGGTGGTATAAAATTCAATCAATGGCTTTCTCCTTTTCAAGTTTTTGTAGGCTTCCCACACCAGTCAGTTGAACTGAAGAAGCTGCTTGGATGAGTAGTGAAACGTCTTCATTGATTACTCAGCAAGTCCAGTTGTTTTTAGATTGACCTATACTAGATATACTATGACCTGGATGAATGAAAATCTTCATAGTCATACCATTAGAAAAGAAAGTTGTTGTAAGGGCTTGGTCTGCCCCCACCCCCACATAGGTAGAAGCTGTGCCCTAAAAGGTTGAGGTTGTAATCTCAAAAATAAAATGTTGCCTAAGGAATAAAAAAAAATCTATCAAAAATAGCTGCACTCATGTTTATCTATACTTCCTTTGAGATAGATGCATTGTGTATGTCAGCTAATCAGCTGACTTCTGCTAGTTTCATTGTCAGAGCCAGTGAAGAGAACAGAGACAGATACTGTTATTGGAGCCATTGCTAGTGATGGGCGTATAAATTCGACTGGTACGAATTCGCGGCAATTTCCACGTTTTGCCGCCAGCAAATAAATTTGTGAAAATTGTATCAATTTCCGATTTTCAAGATTTTTTGTTGAAAATGGCTGATTTTCACGATTTTTTTGTGAAAACTTTCAAATTTCACGATTTTTGAGTGAAATCCTTAAAATTTCACGATTTTTGAGTGAAATACTTCAAATTTCACGATTTTTGAGTGAAATCCTTAAAATTTCAAGATTTTTGAGTAAAATCCTTCAAATTTCACTATTTTTTTAGAGAAAACTTTCAAATTTCACGATTTTTGAGTGAAAGCCTTAAAATTTCAAGATTTTTGAGTAAAGTCCTTCAAATTTCACGATTTTTGAGTGAAAGCCTTAAAATTTCAAGATTTTTGAGTAAAATCCCTTTTTAGTGAAAACCTTCAAATTTCAAGATTTTTGAGTGAAACCCTTCAAATTTTACAATTTTTGAGTGGAATCCTTCTAATTTCACAATTTTTGCGTGAAAACATCCGATTTGCAAGATTTTTCTGTATAAACTTTTGAATTTCACGATTTTTTCGGGAACTTTCCGATTTCACGATTTTTCGGGAGAAATTCGCCCATCACAAGCCATTGCTGTTTCAAATAACTTCGTAATTTAAATGTGTGTTGGAAATTTGCTTTAATGTAAAGTTCCTTTTATTAGGCAAAATATTATATTCGTGCTTACAACCCACATACATTAAAGGACCAGTAACCACAAAAAATGTTTGTTTTAAAGAAATGGCAATATAATGTAGCGTTGCACTGCTAAAACGATTGTGTTTGCTTCAGAAATGCAACTATATTTTATATTGACAAGCTGCTGAGTAACCATGGGGCAGCCAGTCAATCACAGGACACACAGTAGATACCAGATAAATTCTGAATAATCCCATTGTAAACTAAAGAGCTTATCTGATATCTGCTGTGTATCCTGTGCCTTTTCTACTTTTTCTGCTTTGAATGGCTGCCCCCATGGCTACACCGCAGATTGTTTAAATAAACTATAGTAGAGTTTCTGAAGCAAATACACCAGTTTTACCAGTTTACCACAACAGTACATTATATTTTCATTAGTTTAAAAGACTTTAATTTTTTGGTGTTACTGTTCCTTTAAGTTGTGATGAGAGAGAAACATATTGAGCTTATAAGGACGTTTGGGGTGTAAGTGCAGGATTCACTGGTGTTTGAAACATTTTCATACAATGGATATTATGTTTTACTAATGCAATCAACACATATACAAAGCTTTAGCGATCTTGTGTTTATTCAACTTTCCTTATAAAAAACCTTTTTTTGTGGATATACCATCCTTCTATGGCTGAACAGACCTGGTCCAAATCATTAAGTCCAACATTAATCTGAATAATGGAGTGACAATTTAGGGGGTTGTTAGAGCTTAGTGCTGCAACTGAACTCTAACAACCCATTGGACAGAATGGACAGAATTGTCGCCAAGTCTGTAACTGTTCTGAATTGATACATTTCTTATCCTTGGTCCTGCTGAGCAGAATGCCTGAGTTTCATTAAAAGGCACCAGTTGGCCAAATATATTATCCCTAACCAAAGGTAGTTAATTGAATTTAAATTTATAAATCTATAAAAAAAACTTTTACTCAGGAGTCTTGCAGCAAAGTTACCTCTGAAAGCAAAAGCTCTAGAACAGCACAAAGTCCAATAGCCAAGACATGAGCTACGACAGAAATCAATTGCTTGCTTGTGGTGGCTGTCAGACAAAATCACTGCTTGTGATCTAGACTGGGATAGCCTGTGGAGACTATTGTTTTGGTCCTAATGTCTTTTTTTTTATTGCTAGAAAGATTGGCCATTACAATCATTAGAAATGGACAATGAGTGCATTTCTCCAATGCATTTTCTGACATTCTGCCTTCAGGGGAGACATGTACTTGCTGGGATATTTGTGGAATTGAGCCAGAATGCAGTTTTACTCTGGTCAAATGTATCGTTACATTATACAGTCACCTCCATCGGTTTTATGTGCATTCTTAAATGTATCTAATTAATATAAAACAGGAGATTTAAATGGACAAGCCTCAAGTGCCACAATCTCCCCGCATCACCTTACTTCTTGCAAAAAGCGAGGGGATCAAGTTTTTTTTAATCAGAATTTTTTTTCTTCTTGCTTAGAAAGTTCATTGCTCCGTTATATTAGCAATGACAAAGTAGTCCAAGAGGAATACATGTTTCAGAGGAGCACCAAAAAAGATACTGGAAAAAAATCTAAAAAGAAAGGAGAGAGGAATACAAGTCCAAGCCATTATGCCCTAATCCCTGCTGTACAGATGGATTCACTTTGCCATGATGTGGTGAGCCCATCCGTGTCGGACGCTGCAGCATATCATGTGAGTGCAATTTTGTATTGGATATGATACAGATGTGTGTGTATGTGTGTATATATATATATATATATATATATATATATATATATATATATATATATATATATATATATATATATATATATATAGTGAGCTTCTGGAGACTGACATCAACTTTATGTTTAAATGCAGCTTTGCTGGCTTTTATTTGGCACAAAACAATATCTTCAGCCCACTGGCTTCACATAGGGAATAACAGTTCTGCTTTCACACCCTCAGTGTTGTTAACACAATATCTTTTCCAGCACTTACTGCTTTCACTGGACACAAATCCCACAATCCTCTCTAGGGCTCACTTTAGACACTTGTCTTCTAGGAGGGCTTTATCTTTTCCACTCTCCAGTCTTTTGGAGCTCTCTCCAACTCAAGGGAATCACTCTCTTTCCAAGCTACTCACAACTCCTACCCTCTACTCAAGGAGGTTCTCACATGGCCAGGGCCAGATTTAAGCATCTGGCGCCTCTATTCTGAGAGGTCCTAGTGCCCACCGCCCGCACCGCTTTAGCGAGAGCAGGTGCACCAGGGCACTGGGGAGCTGCGCGCTCCTCAGCAAGCATCCCGCCCCTACCAACTTGCCATCCTAGGACGGGCCTTTGTGGCCTCGCCACAAATCCGGGCCTGCACATGGCCCTTACCCTCCTCCACCTCCTTTTAACTACAACTCATCTGTAGCTAATTACTTAGCTACCTCTACCTAAGTAGCGGCAAAACCTTACATGGAGCAAGGAATGGAAGCCCACCCTCCTCTCTTCCATTCACTCCAGGGACCCACTTTCCAGCAAGAACCATGTGCTCCTTCCCATTATATAACCTATTAGCAGCATATAGTCACATTCATTCCCAAATGCAATACCTGTAAGCACAAATAATGCAGGTTTTTTTTTTATATTTTACCCTTATGCCCAACAACCTGCCCTCTTCAACCAATCCCTTCCCATCTTATGCACTTAATACCTTCTGCCACTGCACAACACTCTAATACTTTGTACCCTCCCCGCTACCGTCCTATCTATCTCCTTCAAAATCTCTCACTCTAAAAAAATGTGGGTACCATGCGGGATAAGGGTAGGATTTTCGGGTGGGTGTAGATGTGGGTTGCATGTTGGGTTGTGGGTCTCATCTGTATTTCTTTTCTTATGTTATCTTGTCTATATTTTACTCCTTTAAAAATTTTGCAAAACTTGTCTCCGCCCACTTTTGATGATGTCACTTCTGGTTTGCAGCAACAGCACTTCCTGTTTAATGGTGGTAGGCGGGTTGTGGATCGGGTTGCGAATAAGGCAGTTGCAGACTGGGTCGGATAGCAGATCCAAGTGGGTAAAAATACGGGGTTACAATTTTTACAGGCTGCAGGTTTGGGTTGGGTCCAAGTCTCAAAAATTGGTTCCATGCAGGGAGATATAGGAATTGCCAGGAGAAGGTTTGGTGTTTTGTGGATGTGAGCTCTTGTATTGGTAGGCTGCTTTTTTTCAATTTCTTGTTTATTATCTCTGTGCTTATTTTTAAATTAAATAGTGGTGCCACAAGTTTATGAAATATAGATACTGCCTCCATTTTTAAATTACTCAATACTGTAGCACATTATAAAATGAGGATTTTACATTCACCAATTCCATGGGACAGTTTTTCTAAATTGTAATTATTTTCAAGCAGCATTACATTGCAGCATTTGTGAAAGTGTAATTTCATTAACATGACAGAACAGATTCCCTTCCAGCCTCATTATAGTATTGCCATGAATCAAGAACCTCCGATTTTGTGAGCTTCTGTACTGTTCAGCTTTCCTGTGCCTGCAGCGATATAAATTTTGAAGCTACAATAAAAGTGCAGCTGAGAACCCTGACATGCTTCATTTATATCAATAACCACAGGAAGCTGCAGAGCATAGCAAACCTTCTAGCCTTTGTTTTTGCTCCCAGTACCACATAACCTTGTTTGACACATTCCGTAAACATACTGCTTTGAAATATGTACTGGCCTAGGAAAATAGATACTCCTTGATCGTACAGATCTTTCTCAGGGAAGGTATATGTAGCACACCCGTGAGTGTGTTATGAAATTGTGCTATTGGGTATGATCTTGCAAAGTATACTGGTGACACCCCAGATCCAGTGAACAGACAAACAAGAATGGCAATGCAACAGGCATAGCCTTATTTTATTTAACAGCTGAAGCTGTAAGAAAAGAGATTAGTTACTTAGAATAGTAGTAAATAACAATAATATAACAACAATAACAGCTGTAAGAATAGCCCAGTGTAACCCTGGTGTGCACACCTAAGTCTCTCCCAACGAGTTGCCAGCTGGATATAGTGTGTGTACCGGTGGGGGCCCCTTGTGATGAATGCAATGCCGTCAGCCTTACTTATAATCCTTGCAGGTTGATGAGGTGACTATGCAATCCCTGAAATCACCTTCAGTAACTTTACTGGTTCACTGCAACACTCTCAGCTGATGATTGTAATAACAAAAAGGCACATCTGAACACATGTGAAACATCCAGCAATTAGGGGCTTCTCTGTCCGTAGAAACCACACAGTCTCACAGATAGAATAAGGCTGAATATTAATCTTCCAAACTGGCAGGGCAGGGGTTAATGATGACTCACAGTTTATCAGGAACTCTGCTTCTCCTCTCACTGGATTTTCCTCCTGATCAAAAATGTCTGGAAGGCCACAACCCAGGATCACACTGCTTACTGGGACCTTGTGCACTTTCCCTCCAGGGAATAACAGGAACCAACTTTCAGCAAAACTGCAGTGTCTTCCTCTGCAGATTAGTGACAGTTTCTCTTTTTGACTAATCACTAATCCTGGCTGCAACACAACTGCCCCAGTGCCTAAGTCTTCCAGCACAACACAGTCCTCCTTGCTGGTTAATTCTACCTCCCCTTCCGGTTCCTGGACTGGGCTCCTATTGGCTGTCCCCGTGCACTTCCTGTAGCAAGGGCTTGTTGGAAATGTAGTTCTTCACACCAAGCAATAGTTCTGCCTCCAGAAATATCAAACCTTTGCAGTCTCTGTCTTATCACATCAGGGGAGCAATTTAGTAATCCATTGTCCATTAATACTAATTATAGTCCCGCATTATAATGTTCAAACAGTCTGCACACATAATAGGGTGCTACACTCTCCCCCCACCATAACTCTTGAGCCCCATCAAGATGAACATGGCATTACTATATTAACCACATACATATTATCTAGCACATAGGTACATAATAGTACACCTAAAATACTTTATACGGTTGTTTCAATCTTAGGTTTCACATTGCAAACATGAGTCTTATATGGGGTGCCACCAGATTTTTCTCCAACGAATGGTTCATGGACAGAAACCAATCTGTGTGAGGTGAGAACACTCTCTTCAGTACTAGTTCCTAGAGAATTGTAAGTCAGTCTTTGAGGAGGTCTAATAGTTCTGGGCTCCCTTGGATTGACTACTTGGGCCTCATTTAAGTCTCTTAAATCTTGACCTTCATCTTGACAATTGAGTCCAAGCTGATCTCTTGAAGAGGTATCAGTCTCTGTAGAATGTAATACGCCATTTGAGTCACATTCAAGCTCTCTGGAGGCTGATTGAGAAGCCCCTGAATTTACTATATGTAACTCTGGCATACCTGGGACAAACTCAGGTGCATTGGCATTTAAGTTCCTGTTGACTTCAGAGTTATCATGGAGAGTTCCTTCCACTGCACCATCTGAGAAGAAGTAATCTAACCCCCAATCATCATCATCATCACTGTTATCTTTACAATGCTGTTCAGATGTGGTATTATCATTCCTTGAGGGAGTCTGTCCTTGTAGCCTCTGAGATCTTCTCGGTTTAGTATTCATTTGTCTCTTTGCTGGTTGAGACCTTGTCTCCCGTGTGGCTTCCCTTAAAGGTAAAATGTGATTTCTGTGCCAGGTTTTTATAGGACTGTCCTTCCCTTCTGGGCGAAGTTGGTATACTGGTAGATTTGGTAGTTGGGAGCAAATAATATATGGTTGTGATCCCCATCGATCAGCCAGCTTGTGTTTGCCTGGGATTCCCATATTCCTTAGAAGTACTCGATCACCTGGCTGCAAATCATGATATTTCACGTTTTTGTCATATCTGCTTTTGTTTTGCTTGCATTTGTTACCAGCCGCTGTCTCAGCTCTTTCATAGGCTTGCTGGAGGTTTTTCTTTAGCCTTTCTACATAGCTCTGATGCGATTTGACAGGAGTGTCATCCGCTGTGACCCCAAATATTATGTCAATAGGTAATCTGGCCTCGCGCCCAAACATTAGGAAGTAAGGTGAGTACCCAGTGGAATCATTTCTTGTGCTATTGTATGCATGAACAACTGTGGCAATATAGTGACTCCAGTGGCATTTCTTCTCTTTGGGCAAGGTGCCTAGCATGTCTAACAGGGTCCTGTTGAACCTTTCAGGCTGAGGGTCACCTTGTGGATGGTAAGGGGTGGTTCTTGACTTCTGAACTCCCAGCATTGATAACAGCTCATGCACTAGCTTACTTTCAAAGTCTCTTCCCTGATCCGAATGGATTCTTCTAGGTAAGCCATAATGAATGAAGAAACGTTCCACAAGAACCTTTGCAACTGTAATGGCTCTTTGATCTTTGGTGGGAAAGGCCTGGGCATACCTGGTGTAATGGTCTGTTACCACCAAAACATTGCTAATACCACCCTCATCTGGCTCAATGGATAGAAAGTCAATGCAAACTAGATCCATGGGCCCATGGCTTTCCATATGCAGAAGATGAGCAGCCCTTGTTGGCAAAGTTTTCCTCTGTATACATCTGAGGCAGGTACGACAATAGTCTTCTACATCTTGTTTCATACATGGCCAATAGAAACGATCCCTTACAAGGCCTAGAGTTTTCTCATACCCCAGATGACCATGTTCATCGTGAAGGGCCATAAGAACAGAGTCTCTGTGTTTCTGTGGTAGCATCAATTGCCATTTCTCAGTGTCTGCTATACTTGGAGCCCGTCTGTATACTAAACCACCTCGTAGTTGCAGTCTGTCCCACTCTTTCAGAAGCAATCTGGCCAGAGGATGAAGATCAGTTCTGAGTAAATCAGCTTGTTGTTTCCTTAAGGCCTCCAGGGCTAGTTGACATAGGGGATCCTCACTTTGATCTCTCTTGATGTCTCCTTTGCTGAGAGTTGGGATGGTGGATGTCTCAACAGAAGTCACATTGCAATAAAGCCTAGGAATCCCGCTGGAAGTCATCCCAACCTTCTCTGCAAAACATTCACTTGTTGGTCTAAAAGTCACCCCTTGACACATGCTTCTCACTCCAGGTGGAATCTCAATCCATTCATCATCTGGATGCAGATTTTCATGAGGTCGTCTAGACAGCCCATCAGCATCCTTATTATTCCGACCTGGTCGGTAGCGCAAACTAAACTTGTAGTGTGCTAGTGCGGCCAACCATCTATGACCAGTGGCATCCAGCTTTGCAGTGGTTAAGATATAAGTCAGTGGATTGTTGTCGGTCTGTACTTCGAATTCTGCTCCATATAAGTAATCATGTAGCTTATCCACCACTGCCCATTTTAGTGCAAGGAATTCAAGTTTATGAGCAGGGTAGTTCCTCTCAGAGGGTGACAAGCTTCGACTGATGAAAGCTACTGGTCTTAGTTCCTCATTATACTCTTGGTATAGAACACCTCCAAGGCCCTCCCTGCTGGCATCTGTATGCAATACATAGGGCTTAGATGTATCAGCATAGGCTAGCACAGGTGCATGAGTAAGGCAATACTTTAGCTGGTCAAAAGCTTGTTCACATTCTCGAGTCCATCTACCTTCTATGGACTCTCTGGCCCATCCTTGGCCTCGGGACTTCTTGCCTTCATTCGATTCTTCTGTCTCAGAGCTGTTTTGAAGCAACTGATTCAACGGTTGAGCCACTTTTGAGAACCCCTTCACAAATCTCCTGTAATACCCACAGAAACCCAAAAAGGACCTCAGTTCAGTAATTGTTCTGGGTTTGGGCCATGATGAGACAGCTTCAATCTTGCTGGGGTCAGTGGCTATTCCTTCTGATGACACCACATGGCCCACATAGTTCACTGAGGGCTGACAGAATTGACACTTTTCTGGGGACAACTTCAGGCCTTCCTTCTCAAGCCGACTGAATACCTTCAGCAGTCTCTGTTCATGCTCCTCTAAGGTCTTGCCAAAGACTATTAGGTCATCTAAGTATACCAGTACTTCCAAAAGGTGCATGTCCCCTACTGTGCGCTCCACAGAGGCCTTGGGGCATCCTATTAAATTCATAGAAACCCAAAGGACATATGAATGCTGTCTTCTCCTTGTCTTCTGGGTGCATAGGGATCTGATAGTATCCACTTCTCAGGTCCAATACACTGAACCACTTGCTCCCAACCAAGCAGTTAAGGGCATCCTCAATCCTGGGAGTGGTATACTGGTCTGGAATGGTACGCTGATTTAAAGTGCGATAATCCACACACATCCGGATTGAACCATTCTTTTTACGTACCACTACTATTGGGGATGCATAAGGGCTTCGTGATTCTTTAATGATTCCAGCAGCTTTTAGCTCTTCCAGGTGCCTGCGAAGATCTTCTAAGTCTCCTGGAGCAATGCGCCGTGATCTTTCACGAAAGGGTCTATCTTCTCTGAGACGGATTCTGTGCTGTGTGCTGGTAGCGCATCCCATATCAATGTCACTTTTAGAGAATAAATCACTGTGCTCTTTCAAATGCTTCTGTAAGCGCTTCTTCCACTCAAGGGGAATGAAAGAATTACTAAAATTGAAGACTTCGTCTTCATCTGTGGCTTCTGCTCTATCACTCACCAGGCTACCCATAGGCATAGGACTAGCTGAGTAGACTTTTCCTAAGAGTATATGTGAATGAATAACAACAGGTTCACTGGTAGTATTTTTCAGCCCAACAGTGACAGTGCCTTGGTTCTTCTTCAGACAATCAGTTGGAAAGGTTTCAGGAATCAGCTCTACTCCAGTAGGTAGATCTATCCCTTGCCCACCTTCAATCATCAAATTCGGTCCAGTATGTTCCCAGCACATTTTTACCCTAGCTCTCATGCAGGTGATTTTTCCAGGTGGTACTAGACATTCTTTCCTCTGAAGTGACCACACATTTCCTATTCCATCTGAAGGTTCCTCCTTCTGTTGAGTTAGGGAAGTCAGTACTGGTTGTAGCAATGGGTGTATGGGGGCTCTCTGTTTCCATTTCAACTGCAATTGAGGAGCTAACATTCGCCTCACCAAATCCGTATTTGTGCCCACCACTAAAGAGTTCTGCAGGGCTCCTGGAGGTCTGGGGCACACTACCGCCAATGTCTCAAATACTTCTTTGGTCCCTGCCACAAGAGGAGAAAATTCTAATTTAATGTTGACATAACCATCATAGGGGAATTTGGTTTCACTCAGACCCCATATTTCCAGGTGTTCCAACTTCTCCAGAGGTATGTGTGATAGGTACTTCTTATAAAAATCTCTGTACAGTAGTGTCACTTGAGCTCCTGTATCTAGGAGTGCCTCGGAGTAAACACCTTCAATTTGCACAGGTACAATGAGAGGTGGACCAACCAGGCTTTTTGGTGACCTGGGCTTTTGCAACAGTTTATCTTGATCTGGTCCACCTTGTTGACAGTTAACTGTGATGTTGTTCTTTCGATTTCGTAGGTGTCCTTTTGCTGTGTCAGTATGCCATTTGAGTGGATTACTATCACATTTATATTTTTGTTGAATTTGATGTGGAGGTATTGGAGGCTGGGGAAGTGAGTCAGTCTTTTTGTTTGGGGTGACTGCCTCTCGCACTTTAGAAATCCTGTAGGTTTTCCTGGAGCTTTCTTTAAATGGGCACCCAGCTTGCTCCTTCACTGATGCCCCCTGTAGTTTCCCTGTGACTTTCTCTTTTCCTCATTCAGTAATTTAGCTAATTTGTCAATTACCTTCCTTGGGTTTGGTTCACGGTGGCATCTTATTCTATAATGGCCTGGCTCTCCACACTTGTAACATATCTCTGTGTTCCCAATAGAACGAACTTGGGTATGTAGAGGATTTTCAGTCTCTGCAGTTGCTGCACTGAGTATAGTGCCAGTCACCTCTGGAGTAGATACACGAGTCTTGGCTAATTGGGTTACTAGCTCAGTTAGCATGTCTAGTTGTGCCCTTAACTGGGTAACCTCTTGGCTCGATTCAATAGGGCATACAGTGTTTACTGCAACTTTTGTTCCAGATACATTGTTCACTGTAGATCCTTTAGCCTCTAGTCTGGCCTCTTCCTCCCTGACTTCTTTAATCAGCTGATTGTATATAAGTGTTTCTTCCCCTCCTTTCAGTCTCAACTTTAGCATGATGGGGTCAAGGGGTTGGGCCCCCTGCCAAATCTGTTTCACTCTTACCTTGTCCACCAATTTGGGATCCAAACCCTTCTTTAGCAATATCTGGTGTAGGGTCTTATCTAGACGTCGAATGTAGTCTGATAGTTTCTCCTCAGGCTCCTGATAGGTGTGCTCAAACTGGTATAGTAGGTCAGCTGCTTTTTCAGTTCTGCCAAACACATCCTGCAAAGCTTCCAAATAGTCATAGGCAGTGCAGTCTTGTTTACTGAGCTTCAGATTCCGCACAGCATCCGCAGCTGCTCCCCTCAAACTCTCAGAGATTCTTTGTTTCTTGTGGGCTTCAGGAATATCCCATTCATCCAGGGCCTGCATAGCCTGTTCCATCCAGGACTCATAATCATCTTCCCCTGTAGGGACAGACTGTGATCCAGAGAAGAACCGCAGCTTGCGATAGCCAAACCCAGAATAGGGAACACTGCTATTGTTGCATTTCTCTACAAGGGTGCCTAGAGCAGTTATAAATTCAGACCCTATGGTTGTAGATGCGGCTGAAGATGACCCAGTAGCAGTGGGAATGGCATGTGGGTTCTCTACAGGAACGACTAGCTGGGCTTTGTGACCCTCCTTTCCAATCTCTATAGTAGGGGGCACATCCAAGCTTAATATCCGGCAATCCCACTCCAATAATGCATTAGTGGTATCAGTAACAGGGTCTCTTTTCATGCCTCTTATGAAGCAGCGGCTCTGGGGAATTACCTCATCCATTAGCTGATATATCTGTTTAGAAGTCATATCCTTTGTAGGAAGCAGCAGTGCCAGGCAATGATCTGGGTTGGCATTTACAGCTTCACACCACTGTGCAACAGCTTGAGGATCCATATTTAATCTTTAGAATATCTGTTAACTTCTGAGGGAAATGGGCATAGTCAGTACCATTAAGTGAAACCCAATCCCGGACGAGCCCCCAAATGTAGCACACCCGTGAGTGTGTTATGAAATTGTGCTATTGGGTATGATCTTGCAAAGTATACTGGTGACACCCCAGATCCAGTGAACAGACAAACAAGAATGGCAATGCAACAGGCATAGCCTTATTTTATTTAACAGCTGAAGCTGTAAGAAAAGAGATTAGTTACTTAGAATAGTAGTAAATAACAATAATATAACAACAATAACAGCTGTAAGAATAGCCCAGTGTAACCCTGGTGTGCACACCTAAGTCTCTCCCAACGAGTTGCCAGCTGGATATAGTGTGTGTACCGGTGGGGGCCCCTTGTGATGAATGCAATGCCGTCAGCCTTACTTATAATCCTTGCAGGTTGATGAGGTGACTATGCAATCCCTGAAATCACCTTCAGTAACTTTACTGGTTCACTGCAACACTCTCAGCTGATGATTGTAATAACAAAAAGGCACATCTGAACACATGTGAAACATCCAGCAATTAGGGGCTTCTCTGTCCGTAGAAACCACACAGTCTCACAGATAGAATAAGGCTGAATATTAATCTTCCAAACTGGCAGGGCAGGGGTTAATGATGACTCACAGTTTATCAGGAACTCTGCTTCTCCTCTCACTGGATTTTCCTCCTGATCAAAAATGTCTGGAAGGCCACAACCCAGGATCACACTGCTTACTGGGACCTTGTGCACTTTCCCTCCAGGGAATAACAGGAACCAACTTTCAGCAAAACTGCAGTGTCTTCCTCTGCAGATTAGTGACAGTTTCTCTTTTTGACTAATCACTAATCCTGGCTGCAACACAACTGCCCCAGTGCCTAAGTCTTCCAGCACAACACAGTCCTCCTTGCTGGTTAATTCTACCTCCCCTTCCGGTTCCTGGACTGGGCTCCTATTGGCTGTCCCCGTGCACTTCCTGTAGCAAGGGCTTGTTGGAAATGTAGTTCTTCACCCCAAGCAATAGTTCTGCCTCCAGAAATATCAAACCTTTGCAGTCTCTGTCTTATCACATCAGGGGAGCAATTTAGTAATCCATTGTCCATTAATACTAATTATAGTCCCGCATTATAATGTTCAAACAGTCTGCACACATAATAGGGTGCTACATATATAATTAAAGGGTCCTTAGCAGCTTTGTCTTAAAATAATCAAAGCACCTTTTAATATACAAAAATGGTACTGAAATGCTCACCGCCTTTTATCATGTAAATCCCCTGACTTTTACAGCTATGGGATCCATTATGTGGAAAACTGTTATCCAGAATGTTCCAAATGAAGAGACGGCCATCTCCCATGAACTCCATTGTAATTAAATAATCAAATGATTTCTTTTTTTTTTCTCTGTAAGAATAAAACAGTACCTTCTACTTGATCCCAACTAAGATATCATAAATCCTTATTATTGTTGATGTTTTTTTTTTTTAGTACACAACATACAGGCATCCAAATAAGGGAAAGATCCATTATCCAAAATGCTTGGGACCTGGGGTTTTCTGTATAACAGGTCCCATGCTTACACGAACATATTCACATGATTTCCATTGGCACCACGTACATCGGTAGTTAGATAATGTATGGCATTCGAGTTTTATAGAGAGGAAAACATTGGTGTGCAAAACACCCACAAACTGTTAAGTGTTCCAAGATCAAACTTCTGGTTGGGTGCTTTTCCCCAAATTGGCACCATATCCTTATGAGGCCTTAAGAGGCTTCAAAAGGGTTTTTTTTTGCCTTCCTCTGGATCAACTAGCAGTGAGGCAGGTTATATATAGACTTAAAAGGTTAAATTTGATGGACATGTGTCTTTTTTTCAATCTAACTTACTATTAGTGATGGGCGAATTTGCGCCGTTTCGATTCGCAGAAAAATTTGTGAATTTTGCGCGAAATTCGCGAAACGACGAAAAATTCGCGAAACAGCGCCGACGTCTCGTTTTTGATGCCGGCGCCCTTTTTTTTACGCCGGCGGCCGTTTTTGACGAATTTTTGCCTCGAATTTTCGCGGGCGTTTTGCGGATTTATTCTCTGGTGGCGAATCGCGCAAATTCGCTGCAAATTCGCACCTGGCGAATAAATTCGCCCATCACTACTTACTATATTACTATATTATCTTAAAGGCTATGTAAAGACAAACAAATAAAATCCCATTTTTACCTTCTTTAATGAAAAAAAAACCTATCTCCAATATACTTTAATTAAAAAATGTGCCCTGTTTTTATAAGAAGCCTGACTGTATGCAGTGAAATTCTCCCTTCATTTACTGCTGTGGATAGGAATTGTCAGACAGTCCCTAACTGCTCTGCAGGTGAAACAATCACACTTATGAACAGCAGGAGGAGCCTCCGCCTTACATCCCAGCCATGCAGAACTCGGGCAGCTTTGTTTGTTTCCCTGTAGAGCAGTCGGTGGCTGTGTAAAGATTTGTATTGGATTTTATTTTTGCCTTTACACCCCCTTTACTGTTTCCAACTCCAGCTGCAGGGACAAAGATCATGGAACCAGATTTAAACAGATAAACTGGGATTCTATTTGAAGGATTATTTTGCTGCAGCCACTGGTTCTGCAGTGTTGGAAAAAGTTTGTATTAAACAATACAAAAACTATAAAATCCACATTAGATTACATTACAATACAAGGTCCAGTGCAGTCTGTATATTCTGATTATTAATCAGTCTTGCTGTATCGGCTTTTGGCAGATATTATTTGACTTGTGCCCAGACCACACTGAGCATGTGCAAAGTCTTGGTCTTGCAAAGATGTTTAACAAAGTTAGAAGCTGGTGACCAACTTTGAAAGCATAAATCATTTGTTTGATTAGGCTTGTGGTGCAGTTCATGTTTAGGTTTAGTATACAAAAATACAGCATTTCTAGCCTTATTCTATTTTAGACTTTACTTCCCCTTTAACGGATAACAGCCATACATGAATAGACGTTGCAGCCCCTGATTGGTTAGCTCTTTTATATTAGGAAGCAGTGACATTCTAGCCCCTGGGATGATGTTGGGTCCTGGTCTCAAAAATTGGCTCTGTGCAGGACTCTATCACCAGTCATTGCATTTTGAACTCTTTAATACTTGGTTTGAACAGGTAATATAGGTGTTTGTAGATCTCTTATCACACACAAAGGCTGCAAATGCATTCTCCACACAATGTCAGAAAAAGCATAAAAATTTCAGGGGTTATTTAAAAGGGGTGGTTCACCATCAATTTAACTTTTCATATACAGTATTATGGAATGGCCAATTCTAAGCAATTTTTCAATTGGTTTTCATTATATATTTTTAATTGTTTTAGAATTATTTGCCTTCTTCTTCTGACTCTTTCCAGCTTTCAAATGGGGGTCACTGACCCCATCTAAAAACAAATGCCTTGTAAGGCTATGCATTGATTGTTATTGCTCATTTGTATGACTCCTCTTTCTATTCAGTCCCTCTACTATTCATAATCCAGTCTACTGTTTAAATCAGTGTACAGTTGCTAGGATAATTTGGACCCTAGCAACCAGATTGCTGAAACTGCAAACTGAAGACCTGCTGAATAAAAAGGTAAATGACTAAAAGACCACATATAATAAAACAAATTGTCTGAGAATATCACTCTCTACATCATACTTTAAAGGTGAACAACCCCTTTAAGACTGTCTGGACAGTGTGAAAAAAGCCAAAAAAAAAGAGCATAATACATCCATTTGTGCACTTTGCAGACTGTGTTCTGCTATAGTAGAATTCCTGCCTAAATGAGTGCAAAGGGGTAAGCTCTTGCTCCTCTGTCCAGAGGAATCTTAAATTACTTCTTTTATCTTTAAGCAAGCTCAGGTCTCCTTGTACTAAGGAGCAGATTTGTTTTTCTCACACCTATTTTCTTCCCTAAACTAAGCTCAGAGGGGAAAAAGAACCATTCTATCGAAACCATTCCAGCAAAGGATTTGAAGGTTCTCAAGTTGGATTACTTAAATCTAGTGATGGGCGAATAAATTCTGCTGGCACGAATTTGCGTTTTGACGCCAGTGAATAAATTTGTGAATCTCCTGCAAAAATTCCAGATTTTCATGATTTTTCGTGAAAACATTCGAATTTCACAATTTTTTTCTTGGAACCGTTCGAATGTCAAGATTTTGTTGTGAAAACGTCCGAATTTCACTTTTTTTTTGTGAACTTTCTGATTTCCCGATTTTTCCGCACATTTTTCGCCCATCACTACTTAAATCCATGTCAAAGAACTCTTTATTTGTACCTTGCATAACTTAATAAGAATGTTCCTGGCAATTGCAATATGAAATCATAAACATGTCAAGGAACAAAAAACCTGCTACTCAACAGAGACTGTCAGAAGGAAGTAAGTGTTATAATCGAATTTTGATTCAGATGTATACTCAAATTTTACCAAAGTTAAAATCGGATTAACTTCTTTTTAGAAATGTCCTGTGTTTAATAATTGTGTGCATATAAGCAATAGAGATGAGATTGTTTGGCTCCTTTGTCGCATAATACAGGCCTATATTGTGGTGTGTGTGTGTAATATTTCTGGTCTTTAACCTTTCAGTTAACTTGATAATGGTTTGACTTAATTCATGCTGTTTGTACAAGCGCTGATGTACTAAATGAGTCTATCCATTGTCTTCTTGCATGGAGCTAAATTAAATATTCATTTAATATGACTTCACTCACGTCCCACACATTCTCAGTAGAGGGCTGTATAATGGCACATAAACTGCAGAAAAAGGCATTTATTGTACATCTCTAACTAAGAATTGTTCATGACAAACGGAAATGTAAAAATGATAATCTTCCTTAATCACATTTGAGATTTTTATCACTCCGTTGTTGGGATACATTTTTAAAGCTTTGCAGCTAGAAGGTTTATTCAATTTCTGCCTCTGCTACTTTGGAACTAATATTATGATCCAGAGTAGGGATGTAGCGAACTGTTCGCCGGCGAACTAGTTCGCGCGAACTTCGACTGTTCGCGTCCGCCGCAAGTTCGCAAACGGCGCGCGACGTTCGCCAATAGGCGTTCGCGTCAAAAATCGTTCGACCATTCGATTCCTTCGACCGCTAAAATCGAAGGATTTTCGTTCGAATCGAACGATCGAAGCCATTGGAATGAATGAAATCATTCGATCGAATGGCTTCGATCGTTCGATTCGAACGAAAATCCTTCGATCGAACGATTAAAATCCTTCGATCGTTTGAATCGAATGATTTTCGGATGTTCGAAGTTCGCGAACTGTTCGCGAACTGTTCGCGAACTGTTCGCATTTTTTGCCGGTGTTCGCGAACGGCGTTCGCAAACACATACTCGGCGGTTCGCTACATCCCTAATCCAGAGCAGAAGTTTAAGCAACAGTGATAAATACTGGGGTAGGATTTTCCCTTTCAGAAAGTATTTGCCTATAGTTTCCTTACCCTATATCCTTACCCTACCAAAGCAGTTAATTGCCAATAGATTAGCCACAATAGTGCAAGCTACAACATTATATTTATTCTGCAGCATGATTTACCATATCTGAGTAGACAGCTCTAGAAGCTCTCTGTTTATTTAGGACAGCAGCTGCCATTTTAACTTGGTGTGACATCACTTCCTGCCTGAGTCTCTACCTGCTCACTCATAGCTCTGGGCTCACATTACAGTAGGGAGGGGGAGAGAGGAGCAAACTGAGCATGCCCAAGCCCTAGCTTTTGAGGTTTATGCTGAAAACAGGAAGTCTGATACAGAAGCCCATTTGTACACAATAGAAGGAAAGAAATGCTGTGCTTCTTTCAGAGCAGCATTACTTTGAGGTTTATTGGTGTATTCATATAGACCTTTCTGATAAAGTTTACTTTTTTTGCCTATCCTTCTCCTTTAAGTATGTAAAATATAATATTAAAAAGACAGTACTCCTATTGCAAAGTGACTTTTTGTAAGAATGCTGACATTGCTCCAAATTATAGGTAATTAATATTGACATGTAAGTTGCCAAGTGCAAGCCAGGGTATGTGAAGTTAGCATTAAGGCTGTACCAAGAGCACATGATCTTCAGTAACTGGTGGACATAATAGCGTCTTCCCTTGAAAAATGGTTTCTCATTATTGGGCTAAATAAAATAATACTTTGGCCCACACCTTATGTTTATGAGATAGAAATGAATTACCATAGGGAACCAGACCCCAACTTGTATTGTGAATCATTTACAAAATGGAGTTTTATTTTACAAAATGTTGGTGTTGCTAAGAGTGTGACTGGGAAACAGATATGGACTATATACATACTTGTACACATGTACAAACCTCAATGTTTTTTTACGCTGCAGTGAATTGTCACGTGGAAATTAATTAATTATTAATGTAGCTTTATATTCAGACCCTTGGGAATACTGTTAATAACCACGACTAGTGGTATATTCTGTGCATTATATGTTGTGCCTACATTTGCTATTAATAAAATGAATCTGTTTTGTTGAGTAGGAACACAGGATTATTTGTTTAATTTCTTAAAGGACTTAAGCCTTAAAATGAATATGGCTGAACTTGCTGTACCAGCAGGGGGTTAAATGACCCTATAAGAGTAATGTTATAATTTAGGTCTTCCAAGTTGTCTAGAGGAGCTTACCATGAAGGATCTTGTTGGGCCATTTTTGAGTGCCAGTGACACTGCACATGCTTAGGGGCACATTTAATAAACCCTCGAATTCGACCCTCAAAGTAAAATCCTTCAAATTTGAATATCGAATTCAAAATATTTAGCGCAAATGCTATGATCTAAGTAAAAATCTAATGATTCAAAGGATTTTAATCGATCAAAGGATTTTTCTTGGATCAAAAATGTAGTCGAAGTTTTTTTTAAAGAGAAAGTAGTTTGACTTTCGAATGGTCAAATAGTCGAACAATTTTTAGTTTGAATCGTTCGAATCAAAGTCGAAGTCGAAGGTCGTAGTAGCCTATTCGGTGGTCGAAGTACCCAAAAAAACCCTTCGAAATTCAAAGTTTTTTTCATTCGAATCCTTCACTCGAGCTTAGTTAATGTGCCCCTAAGTGTTGAGAGGGCTGCTGTTGAAAAGTTAAGCTTAGGGGGGGTGTCAAAAATCATCAGACAGAAAATAAGAGTCTTCTGTGATAGAAGCTAATGTTACAGGGCTAATTATTTGCAGAATGCACTGGTATCTGAGCTGCCATGTAATGGGAATATACATTAATTACTAATTAGCCTTGTATTGTGACTTTGTGATGCAAGATTAGCCACAGGGTTATATAATACAAGTCTCCTCTCATTTCATGAGCAGGTAATAATTTCATGTTTGTATCGGGGAATCTTTGAGAATCTTGTTATAGGAATGGGATCTAATGTTTGAAATGAGTGACCTGGGGTTTTTACAGATAAGGAGGGGGTTCTGTAATATCAAAAAAAAAGAAAAGAAAATACTTTAAAAACATTAGAATAGAGCAGATTAGAATGATATGCTTAGAATGGAATGGGAGATGCCCTTCCAACAATTTGAAACTTCCTAGATATACATACCGTTTCTGGAAAAGATTCTGCATATCTGTTTAGGAAAGTTTCTGGATAAGAAACTGCATATCTGCATAGGAAAGTTTCTGGATAAGAGACTGTATATCTGTACAGGAAGATTTCTGGATAAGAGACTGTATATCTGTTTAGGAAGGTTTCTGGATAAAAGACTGTATATCTGTATTTGAAGGTTTCTGGATAAGAGACTGCATATCTGTATATGAAGGTTTCTGGATAAGAGACTGTATATCTGTATAGTTACGTTTCTGGATAAGAGACTACATGTCTGTTTAGGAAGGTTTCTGGATAAGAGGATGTATATCTGTATAGGAAGGTTTCTGGATAAGAGACTGCATATCTGTATAGGAAGGTTTCTGAATGAGAGACTGTATATCTGTATAGTTACGTTTCTGGATAAGAGACTGCATATCTGTTTAGGAAGGTTTCTGGATAAGAGACTGTATATCTGTTTATGAAGGTTTCTGGATACGAGACTGCATATCTGTATATGAAGGTTTCTGGATAAGAGACTGTATATCTATTTAGGAAAGTTTCTGGATAAGAGACTGCATATCTGTATAGGAAGGTTTCTGGATAAGAGACTACATATCTGTATAGAAAGGTTTCTGGATAAGAAACTGTATATCTGTATAGAAATGTTCCTGGATAAGAGACTGTATATCTGTATAGGAAGGTTTCTGAATCAGAGACTGCATATCTGTAGAGGAAGGTTTCAGGATAGGAGACTGCATATCTGTATAGGAAGGTTTCAGGATAGGAGACTGCATATCTGTATAGGAAGGTTTCTGGATAAGAAACTGTATATCTGTATAGAAATGTTTCTGGATAAGAGACTGTATATCTGTATAGGAAGGTTTCTGAATCAGAGACTGCATATCTGTATAGGAAGGTTTCTGGATAAGAGACTGTATATCTGAATAGAAATGTTTCTGGATAAGAGACTGCATATCTGTATATGAAGATTTCTGGATAAGTGACTGCATATCTGTATAGGAAGGTTTCTGGATAGGAGACTGCATATCTGTATAGGAAGATTTTTGCATAACAGAAGTAGAAAATGAGGTTGTTGAATACTTGCTTGTCCTATAAGAAGACACTGACCTTATATTCATTATTTAGTAGATAAATACAGCAGAATAAATATCCTATTAAGTATTACTGATGTAATACCCACTGCATGCTCAGAAGTTTAAATTAGCAGTCTGTACTTTTTTAAAAAAAAAAATATCCATGGGGGGAAGGAAGCTATTTGTAAACAAAACCATATTTTGAGTAGGTGTATAAGAAATGACGGCATGGCCATGCAGATGGTGCTTGGTTACATATTAAATAACTTATAAGTAAAATAATTAGGGAAATGTTCATGTTGTAGCAAATGCTATTAGTTTATACAGCTCTTATATCTTAACTTGGCATTTTATGTTGTTTTGCCTAGAAAGGGAAACAAGAGGATAGTACTTGCTGTATTTCTACTGAGGAAGTTGAGGGTTGTTCCACTTGTACAAATCCTTATGTCTTGATCTCTACTTTAATTCTGTCTCTGACATGACAATCCATTTTTTTGTCCCTGGGAAAAATTGAAAACCCAGGAGAAGTGGGAGTGAATCATGCTTCGGACCCAAAGGAAATAAGAGAGTGGGAGGAATCCATTTACAATTCTAAATCTAGTCACCTCCTGTATTACAGTAATTTATTCGTAGGAACATGCATTTTAAAAAAGATATTTACTAACTTATACCTTTATGCGTATGTGCAGATTCTGTAATGACATTCATGCTGAGTCTCATATTTGTTTAAAGTATACCCAGAAGGCTAAAGCAATCAGGCCTGCCGCCCGTCTCATATTTGAGATAATAATGTTCTTTAGCTTTAGGAAGATAGTTTTCCTGTACAAGATATATATTTGTTTAATTCTATCCATCTTTATTTAGTAACATCAAAACTTTTTGTGCTGTATGTATACACATGTGATCTTATATCTTAGTTGAATTAACTTTCCCCATTCTAATTTGGTAACATCACTAAAGAAGATTTTACATGATTTTACAGGTACTTTAACAGAGGGGAAAATAAGATACAGGAGGTTACAGTACTGCCCATACATCAATCCATCATGTACTTGTTATTTTACAAAGTGATTGGGATCAATGGGAAAATCACATACGAAGGGTGGGTGGGTGTCGGGAGGGTTAGGTGCCTCAGTTCATATGTATACCTCCCAACTGTCCTGTTTTCTGCTGGACAGTCCCGCAATGACCCACCCCACTGATGACATCACAAAAGTGGCGGTGCGAGCAGGTGCGCGCCTATAAAAATTGAACCCGGAAGTCGGAAGCCGGGATTGTAAGGTCGCAGGGAGAGCAGGCAGAAGAGCTCAACCCAGACCCGCACGTGACCCGGAAAGGGGATGCGTGGTTAGCCCGAACCTCCTGACCCGCGTGTCCCGCAAGTATCGGGCCAGCCTGCACATCACTAATAAACAGGTCTCTTGGAGAAACTGTGACTTGTAGCTTAAAGGGCAATTCACCTTCATTAGAAAAACTGTAATAACACAGAAAATACACAGAAATGTGTTCAAACTTTCATAACCTGACACATTTTGTAAAATGAACATGGTAATTAGGGGGTGTGGCCACAAAAATGGGTGTGGTCAAAAATATTTGTCGCGGCAAATCTTTTTGTCCCTCTTTCTATTACCAAAATGTTGAAATGTATGCATATGTGCCCTGTCCCTGTTGAATGGCATAGGGCATATTCCGCAGGTCTCTGCGCTCCAAAACATTGCTGCTATTTGTACAATGTTCCTGCAGTGGGAAAAACGGCAAAAAAATGACATATTTTGCATAATTCATTAAATCAGCATTGTTGAATATTTACATGTGATAGGTGCTCAGTGGGTGGTTGTGCGGATAAAGGAATACTTTTTGCACTTAGAAAGGAGTAGTAATGGGAGGCTGTTAAAAACTTTCCTTTAGGGACCATAAGGAGGAAAAGAGTCCACAGTGCGTCAACTATTAAACGTTATGTCCATCCTACTGGGTAAACTACTGCTAGTAACTAGAGTGATACAATACTGAGCCAAAATTCTAATAAAGAAAATAACTCCAAAGTCTCGATGGATTCTTCTGTTGCTGATTACAACATTTTACTATAATAAGCTCCACATACTTAACAAAGTTGCATGACATTGCGAGGCATATTTATCAAGGGTCAAATTTCGAATTCATGTGAGTTTTTAAAAACTCCCCTAAACTCCCATAAGCTCAAATTTCGACCAATTGAAATTTATTAAAAAAATGAATTTTATTAAAACCCAGATTAATTTAATCGACCCAAGAACTCGAATTCGAATTGAATTTGATTCGATTTTAACAAACTCGATTCTAGTTTTTGTCTCCTAAAAAACTCGAATGTCAGGAAGGCTACAAACAACTCCAAATTCATCCCTGAACCTCTCCTATTGACTTAAACAGCAATTCGGTAGGTTTTAGGGGCCGAATAGTCGAATTCGAGTTCTTAAATGGCCAGAGTATGATACATCTTGATACATCAAATTTGAATAACTCCCTAGTCGAATTTGACAGTTTTGACCATAAAAAAATGTGATAATTCGAATTTCGAAATCAATTTTTCAATTGACCCTTGATAAATCTGCCCCTCAGTATGCCCACCAAAAAGCACCTCTCTATCATCATAGATACTTGTTATTTATAGATCTTCCAGACTTCCCTTTACCTGGAAACCTGTTATCTAGAGCACTCAGAATTACAGAAAGGTCCTCTCCCATAGACATGAGGGGGGTTTTTTTTGGCAGACTTAGAGATCCAAATTATGAAAATACCCCTTCCAAAAAACCCCAGGTCCCGAGCATTTTGGATAACCGGTCCAATAATATGCAACATCCCTTATACACTGTTGTGGTTCATTTATCTAGTGAAAAATAAGCTTACTTATTCATTTTAGCTTGTTTTGCAATGAGTGCAATGAGTAAGCCAAATCATGTTAGGATGGTGAGAAAGTCCAAATCTGAATGGTTAACCTGTAGATCACATTCACAGTAAAAGGCTAGAATTTCATCAGAGTCAGCGAGTTGCTGTAATTTGATGAGGATGTTCTGCAAGTTCTGTAACTGACTGTTTTTGGCAGTAAAATTACAAAACTTTTGCTTAATTCCAATACCCAGTCCCTAAGTTGTGTTAAACATTTACCTTTAGGAGCGATTGACTTTTCTGGAAATATATTAGCTTGGTGCTTCTGGGATAGAATTATTGCTTCAGTCTAGAAATACACAAATTAAAACCAATTTGTACTTTGGCAGTATCCAAGAGCAGTGTCTATCCTACATTAAATGGTCATTCTATATATTGAATTAGTCTGAGGTGGGCAAGACATTTTCATAAAAATGTTTCACATAATAGTGTTACAGTATACGACTTCATAATAATGACTTAAAATAAAGGAATTACACTTATCCCATTAGTCTGTGGAAGTCTAACTGTTTGAAAGTTTATCTTTTTTCAGAATTGCATAGTTTGTTCCATAATACACTATAATTCATTGATTATTAAGCCCTAATTTTTATTCTTTTTTTTCCCATCATGTTGATGCAATATGATAGTGGTAAGTCTTTGTTATTGAAATGATGTCACTCAGTTATAAATATGCACCATAAAACAACTGTAGAATATTAAAACCACAATAAAACAGGCACCTATTAGTACTTTTGTGTAGGGGTACTATTTAAGATTTTTCTACACACAGGTACCTTATATGTATTTTAATTGTTTGGATTATTTTACTATTACAGGTATGGGATCCGTTATCCTGAAACATTATACAGAAAGATGCGAATTACGGAAAGGCAGCCTCCCATAGACTCCATTTTATCCAAATAATCCAAATCTTTTAAATTAAAAAGGATTTCATTTTTCTGTGTAATAATAAAACAATATCTTGTACTTTATCCAAACTAAGATATAATTGATGCAAAACCAGCCTATTGGGTTTATTTCATGTTTAAATGATTTTCTAGTCAATTTAAGGTATGCAGACCCAAATTACGGAAAGATCCGTTATCCAGAAAGCCCCAGGTCCCAGGCGTTCTTGATAACAGGTTCCATTGCTGTATATATGTACAATGTGGCTTATCAATCTTATGATCATAATTTTGTAACTAAAAAACCCCTGTCTTTGTAAATACATGCATCTGCATAGATTACTGATATGATAGGGGACAAAGGAATGTGCATTGATCAATTTTTCTTCTTTTTCTATGTCTGTAGTTAATTTGGCCAGATCAGTAGCACTTCCAATGTATTTTAGTACATTTTTATGAAGCCATGGAGTGCTCTCACAATTTTTCCTTTTTGTACTTTATATGTACAATGTACCTGCATGATGACACATCCCTTTGAGTGTATTTATTCGTTTTACGCATAAGGAGGCAAATTTACTAAAGGGCGAAGTGACTAACGCTGGCGAAAATTCGCCAGTGTGACGTCATTTCGTTACTTCCCCAATTTTCTAGCGGGCACTGTCGTAACTTCGCTAGCGAAGGAGATTCTAGCGCTACTTAGCACTCTTACCACAGGCGAAGATTAGCTTGGGCGAAAGAGTGTTACTTCACAAAAAGATGCGCATTTTACTGAACGTTACCTGTTCTGCCAGACTTGCCTTTGCCAGCTCAGACCAGGCGAAGTGCAATGGAATGTATAGGGCTTCTTCAAAAATGTTCCAAGTCCCAAAAAACGCTGGCCTCTTTTGCTTTTTTCAGGGTGATAGGCTGCAAAAGTCCGTAAAAACTTTTGGGGTACCCGGGCTCCCCCATACATTTCCTACCATATGGCACATAAACTATAGACTGGGCACATGCTAAGGGCATTATAACAACTCTATTTCATCTTATTAAAGGAACAGTAATGCCAAAAAATAAAAGTGGTTTAAAGTAATGAAAATATAATGCATTGTTGCCCTGCACTACTAAAACTGATGTGTTTGCTTAAGAAACACTACAATTGTTTATATAAATAGGCTGCTGTGTAGCAATGGGGGCAGCCATTCAAAGGAGAAAAAGCTCAAGTTACACAGCAGATAGCAAATAAGCTCTGTCTGTCTAATGGTGTTATCTATTATCCATTTGTTAACCTGTGCCATGTAGCCGTTTTTCAATTTCCGCCATTGCTCCACAGCAGCTTGTTTATATGAACTATAGTAGTGTTTCTGAAGCAAACAGATCAGATTTACCAGTGCAGGGCAACACTACATAATATTTTCATTACTTTAAAACACTTACATTTTTTGGTGTTACTGTTCCTTTAAGGTTTCCGTGTGGGTTGTGTAGTGTAATGTATTTGCTGAAATATATACGTCCATTGTACTTTAACTTCCCGCCGTATGCAAATTAGCCTACGCTAGCGCAACTTCGATTGGCTTGGCGCAGTAATGATATTCAAACCACCTATTCAAACCTGTTAACCAATCACAATGTTGTCTGTCTGCTGCTTACAGCCCTGGAACTACAGCTGTTCCATGATGCTTTGGTCCTCACAACTCCCTGCTTTAATCCCTTATCGGACCTCAAGCAAACTGTGTGACTTTCCTTTCTATGTGGGTAAACTTTATTTGTGCTTTCCTCTTCCCATGGTGTTCATGAATTTAGTTGCGCATTACAAAAATACAAGGAGAGAAGCATCTTTTTAGATTTATGAGGTTGAGGAGAGTTAGTGTGTGTTACATGTATGTGTAATGATATTGAATCATTGACAAGGGCTTCCTACAGTAGGATTTTGAATGTCTGGATTATCAAGCAAAGTCTTTGGGTTAAGAAGTTACATTATGTCTTTTGTGTTTACTAATCCGGTACAAAAGAAAATGGACGTAGAGTTTAACTAATGAGTGGTACATTGTTTCTGGTTGGTATTATGACTTGTCTGGTTCCACAATATCAGAATGGTCATACTGGTAACCCAACTGAAATTCCGTGGTTTGTGGAGTAAAAATTTCCCAGTGCTTTCATTTGTATGGAAGCAACAATTCATGCTCTAATAATATATTTCCTCTATTATATACTGTACTACTACCCATTACTACTGCCATTGTTTTATATTTTATCATTGCCAAAGCATCTGCATTTTGTTGCATTCTTTTAAGTTCCTATACAAATTCTAGTTGATATAAAGAAGACACTGTATACTGTGAAACTGTTGTATTGTGAACTGTCATATTATATTATTGCTTAACTATCCTATAAGGCAAACCTGGAAATTATATTGTCAAGAGATAAAATCCAATATTGCAGATGCCAAAAATCATTGGTTTTGATGTATAGATTCCTAAAGGCAGACACGCCTGTTGTTTTTTATTTTGACATTATAAGCATTTTTCTGTTCTGGGAACATAGTGAACCAGTCATTTTTAGGCATTCTGCAGCTCAGGGAATATTTTCATTAATTCTATGTACAGCAACTTGGAATGAATAATCTACATTGCAGGTTTTCCCCTAATGCTTTTAAATAATAATGTTAGGATAGAATATAAAATACTGAATAGTGCTGTGTTGTACCATTAATAAAGTTATTAGGGCAAAGCAGTTAAGTGTTAACAACTGAGAAAAGAAACTAGTAGGAAATGCTTCAATGTGAGTGAGTGTTTTACTCTGTGTTTAAAAGATGAACTAACGTGCTAACAGTGTTCACTCATTGCTATTGCAGCAAAACCAACCCTGTAACTATGTTATTAACACTTCAATGATGGGATGAATGCTTCAATAATTTTCATGCATCCTTTCAACATTTTTTATTCTGTCTTTTAAAGCTTGCATCCAAAGATTATTCTATGCTACATAATGTGGAATAGTTATAGACCAACAATTCTCTATTATTATACCAATTATAATTAAAAACAACCATCTTCACATGATTGAGCCGAGACGGAGAAGTCTTCTGCTTGACATTGTTTTATTGTAAGGACAAACCACTCAATGGAAAAGTAAAATTCTCTTTGAGGCCACAATCTTGAACCAAAGACTAAAAATAAGGAATGACTTCAAGAAGAGGCAAGGACAAACCAGATCTCAGATGAACACAGAGGCAAATACTAAGAAGAGTAAGGACAGGAACCAGGCATTGACCCACTATTGTCAACGTCAGGAAACCAATTGTCCAATGAAAAAATGAGCATACTGCATACAATGAATACAGCGCTAAAGAGGCACTACAGATGTCAGAATCAAAGTGAGAAAGCAGTACAGGTGTCCAAGGAGACAAATTTTCGAATGTCCTGTGAAATTTGCAAAATTTGACGCCCGAGTCAATTTTGATGCTGGTGTTAAAGTCAATGGGCTTCCAAATAATGTTGACGCGTGCCAGTTTTGAGGCACACAACTTTTCCCTCAAAAATCTTTTGATGTCGGCGAACAATCGTGCCAGTTTCGGGAATATATTCGCCGAATTTGAAATGCAGAAATTCGCCGCAAATTTGCATCTGGCGAATTTATTCGCCACTTCACTACACCACTGTAGTGGGGTGTCCAAGAAACAGCACAGAGGCAAAATGAGGCCCAGATGTATCAAAAAAACTCTGGCCAGAAAAAAAGACAGTTGCCAGAGACCAAGGCAACAGGCTTGCCCACCAAGACAGAAAGCTATCTGACACATAAGAGCCACTTAGATAAGTTCCCATACAATGGATGAGCAACAGGCAGAGCTTACCTGCATGTTGTCCTAAACACCAGGTTTAGGACAAGGGTCTAGATAATTGACTGCACTATATACATACAACCCTGGGCCACATACAGAGAAGCATAAAAAAAACTTACAGTACATCTAGTTGGGCTCTCTAACATAATCCTTTGTTGATGAGTAGGCTTGGGCGAATTTGACCCGTTACATTTGGCAAAAATTTACCGCCGGCGAAATGACGCCGATGCCCATTAAAGTCTGTGGGCGTCTATTTGAGGTGTGGCAATTTTTTTTGGCGCGCGACATTTTTTTTTTATGCGTGGCGCCATACAGGTCTATGGCTGTCATTTCCGCAGCAAAACAAGCCAAAATGTTCTCCCAGATCCCCACTATGGACAGATTTATTTTTCTTCTTCAGAACCATGTATAATTTTCTTTGGGGAGGGGTGAACTGTGCTCACCTCCGGCTGCACGCAAGGTAGACGTCTATTCTGCTTACACATAGATCAGGCTATGGATGTTGCACCAAATCCATAAATGTTGATTTTAGGTGTTAGTTGGAGTTACTTGATTTCCAGTGTGTTAGTCACGACATAAAAGGATCCAATTTGACTGGATATGAATTCAGGATTAAAATTATTCCAGACCAAATCCTGAGTCACTTATGTTTATATTATTCTACAAAATCTTCAGAATTGTATTTCACTCAGGGGTCCAGTATGTATACAGCAGTGTAGACATCAATCCATTAAATTCCTATATTTAAAGCTATATATTTGATGGGCGAATTTGGGGCGTGTTGGTTCGCTGAAAAATGGAGAAAAATTTGCAAAACGGCGCCGGCGTCCATTTTTTTTTGACGCCGGCAAATTTTCGCGGCAGTTTCGTAAAATTATAATTAATAAATTCGCCCATCACTACACAGAACATGATCCACTATGTTTCAGGCCCACAACAACTTTTTGAAGTACTGAAACTCTTTTACTCTTTATAATTATATCCTAATTTGGATCAAGTACAAGGTACTGTTTTTATTATTACAGAGAAAACGGAAATCATTTTTAAAAGCCTTTTCTGTAATTCGAAGCATTCTGGATAACAGGTTTCTGCATAACGGATCACACACCTGTACCAGTTTCAGTGAGTCATGTGACACAAATGACAACACTAAGCACCAATGTGTAAGAAAAATACGTCGTCCTGTTGGTCTAGTGGGGGGACGGCAGGGACGCCTGCCGCCCCCTTGACGGGGACGCCCGTCCTGTGCCGGCTCTCTAGTGCGCGCGCGCATGCACACTTCTGATTTAAAGGCGCATGCTCGCTGATGTAATGACGTCAGCGCGGAAAGGCGCCAAATTCAAAAGTATTAAAGGGGCATTCCCACAGTTGTCATTGCCCGTGATAGGATTTGTCCTGGTGCTTTAGCTGTTGCTATTCTGTGTGAATCTGTTCCTGATTATCTGTTTTGACCCTTTGCCTGCCTGTTTGACTATTCTGATCTCTGGAACCTGACCCTTGCCTGAAACCGACCTTGACTCTGCTTAATCCTCCTGTTTGACGTTTCCGGTTTGACCTCTGTCTGTTATTTGACTCCGATTCTGCCTCAACCCATCTGATTGATCACCTGGTTTTGACCCTTTGCCTTCCTGACGATTCTGATATCCGCCTGCCTCGATCCAGCCTGTCTGACCATCCGCTTGCCTTGTCCTTTTGTACCGTGACCTTCGGCCTAAAGACTTTGCTAAACAGCCGTGCCCCTTTGCCAGCCAGAACATCTCACCTTGCACCCCTCGTTAAGTCCAGGTGACACCCAAGTAAGCTGAGGGCTCCTCCCGAAGCCCAACGGTGGTCACACTACTGGTGAAGCCGAGCCGAGACCAGGGTGCTTGGCATTTGTTCTGGTATCGGGTGCCGGCCGTGACACAATGCTAACGGATGATGTCTGTTTATAAGGATATACTTTTCAGGATATTTATAACTTTGGTGTATTATAATGTCATAATCTTTATACTCATATATGTTGTATTGTTTGTTGTGTAATCTGAGCATAATGTGCTAAATCTGGCACAGAGCTTATTCCTTCATTGTACCTGTGTGAATTATTGGCTACATTGAGGCAACAAGAATTGCAAATGAATTGCACTGTAAAACTTGAAATCAGCTGGGAACAGTTCTGCACGGTGTACAACCCACATGCCAGAATCTATATCTGAGGCATAACTGTCATCTTAAATGCAAAGTGGCAGAGTTTGATTAGAGCCAAAGGGATACAACATATTTATAAAATCCCTAGTTGCGGTTGGGGGGGGATAACTCATTACTGCGACTATACTATAGATAACCCTCCCAACTGCAGCCAGTTTTAACTTTCCATGAACAGGCAGAAAAGAAGACCTGAAAGCGCTGCACTTGGAGTTCTAAATATCATAAATATCAGGATTTGTGTAATCTTAGAGGTTTATACTAAAAAACAAGACTCAAATGTTAGCATATTTATTAAAAAGAAAATAAATATAAAAAAAACTAATAACAATTGAATAAAACCGTGAAAAAATACTTGAATACCTGCAAATTTGTGAGTTTAGAAGTTCAAAAACATTTAAAAAACTTGAATTGTAAAAATTGCTTAAATGTTGCCTAGGATAAACTCCCATTTAATTTGAGTTTTTCAAGTTTTTTATGCTTATTCTCTAAAATCTACATTGCGTTTTTTTTTGCATTTCATGTATGTTCAACATGTAGTGGAGAAAAACATGCTGAGCTCACTTACTTATATTAAAATAATACAAGTATGGGACCTGATAACCAAAATGCTCGGGATTTGGGATTTTCTGGCTAGCTGCTATTTCGTAATCTGGATCGTCATACCTTAAATCTACTAGAAAATCCTGTAAACATTAAATAGACTGGTTTTGCTTCCAATAAGGATTAATTTCATCTTAGTTTGGATCAAGTACAAGGTACGGTTTTATTATTGTAGAGAAAAGGGGAATAAATTATATTAATTTGTCTTATTTGGATAAAGTGGAGTCTAGGAGAGAAAGTGGCGTCTATCAGAGCTTTTCGGATGACAGGTTTCCTGATAACAGATCCCATACCTTTGAGTTCTTAAAATTTTTTGTTTTTTTGGTGCATTCAATGTGCATTTCAATAGATGTAGATTAAAAGGCTGATATGCAATATAAAGTCCTGCGAGGAACCAATTTTTAAAGGGCATGTAAAGGCAAAAAAATATAATCCCATTTTTACTTTCTTTAATAAAAAAGAAAGCTATCTCCAATATACTTTAATTAAAAAATATGTACCGTTTTTAAAAGAAACCTGACTGTATGCAGAGAAATTCTCCCTTCATTTACTGCTGTGGATAGGAATTGTCAGACGGTCCCTAACTGCTTAGCAGGGAAACAATCATACTCATGAACAGCAGGGGGAGCCCCCACCTTACTTCCCAGCCATGTAGAACTCAAGCAGCTTTGTTTATGACGATCCCAAAGCAGCCCAGACCACACTGAGCATGTGCACAGTCTTAGTCTTGCAAAGATGTTTAACAAAGCTACAAGATGGTGACCCCCTGTAGCCAAATTTGAAAGCATAAATTATTTGTTTGATTAGGCTTGTGGTGCAGTAAGTTCATGTTTAAATTTAGTATGCAAAATACAGCATTTCTAGCCTTATTCTTTTTTAGACTTTACATGCCCTTTAAGAACCGGACCCACAACCAGCAGCCCGCGACCCGAACCGCAACCCGCATATTTACCCACTTTGATCCGTTACCTGACTAGGACCCACAACTGCCTTATTGGCAACCTGACCCGCACCTGCTAACCACCATCAAACAGGAAGTGATGATGCTGCAAACCGGAACTGATGTCATCAAAGTGGGCGGGGACAGAAACACGTTTTGTAATACTTTAAAAGGAGTAAAATATAAACAATATTACATAAGATAAGATGAGACCCGCAACCCAACCTGCAATCCGCAGACCCGCAGACCCACCGGGTATACCCGCGCCTGCATGGCCGCATTTACATAGCAGGCACCCCTAAGCCCGCTGATGTTCATCGCCCCGTCTCCTCCCTTATATTCAGACAAATTTTCATCATCGGGACTGGAGCAATGGGGATTGGTGCACAGGAAATGTAAAAAATAATTTTATCTCCAGTGTTTCTAAACCAATGTGGTAGTGGTTGCGTGGCATGGTGCCCCCTAAAATTCTGCCGCCCTAGGCCCGGGCCTTGGTGGCCTTTCCACAAATCCAGGCTTGTGCACCTGAAAATCCTCCCCTCATTCCGCAGGTAACCCGCGTGTACCCGACCCACTGCAGGACTCTAACGAAATGTGCCCTCTAATTCCTTCTCTGCTATATGCGCAAAAAAATCTTTTGTGTGTGCATTTTTAAAGACTGTAAGCTCAGCTCAGAATAAATGCAAAAAGGTGTTGGCTTCAACATTTCTGTGCGCTTGCACATTGCTGATATACAGTATTAGGGGCCCTTAATTGATGCCAAAAAGTAAAAGAAATCATGGGCACAGCATGTAAAGGGGACCCTAGACTTTATGTCACTTGTAAATAAAAGGTGTAGTAGATATATTCCCACTAGATTCTATCGTGGTGAGGTGCAAGCACTCTCTCAATGGCATTGTAAAAGTCCTCCAAAAAACGGATCCCGTCATTGCTCATTTGTATTGTGGACATGTCTTCAGCTCCTTCCTCCCTACTAATCATTGCCCTGACAGCACAGCAAAGAAACATTTGTATATTTTAAATTCCCATTCCTCTGACATCCAAATGATTACAGACACAGAAACTACAGTGCCATAGTCACAAGGGAAGATTTAACATAAGGTTTTATGAAGGATCTCAGTCTGTTGGGCCAAATGGTCCTTATCTTTCATTTCTAGAAAGTGCAATGACATCTGGAAATCACTTATCTTCCCACTGCATATTATACTGTTGATCCGCCAGCTGTCACTCGCTGCTCAATTCATCTGCATTAACCTGAAGGGACAGTGTAAAACCAATTAAATCTCTATCTCTCATGTTTAAGGTGTGGGGTGGTGGACTGTTCGATTACAGGGAAATGGTAATGAATTTATAAAAGAGCCTTGCTTGAACTGTTTAGTCCTTTTGCAGAGCGCGTGAGCATTTTGCAGTACATCAATCGGCTGTCAGCAGCGCACATTCCCTTCACAGCTAAGCAATTACAATTATTTGGAAAAGTGGTGCTTCTGCTGTTAGGTTAAGAGGTATTCAAAGGACACACTGTTTGTGCTGTAATTTAAGTTTTGGCATTTGATTTTATTATCAACCCCTTATTTCTGCAATACGGGCAAAGAATATTAATGTTTGCATGGCAGCTCAATTCCATGTGCCGGGATAAAAGCAATGGCTGAATTTTCTAGTTAAATGTTAAATCGTGATGTGGGTTTGTTGGATTTGCCTCCTAACTTTCTTTAGTTCCTAACCTGAAACTTTAGCCTGAGGCTGGGATAATCACTTGTGACAGATCTTATTGTAACTATATTATGGCAAATCTCATCTCATTAGGGTTTCTGCCCTTGAGTGAATAGGAGGGCTTAGCATTGTCCTATAATAGACTAAGAATATTAAGCATGTAGCACATTCGCTTATTACAGAACTTTGAGCCCCTGACATAATATCCGTTAAGGATTAGTAAATGAATGAAAAAGGTTCATTTAGAAACCTAGGTGCTAAATAGCAAATTGTGTTTAGTCTTTATCCTGTTAGATGATGAAAGCAAAAATCTGATTGGTGTCTATTCAAGGCATAGAAAAGTTGAATGAAAAAATGCATAGGAAGTTCTAAGAATCCTTGGGGCAGTGGAACATGGGGCGACTGAGGAGGTTTGGGTGATATTTAATAGCCAATATACGAATTAGGGAGCCCTCCAACCCAGCTACATTCAAATACCCTTTACAATTAGTGGTTTTATAATCTACAACGCTCACCCTGTAAATAAGTGGATCCAGCTGCAACTGCACGTAACCTGCTGCTTTAATATGAATGTTCAATATGAAGTGATGGACGAAACGGTGAAAAATTTCTCGGTTTTTTTTTTACGCCTTCGTCTGGAGAGTAAATTCGCCCATCACTATCAATATGTATTTAGATGTTAGTGAGTCACTCACTGCTCCACGTCTCTGGTCCAGGTGCAGTGCCCCGAACCCGCAGCTTGGGGAGACTTTACACTGGACACGATTCCCATACAGCATGCACCCAACGGAACAGCAGACAGCAGTGTGTTTAAAACATCTTTATTCACCGGACAATTCTAGATTCCGTTCCATTGAGTGCATGCTGTATTGGAATCGTGTCCAGTGTGAAGTCTGCCCAAGCTGTGGGTTTGTGGGGTTATTGTTCATATGATTGGTAGGAAAAATGAACAGCTCTGAAGTGCCATTGCACTTACAATAAGGAGTCCTGAGCCTTTATAGTTTCTTAAACTAAAACTCAAAAATGGGTTGTCATGCTGTTTAAAGAAGATTTTTATGATCTTTTTTTTTACCATTGCTCTTTCAGCAGAAGGAGTAATTCAAATTACAATATAATTATAAATGATCTTTACCTGTCTAATAAGGAAAAGAATCCGTGTAGGTGGCCAGGTGTCACTAGCCCTGCACCCTTTCAAAAGGCAGCTTCTATATTGTATTTGTTGGGGTGGGTACCCTAAAATAAATATACTATTTGTACAGCTCTCTGTTATTGTTCATGAGTGTTGTCGGAGTCATTTCTGGTCAGGATCCTTACTGTGCACATGACCTGTAATAAAATAAACAGATAGTGGTAACTCCTAATCAAAGGCTTCAATCTTTTTATCACCTCAAAAATGCAAAGAGAGCACTGAAACAATATTGCACACCCAAATGACCCAACATAAGTAAGAATTTCAGCAGGAAAGTGCCTCCTTGGATGTAGTCAAGCCTGACACTGACAAATTTGTTGGCTAGAGACTTAACAGAATCAGTCATGTGACACAGTGTATGTATGCTTTCACCTTTAACTTACAGTATCTCTTCAGCCACTAACTGCTAAATGTCAGCTCTGCTCTCTTGGTTATCAGTTCACTCCCATCTTCATCAAGATTCAAAGTAAAGGATGGCTCCCCAATTCTGCCTCTGGGCGTAAAGCCACGGTAGAGAAAGATAAAGAATTGGTGGGGCATTGCCCTTTAAATGAGAAACAACTTTCGAAATATGGAGAAATATATGACTAGTGATGGGCGAATTTGTCCCAATTCCCTGCGAAATTCCCGAGAAATACGTGAAACAACGAAAAATTTGCGAAACTCATTGAAGTCAATGGGTGTCAAAATTCTTTCGTCTATTTTGGCCAAATGCATTAAAATCAATGGTCATCCGAATAATTTTGCCCAATGAAATGGGACATATTCGCCCATCACTAATCCTCATCTCTGATCTTTATTATCCAAAAATTTGGAAAATATCTATTGATAGAGCCAAGCTAAGGAAGAGATAGAGCAAAGTTGATACGTTTTATGACATTGCGTATAATGTAAAATAATATTGCTCCATCTGTGCTCATGAATACAAAAATGACAAAAATGATAAATTAAAACCTAGCATTTTGCAATGTAATTATTTCAATAGATATTTATTACATCACAAACTTGAATTTCTCATGGGGCCTTTTTGTGACCAGCGTAAAGGTAAATATTGTGTGCCCAAAAAAATGACAGATTTTTTTAGTAAGAAGTTTTGTTGATGCAAACTGCACAAATGGGACTTTGTTCCATGGTTGGATGTGATGTGTTGCTGTATCTGCAGAAACCATGTATTAATTGTTTGCAAAGGAAAGATGATTGGCGCATTGCAATATTTTTTTTCCAATAATTTTTTATTATTTTTTTTTATTATTACATTTCCCTCTTTTTGCTGCTTTATTCAGCCTTAATATGGCCCGTGACTTGTGCTTGTACAAGTGTACATTTCGCTAGGCTTGTTTCCATGGAGACTGAGCACTGGTATAAATTTAGGCAGCTTATTTCTGTAATGGCACTTTCCAGTTTATGTTTTTAATATAGAGTGAAATGTTGATGAAATGCAAATGGCATTCGGTGGAGTGTTGTTTACTTCACAGTTACCCAATGTTTCAGATTTGTATCTGCCTTATCTATTATTTACCAAATGTGCTGCTGTGTAACCTTATACAGAATGTCCCAAATATTAAGAGTTCTAAATTTAAAGGGCAAGCAAAGCTATTTCTGCTTCTAGCAGCCATTTGAGATGTAAGGTAGAACCACACTATTTCCATGATCATCCTATTTACCATGCATGTTCCAGCAGAACCATTTTGCGATACACCCAGGGCTTATGTTTCCAGGGCAATATGAGATGGTCCATGCCAGTGGATTCCAATTAGTTGTTAGGGGGCTCTTTTTTCTTTTTTTGTGGCATGAGGCTGCTAGCTGCGACAATGGCACACAAGCCATGTGACAAGAGGCAGTGATGTGATTACGATACAGAAAACCCTGTAACTGTGAGAATGGTCTGGTAAGGACCTGTATATTTTACTCTCTACCTCCTGACTTCAACCATGCTTTCCTATTTGTTAGTGTGCAGAGAGGGATTGGAGGCTGAAATTTGCAGAGAAGGCACATTTGTTTTGAAGGGTGGCAAGGGCCAGTCAATTTATGCTATGGATAAGAAGAATTACATTAACCAAGACTTTCTTAGGGGACCTGGTTGCAGTTTGAAGGCCACTTCCAAGTTCCAATATATTGTTACTTTGCCCAGCTTTTCCTAACCTGTGTAAACTCTATGTTCTCTAACTGATTTCTTTTTCCAAAAAAAGCTCTCTGTTGTAGAATACAATACCCCTCGAAAAGTCCTAAAAACTAGGTGCTGCTTAGTCACAGGAGATCCTGGATGTTACCTCTGTACCACCTATCTCTTGTAGCTTCTTTTGAATGTTTTATTTCTAAAAATGTCATCTGTAGGTGTGCATTCTATATAATATATATTGCCAAGACCATTTAATGGGCAGATGTGGCCTTCAGATATCAAGTTTGCTTATATATAGTGCCCTCAGATTTTGCCATGCCTCCATCTTTAATACATAAGTGTATGTATGTACACCAAGAATAATTCTGTTTCTGAGCAGAATCCTGATCCTTGCTTATTAGACTTTTATGAGGCCTACAGGGAATAAATTGAGACCCTGTAAGGTAGCGCCTACTCCTCTGGACAATAGTAGTTATAGGGATGACTACTCTGTGGACAAGTTATTAGTCGGTAGTTAACTGGAACAGAGAAATGTAAGGGGGGCTGCCATATGAAATTGTATTTTGCATGCCCTTTGTAAATGAGTACCCTATGTTCATTAGTTAGCATTAAAAATTATGTCATGGAGTATTCAAAAATGTAATGTTGTATTTCTTTTTGCAGACATTTCAGCAATCTTCATTACAGCATAAATCAAAGAAAAGGAATAAAGGTAAGCGTAAAATTCATCTTGACGTTGGCAAGTATTTTCTGGAGGATTCTTATAAAATGAGACAATTAAATGAATCCATCATATGTCATGTGATGGAAAGGTTTGGGTCTCCGGTGTCACTGTTGACATATTCCCATTGAAAACTAGTGAGCAGTGGTCTAAATGAAGCACTTGATTGCTTCTCATTTATTGTCAACTTCCCCCAGAGTGGCTTTGAGTGCTTTGAGCATTATTGTCTTCTCTTCCGTATTTCACATGACATATAGAGATAAAGTTGTGTTCAGAATAATAGCAGTCCAAAATCACTAACTTGATCAATCACTGTTTTTGGTCAGTCAAAATTATATTTCTACATAGGAAATAATTATAATACCTACTATTATAATAGTAGGTGTAATAGAGTAATAGAAAACCAACACACCCAACAGTTATGAGATGCACGCTGCTGACTGTTCATTTGCCAGAGGGAAAATGTGCTTTAAAGGACATGTAAAGGCAAAAAAATAAAGTCCCATTTTTACTTTCTTTAATAAAATATCTCCAATATACTTTAATTAAAAAATGTGTACCGTTTGTATAAGAAACTTGACTGTATGCAGTGAAATTCTTCCTTTATTTACTGCTGTGGATAGGAATTGTCAGATGGTCCCTAACTGCTGAGCAGGGAAACAATCATACTTACTTACTAACAGCAGGGGGAGCCCCCGACTTATTTCCCAGCCATGCAGAACTCAAGCAGTTTTGTTTATGACGATCCTTAAGCAGCCCAGACCACACTGAGCATGTGCACAGTCTTAGTCTTGCAAAGATGTTTAACAAAATTACAAGATGGTGACCCCCTGTAGCCAACTTTGAAAGCATAAATCATTTGTTTGATTAGGCTTGTGGTGCAGTAAGTTCATGTTTATATTTAGTATACAAAATACAGCATTTCTAGCCTTATTCGATGTTAGACTTTACATGCCCTTTAAACAGTATTTTAACAGTAATAAATCTAAACGTTGGATATGCACTAGTGAATTTAATGTAAACAAACAGAAAACAGTTGCTACCTTTTTTTATATGCTGGCCTCTAAATTGGAACTGTGCAGACAACATGACTTGGATAGGAAGAAACAGCATGACCTTTTCTTATTAAAGCATGACAGCGTGCTTGTTAAACTAAGAAAGACTAATGAATGTATTACTATAGTGGCAGACAGACATAGCTGGAGGATATTTCTTTTTATCACAAGTCACCAGCTTCTTAGATGCCATTTAAAATAGACTTGATTTGATATATCGTATAAGCTAAAGTAAATGTAAAAAAAATGAACACTTCACAGACTTTTTAAGGAACTTTAGAGAACCGTCTTTGCAAAATATAATCAATTTTATGTCCAAATCCCAGTTTATAGCTCTTAATAAAACAGTGTTTTTGTGCAGCACTTGAGCAATTTAAAGTTATTTTTCTATTTACTACAGCTTTTATTGATTTATCTATATTTTTTGAAATAAAAGCTTCAATATTTCAATATACCGTATGAATATGTATTCTGCATTCTGTCACTAGGTGGAGCATATGGTGGAAACAGTGGAACTGCAAAAAGCCTTAGAATATGGCATTACTGCAAAGGCACCAAATATCACTGAAAACAGCCTCATAAACATTCACTTATTTTTATATAAACTACAGTACATTGGAGTACAGTTTATTGCCTCTACACAAACTCTCTTAAATTAACTTAAAGGGGTTTATGGAAGGAGAATTCAGAAAATAGACCTAGCTGCTGTGCTAAGCTACTAACTAGGAAAGCCCATCCTCTAAAATCATCAAAATACAGGTTTTCGATTAGAATAAGGTGTGTGAGTGTATGCATATCATTTAGGGGCAGATTTACTAAGCCTCGGGTGAATTTTTGAATTTCAAAAAGTTCAAATTTCGAAGTAAATTTTTGGGTATTTCGACTATCGAATAGGCTACTTCGACCATCGAATTGGACTTCGATTCGAACGATTCAAATAATAAATCATTTGACTATTCGACCATTCGACAGTTGAAGTACTGTCTCTTTAAAAATCCTTCGATTTCAATACTTCGCCAAGTTAAACCTCGAATCGAATCGTCGATCGAATGCTTATTTTAGCGCTAAATCCTTCGAATTCTATATTGAAATTCGAAGGATTTCAATTCTATAGTCGAATTCGAGGGTTTTAACCCCTCGAAATTCGACCCTTGATAAATACCCCCCCTTAATATAATTTATTTTGCTTTTGTAAAATAAAGGCTAATGTGTAAATTAAAAGGTGATTGTGTTTAGTGATGGGGAATTTATTTGGCAGGCGCGAATTCGCGGCGAATTTGTGCGATTCGCCGCCAGAGAATAAAGTCGCGAAACGCCGGCGTCAAAATTTTTTTTTCGAAAAAACGGACGCCGGCGTCAAAAACCGGCGCCGGCGTCAAAAACGAGACGCCGGCGCCGTTTCGCAAATTTTTCGCCGTTTCGCGAATTTCGAGCGAAATTCACGAATTTTTCGGCAAAGTGAAAAGGCGCAAATTCACCCATCACTGATTGTGTTCATTTGTGTTCTGTGTGTCCATTGACCCTGAAATATTCTTTCTGAAACATGGGCTTCCTTGGTAGCAAATCCTGAACTGTTGGGCACAATGCAATTTTTGCTTCTGTTACACTTCCCTTCTGTAAATATGTGCTGCACTAATCTGCATTGCTCTCTTGAAGGTCCTGTTCCTGGCAAAAGTAAAAGGCGAATATCATGTAAGGACCTTGGCCGTGGCGATTGTGAAGGATGGCTATGGAAGAAAAAAGATGCCAAGAGCTATTTCTCCCAGAAGTGGAAAAAGTACTGGTTTGTTTTAAAGGACACATCTCTTTACTGGTACACAAATGAGGAGGTAAAAATATATATTTTAGTAAGATTTAAAAAAAAAATATAGTAAAATACATTTAGAATATATTTTAGAAGGAAAGGTAAAATTATTTTAGAGGGGGTCAAAGTTGGTCGGGACTTCCTAATGATTCCAGTGGGATAGTGCACATCTTCTACCCAGCAACAGGAAGGGGACAGTTAGATGAGCGCTGTGCCGCCAAGTGTCTCCCTGTTGGAATCTAAGTCTCTCAACTTTTATTGGATGAGTGCATACACAGTACAGGACTTAACATTTCTGAGCTACAACTAGTGCGCCCTTCTAGATTTGTTGCAGGTGAAACTTAGGAGAATGGGAAAAAAACTGCTTTCTGGACTGGTACATATTTTGAAGAAGCGCCAGCCTGGGGGTTGTGACTAGAATAACTGGGGAGGCCTAACAAGTAGCAGTCTCTAATGATTTTACGTTTCCTTTAACTTTAATGTTAAGTATGGGAAAAATGGTATTTTTTTATGACTTTTTAAACTATATCATAAAGATTAGTGTCTTTAGCATTAGTGACAGTAGGCCCTGGTGCGTGACGCACAGCCGGGCCTCGCCCCCTCCATACTGCCCGCATTTGTCAGTGGTGCGCACGGGCTGCCGGGGGGCCCTGAGGGGGTGGCCCTGGCCCGCTCGCACCCCCTGCTCCACCGGTAGTTCCGCCACTGATTAGTGATGGGAGAATAAATCCGCCAGGCGCAAATTTGCGCGTTTCGCCGGCAGTGAATGAATTCGCCAAACTGTGGTGAAAAATTGTCACGGAAAAATCTGGAGTGTTTAAAAAAAATTGTTGCGTGTCAAAATTATTCGGACACCCATTGACTTTAATGCATTTGGACAAAATTGGCGCCCGTATAAAAGTTGTCGCGGGAGGCAAAATTGACTAGTCGTAAAATAATTTTGACGCCCATTGACTTCAATGCGTTTTGCGAATTTTACGGGACAGATTTCCCCATCACTAACTAGCATATTTCCCATCATTGTATTATTGTTTTTTAAGACAGCTTGGGGGTTATGTAATAAAAGTTTTATAGCTCATAGCAATCGATCTAATAATATTAACCAGATGATCAGTAAATGCTGCCTGCTGATTGATAGATATGAGTTACAAGACTATGGTGCCAATTTCACAACGTTTATTACATTGCCCAAGTAATAAACTGTTCTTCTGTAAATCGCCTGACCTACTAATCAGATTTGATGTGTGGGGTTCATTACAGGATAGTGCAGAGAGTGCATCCAAAGGTTGTCAGAGGGATACTGAGGGGTGCAGTCGGTTAGGCATTTCTGATATAAATTCCCCAACTACTCACTAGGAGGTCGAAACCATCCTACATCACCTGGTGCCTTTCCTTCTCCAGTGCTCAGCATATGTGCATGATGTGGAGCTGCTTGTAGATGGCTTGGGAATCGGACATTAATTAAACCATGCAAGGGTGGTAAGCAGGTTACAAGAAAAGTACAATTGGGTTGCAATTATAGTTTTTCTAATTAACCTATACAGGGGCTGAGGAGGAGCATCAGATACATTATGGGCTATGCAATGTACTTCATTAAATAACTAACCTTGTAATAGTCATCCACCCCAAGTGAAAATGACCTCTTCAGCTGACCTGGTTGTATTGTGAGTGTGTTGACAATAAGTGCACAAAAGGACATTGCAGTAAAGCAGATGAATTACCACTTTTAGAAAAGTAATACTACAGATCTTACTCACAGAAATTACACCAGGAAATGCTACTCTCTGATCTGCTCTCATGGGGTTTTTTTGATGTGTGGGAGGTAATATAATTTTATTTAAATTAAAATGAATGGTTTCATATGGTTTTTATATTAACCTGGCAACTATAAAGAATTTTTCAAGGGCAGAACTACCCCCACAAGCCTAAAGTTGGATAGCACTGATTAAATAGTGCACTATATGTAATAACATTTTGAGTTCATGATACCTCCTGTTTTAATGGACATCTGTTCCATAATTATGTTTTTCATTCAAATATAGGCACACCTGTTTTCTATTTTGGTGACTGAACTGTATTTACATTCTCCATAATTATGGCTTTTCTGAAAGTAATTATCTTAAAAAATGAAATGTTTCCGAAGCATATAAAATAGTAGCTGTCCACATGGCTAATTTGTTGGAAGTAGCAAACTGTGAATTCTAATTTGTCTTTACCGAAATGCTATTCAGTATCTGTCAATAAGACAATATCTATAATTAATGAATAACGTTCTTGTGTTTCTGACATACAAGCTACTTTGATTTCAATAATTTTGGACCAAGGTTTGGACCAAGAATGGGATGTCTTATGAGGGCAGATTTTGGGTTTTCCAAGTTAGTGGTATATAGAGTAACATGATTGGTTTCTACTAAAACTAAGGGGGTTATTTATCAAAGTCTGAATTTATCTCAATATTTTCTACTACAAACTTTGATCAAATCTGGTTGTTTTTTTTACGCTTATTTATTATTGCATTTTCCCAATCAGATTTTCACCATTTTTTCCGATTTTTCATCCGATTTTCAGGGTTTTTTTCAGATTTTTCACCTGAAAACTCTGATTTCTTATGCTTTTTGCCTGAAAACGTTGAGGTATTTCACGAAACCCAACACACATCAAGACTTTTCCCACTGACTTATATGCAACTTTGACTGGTCTGAGATGCAGATTCAGATTCAGACTTTTCCATCCTCTGGGTTTAATAAATTCAGAAAAATTCATGATTTTTTAAAAGTCCAATTGTATTAAAAAAATCACGAATTTTACGTGATTATTCCATTTAGACTTTAATAAATAGCCCCCCTAAATGTAACAGTTAAAAAACAATTGATTTGACCTTACTTGGATGTCTGCTGAGTAGGTTACCATCAGTTACAAGGCACTGGTTTATTGTTCCAGTTGATTATAAAGAGTCTAGGTGCCCTTTGGTAGACTGGAGGCAATAAAAACCCTTTGGGCAAAGATTCGGATTAGAAACTGTGGGTAATTTTTGTCTTTTTGTATCAATTGGTGTCAATTTACTAGGGTTATATTGATTTTAAAATTCAGCTTGGGGATTTGATAAATCCCAGCACTTACTGTAGCTCTCTGTTCTGGAGTTCTCATTTCCGCTTACTTTTGTATTCCTCTATGGTTTGACTCTTGTTTGTTTCCCCTGCTCCAGACTGTAACTGTCATGTACCACTTTGTTTCCGCCAGTTCTTAATCATGGTATAAGCTTGCCTAAGATGATTATACAGATAGTAAGACAATCTGCCAGTTGGAGTCTTGAATGACATCCTGCCAGAATTGACCTGTTGTTAATTATATTTGATAATTCCGTTAACACATTATTATATAATTTCCTAAGTAAAGTACACCTAAAATTCTAGCTTCTAAAAGTGACATAAATATGAACTCGCCAACAGTCTCAATTTCAGATGTTTGATGGAGTACAATTGAAGTAAAAAAAAAAAAAAAAGAAGGTATTATCAATCCAACCATGACCAGAGTTTTAATATGGCTTCCCAGCAATAGTGATTTTCCAGGAGACTGCTTACAGCTTTGGGCTGCTTCATCTCTGTGGCATTCATATTCATTGCATTGGTGCGAGGACCATTCCTCAGTGGTGTGTATCTGTGATAAAATTCCTCTTGCTCCTTTAATTTTCATTTATGCCTGTGGTCTATGTGGGAAATAATAGCTTGAATATACAAGGAAAAAATATGAATTGCAGAAGATGAAGCATAATATTTATCTAAAATCACACATCATTATAAAACTTTTAATTGGACAATGCAATGAATAATGAATTCATGCACAAGATTGCGCACACATTTCTAGTTTTAAGACATTTGTGATAGAGAAAGAGAAAAGAATGACCTAGATCAGTTGTTGTGTGAGCCTGGACCCCCTGGGGGGGCACGGGCAGGTAACAGGGGGCTTCAGTCTGAATGCCAGTTAGGGTGAGAATTCAGAAGAATGGGTATTTGCTGTTCTACATACACATTAAAGTCCAGCTTGATGGTAGTGTGAGGTTTTTGAGTGATTTTTGTCCTAGATACTCTTGAAACTTTGACTTGATGACTGGTGCTGATATTTTCTGTATCTATACTCATTCCATGTACAAAGGAGGCCCTTTCAAATGGGGACCTGGCCAAACGTTGGACTTGAGCTGGGGCTTGAGCTGAAAAAGTTATATCTACAGTTAAAAGAACTGCCACTTTATATATATAAGGTTCTTAACCATTTAGCCGTTTTGAATTTATACCACAAATGATATTGCTAGCTCCTTTGCCCATCTGAAGCTAGCTTTTGTTTAAGAGGTGTAAATAAATGTATTTTATTTTTGACTTAATAAATAAATCATTTTTAATTTTCATGTAACACTAAGCATCCAAGTGATTCATCTGTTGATGTGTGTTTTATTCTTAGGAAGAGAAAGCTGAAGGCTTCATCAGTCTGCCTGAATTTAAAATCGATCGAGCCAGTGAATGCCGTAAAAAATTGTGAGTATAGATGCCAAGGATATTCATAGCTGGATGGCATTTTCATGTTATGCATCAATGCTGAACTATCTTAATTGGTATAGTGAGTTTTATTCCGTTTGGTTAAAAGCTAAAATGCTAAATCTAATAATGAATTTCCCCTTGCAGAAGTGGTTTGGCCTCACAGGCAGAAGCAGGGGCCAAATGAAACTGAAGGAAATGTTCACTTTTCTTTTTAATGTTTGTTAGCAAGAGTGCAACTGACTTTCGAGGAAAGTACTTTTAAAGTTGTTGTTTTATCGTAAGTAATAAATCAATCCTATTACAATTCTTAAAGGTGAACTAAACCCTAAAAAATGAATATGGCTAAAAATGTCATATTTTCCTACTGAACTTAAAGAACCAGCCTAAAGCTTTAGCATCTCTATAGTAGTAATGATCCAGCGCTTCAAATTTGTCACAGGAGCTCCCCATCTTGGATTCTGTTAGGAATGTCAGTGACACGCACAAGCTTGGTTGTTGAGAAGTTAAGCTTAGGGGTCGTCGCAAGTAATCAAGCAGAAAATGAAGTTTGTCTGTCATATACATTCCCCCTTATTAAAGGGGAAGTCAAATAGAGGCAAACACTCTCATAAAATAAAGCAACCCTTCTGTTATTCAATTTTGATAAAAATCTTTTTTTGAAGCAAGTTGCAAAGAATTCGGCCTGTTGTACTGGAACAGGGGGATGTTTAATAGGACCTTAAGAACAATAGGGCATAATGTAGGAGAATTAGGGTTGCAATAGGGGTAGGCAGAAGAGGCATGTGCCTAAGGTGCAGTGGTAGGGGGGTGCTGGGCACACACGTATTTCACTAGCATTCCCCTAGGTGTGGCTACTAATTATTAAAGCACTGCGTATCTTGACAGCGCTATATAAATAAATGATGATGATGATTATAGCTGCAGGGTGTTTCAGTGCATGAGCACGAGGGTGTGGCGTGTGAGAGGAGGTGGGTGCTACAGGGGAAAGAAAGATAAAAATGTAAAGCACATAGAAGGAACAATACAACATTATTTTAATCACCTACTTTGAAGCAAGCGTGTTAACACTTGTCCTTTTTTTTGTTGCCCCTGTATTGAAGTTGGTAATCACATTTACAGTTAAAGGGCATGTAAAGGCAAAAAAATAAAATGCAATTTTTACTTTCTTTAATAAAAAAGAAACCTATCTCCAATATACTTTAATTAAAAAATATGTACCGTTTTTATAAGAAACCTGACTGTATGCAGTGAAATTCTCCCTTCATTTACTGCTATGGATAGGAATTGTCAGATGGTCCCTAACGGCTGAGCAGGGAAACAATCATACTTATGAACAGCAGGGGGAGCCCCCGCCTTACTTCCCAGCCATGCAGAACTCAAGCAGCTTTGTTTATGACGATCCCTAAGCAGCCCAGACCATACTGAGCATGTGCACAGTCTTAGTCTTGCAAAGATGTTTAACAAAGTTACAAGATGGTGACCCCTGTAGCCAACTTATATTTAGTATACAAAATACAGCATTTTTAGCCTTATTCTATTTTAGACTTTACATGCCCTTTAAATGAACAAGTATTGTCTGTACTTATATCTGCCATAGAGCACCCAATTAAAGGGCCTAATTAGTGTGCAGTCACCCATTTCTAACCTGAAGGCCAATGCAGTGACATGCCGGGTTAGAAACAGATCTTTTTGGAGAACGCCCATCAATTTCAGCAATTCAAATTGATTATTTATTTTGGAGAAAATGGATTCTTTAAAACTTGTAACGGTAGTTTATTTTATTATGTTAAAAGGTTTTTAGTAATAATGTTACCTTGCAGTAATATGTTCTGGTTTCCAACACTGCTGCGTCTTTTCTTTCTAGTGCATTTAAAGCCTGTCATCCAAAGATCAAGAGCTTCTACTTTGCTGCTGACAACTTAGATGATATGAACAGGTAAATAAAACAGAACATATGATTGTTATTTTCATTGCTGTCTGCTTTTGTAGCTGCTGAAAGACTGATGATTAAACTCACCATTTCATTGGGAAGCTGTTGATTGGCTGTCAGTTTCCAAGATTAATTCCAGGGACTATGGCATATCTCTGTGGACATGGAGATTTTTATTTGCAAAAAGGAAGATGCTGTCATATATACAGTAACTAGTAGAATCAAGTCAAAGGCAACTGTATATTTAGAGTTTTTCTTGAAAATGTTCACCAGTAGTGATGGATTTTTTTGACGCTCGCGAATTTATTCGCCGGCGGTGAATCGCGCAAATTCGTGCCTGGCAAATACATTCACCCATCACTATTCACCAGTAATCCGAGCGGCTTTTTCAGTTCAACTGGGAGGAAGGGAGGGGTCGCCGACTCTTTTACTGTTTTAAGCGATACATTTAGTTGATACATTTGTTATCTTTGTCCCTGCTGAGCAGAATCCCTGAGTTTCATTAAAGGCAGCTGTTAGAATTGATACAATAGTTGCTAATATTCCACAGATACTGCTGAGAAATGTATCAACTAATTGTAGCAACTAAAGGAAGCAAAGTGTAACAGTGCGCAATCTGCTCCTGGATCCCTGAGCTAATGAACTTAGTCCAGTCAGCTCCGTTTTCATCTTTTTATTCAAAGACGCCCCAGTGCAAGTGCAGTTAATGGCCACCATCCATTCATATACTGTAGAAGACTTGAAGCACAGCACCGGTTTATGTTTAAAAATAAAAAGCCTTTATTAAGCACATTTGGCAATGATCTGGATACAGCGACGTTTCAGGCTCTATGGCCTTTTCTCAAGCTTACCAACTGCTACAAAGTTACTTCCTTTTATACACAGAGGCAATATGCCATATACTGGCCTTATCTATATATATTACTTTGTTACAATGCTTCTCATCAATAAAAAATGTTACAATCTTACAGATAATTTATTCATACACAATGTCACAGGATAGCTTGTTATCGTTACATCCTGTTATATTTCCTTAATTTCTTCAAGAACAATTAGATATCTGTGTGACATAAATATTTTAAAGCACATTAAAAACAGTTACGAAAAATTGCCTGGAGATCGTATTCCCTATTTAACCCATAGGGTACAAGAGTCTCGAGTTTCCTTATCCATTGAGCCTCCCTTTTTATTAGTATTTTTATGCGGTCGCCCCCTCTATGTATTTTGGGAACTTGGTCCACAATTTGATATTTGAGTTGCTGTATCCCATGGCCCATTTCTACAAAATGTGCCGCTACTGCTTGCTGAATTTTTTTAGTTCTTATTGCCGATTTGTGTTCCCTAATTAGGTCTCTTACAGTTCGGCTTGTCTGACCTACATAAAGTAGTCCGCAGGGACACTTGATCACGTATACAGCATAAGAAGTGGCACAGATGTAGTAACCCTGTATTTTGATTGGGGTTCCTTTTCGCGGATGGTATATCACACTGCCTTTTTGGCAGTTTGAGCAGCAATTACACCCCAAACAGGGAAAAGTGCCATGTTTGACTGGGTACAGCACACTCTGAGTTTTCGTTATACTTCCTAGGTCCGATTTCACTAACATGGATCCTATAGTTTTATTACGTTTGTACGACATTACTGGGGTTGTTGGAAGCAACCAAACCCCGGTATACCGTCTCTTAGAACTCCCCAATGTTTTCTTACAATGTCTGCAATATGGTGACAGGATATTGTATCTCAAGACAAAGGGAATACGATCCATCTGTCTGTTGTTCCGACCTTGTATCATATTTTCTCTTTCTATTTTGTCAATTTCCCTCCTCTGTCTTTCCAAAAGTCTATTTGGATACCCTCTCTCTCTGAATTTCTCCTCCATCTCGTCCAACCTCCCATCCAGCGCATTTTTGTCTGTGACAATTCGTTTTACTCTATTAAATTGAGATTTTGGCAATGACTTTTTCACCTGTGCCGGGTGGAAGGAGTCGAAATGGAGGAGGGTGTCAAAATCCAATTACTTTCGCTCAGTGTTTGGTGTGACCCCCTTGTGCAGCAATAACGGCAACTAAACTGTTGATCAGTCCTGTACATCGACTTGGAGGTATTTTAACACACTCCTCCATACAGAACAGCTTCAGCTCTTGGATGTTGGTGGGTTTCCTTAAATGAACTGATGGCTTTAGGTCTTTCCACAACATTTCAATGGGATCAAGGTTAGAGCTATGACTTTCCAGAGCATTCACTTTATTCTTCTCTAAACATTCTTTGGTAAAATGACTTGTTTAGGATTGTTGTCTTGCTGCATGACCCACTGTCGCCTGAGATTCTGAGATTTGTCCACATGATCTTTATTTAGCAAACTGTAGACAGTCACCAATATTTTTGGGAGAGAGCAGAGACTTTCTCCTTGCTACCCTGCCGTACACACCATTGCTGTTCAGTGTTCTTCTGATGGTGGATACATGAACATCAGCATTTGTCAATGTGAGACAGACCTTATGTTGCTTGCAAATTACTCCAGGTTCCTTTGTAGCCTCTAGGACTATTAGACACCTGGTTGACCACTTCTGGGTAGGGTAACAATGGTCCTGAATTTCCTTCAAATGTACACAATCTGACTGTTGATTGCAGTAGCGTCACTACAGGGGGGCGGGCCCTCAGTACAGCCACATTTGTCAGTGGCGCATGAGCTGCCGGGGGGCCCGCCCCTGAGGGGTGCGGGCCCTGGTCCACTCGCACCCCCTGCTCCCCCGGTAGTTCAGCCACTGGTTGATTGGTAGAATCTAAACTCCAACATTTTTGTTTCATACTGTTTAACCATGTTTTCTTCATCATCTTTTAGGATTTGTTTGAACGTCAGATGATGTTTTAGGTCATATAAAATATATAGGGATTTACCGAATCCAGGATTCGGTTCGGGTTTCAGCCAGGATTGTGCCTTTTTCAGCAGAATTCGGATTTGGCCGAATCCTTGTGTCTGGTCGAACTGAATCTGAATTCTAATTTGCATATGTAAATTAGTGGTGGAAAAGGAACTTATGTGACTTTTTGCCAGAAAAAAAGGAAGTAAAAAAATATTTCCCCACTTTTTCCTTTCCTGTCTCTAATTTGCATATGCAAATTAGGATTCAGATTTCAGATTCGGGTGAATCTTTCACAAAGGATTCGGAGATTCCGTCAAATCTCAAATAGTGGATTCAGTGCATCCCTAAAAATATAGAAAATTTAAAAGGGTTCCCAAACTTTCAAGCGCCATTGTATGTATATTCCATTATACAGCTGCATGCATGGACTTGTTCTTGAGTTCTACTCTACTTCACTGTGTGTCCCTGATTCCCAGTAATCTAATCTAAAGTAGCATAGCTTTCAGGCCAATGTACTGTAGGTCTGTGTGATATGTTAATGGTGAATAAATTCTTGCATTAACAATTAACATGAATATGTTTTGGAAAAGATTTTTTTGGAGAGATTTCTTTGTTTCCAATCACAGATGTTTCCAATTTGTCTACTGGATAACATCACTCTTTGAATTGCCTACAAACTGACAGCGTTCTTACCCATTTGTGTCTCTGCACACGATCTTTCAACAATCTCACTTTATAAAATAGAATTTTGGGTTGTGGTTAGGGTCCCGTTTGAATGGGGGGATGCAGGATAGTCAAAGAGTTCCTTTTTAAAATAGTAAATGGTAAAAAGGTCTAGTTGTCCTCATTACTCAAGTTAACTACTGTATGTCATAGTGATTCACTTAACATATATTAAATGGCATTAACAACATTTATATGTTTCCATTCATTAAACATATCAACATTGGCTGCCAAATATGTCACATGCACTTTACATTTAGCAAAAAGTCATGGCCCAAGGGATACTGCATATGCATTCCTCAAGTAACCCGACATTTAAAAAAGCACAGAACCAGGCCATTATTACATATCACATAACAGTATTATGAACATTTCAGGTTGTCACAGATGATCATGGCATTTTACTGCCCACTCTTTCATATTTTCAGAGTCCAGAGAGTTGCACACAGAAAAAGTCATTTTCCATCCTATAAAGAAATTGTTACACTAAAGAACTTACTTCTTGATAAAAGGACAGGCTGTTTGGAATACTGTTATGACCATAATAGAAACAGCATCAACCCTGAAAATGAAAGCTGGGAAAACCATTTACTGCATTTGTTTAGCCAATAAGCATGGCTTTCCCATCTGCAATTGTTTTTTTTAGCTAGAATTATCATCATGCTATAAAGATAGATAATTTTACTTATGTTTTCCAATGGAATTTGATTGACAATCCACCAGTAATTACACTCATAATCTGTTATAATGATTATATGATGATTTTTATACCGGGTTTCATATGGCTCCAGAGATGTTGTATGTCACATTGTGGGAGCTGCATGGCAAACACTAATACTATTGGCAATTTCAGGTACTTTAAACTTCCCAACTCCTGATTATTAAAAAAGCAATTACCTGGTGCAATGGGGGATTAGAATTTCTTGCCTAAAACTACAGCCTGTTGATGTGGGCTTAAAGGGCATGTAAAGGCAAAAAAAAAATCACATTTTTACTTTCTTTAATGAAAAAGAAACCTATCTCCAATATATTTTAATTAAAAAATGTGTACAGTTTTTATAAGAAACCTGACTGTATGCAGTGAAATTCTCCCTTCATTTACTGCTGTGGATAGGAATTGTCAGATGGTTCCTAACTGCTCTGCAGGGAAACAATCATACTTATGAACAGCAGGGGGAACCCCCGCCTTCTCAGACACGCAGAACTCAAGCAGCTTTGTTTGTTTCCTTGTAGAGCAGTTTGGGTGGAGATTTTATTTTTGCCTTTACATCCAACTCCAGCTGCAGGGACAAAGATCATGGAGCCAGATTAAAACAGATAAACAGGGATTCTAATTGGAGGAATTAGTTTGCTGCAGCCACTGGTTTTGCAGAGTTGGAGAAAGTTTGTATTAAACAATACAAAAACTATAAAATCCACATTAGATTACATGACAACACAGGACCCAGTGCAGTCTGTATGTTCTGATTATCAATCAGTCTTGCTGTTTTCGGCTTCTAGCAGATATTAGGCTTGTGCTGTTGATCATTTATGATGATCCCTAAGCAGCCCAGACCACACTGAACATGTACACAATCATGGTCTTGCAAAGATGTTTAATAAAGTTACAAGATGGTGACCCCCTGTGGCCAACTTTGAAAGCATAAATCATTTGTTTTACTAGGGTTGTGGTGCAGCAAGTTCATGTTTATGTTTAGTAAATAAAATACAGCATTTCTAGCCTTGTTCTATTTTAGACTTTACTTCCCCATTCATTTGTAGCTGTACATATGCATTCCTTTCAAATACAGATATTTTTTTGGCCTTTTTAGCAGATTGCTGACACCAAACCTGCAGTCTACTAAACTCCTTTCAACAGTTAGTTTATAATCTGAACATTAGTCTTTCCTTACTAGTGTATATTGTATTTACTGGATACTTATTAGAGTTTATGTCAGAGAATAAAGGTTTGGTGTTGCAGTGTGAATGTTGCAAATGATCAGTTTGTTTCCATGTATCTAGTATGACATATTTTAGGGTTCTACTGAAAAACTGCTAAGGATACAACACTACTGTTTGTATAATTAAGGGATTTGCAAGAGATTTACAAGCCAAAGACGTGAATGAAAGCAGTTTGTGTGGCACAGCAAATGTCAATATATGGTTTAAGCTGCAAGGCACAGCTTAATGAGCCAGAAGTCTGTTAGTGGAAAATGATCATTGATCCTCATCATGGAGAAGGCTTTCATTTAATGTGCTCATAAAGAAATTAAACATCACTTCTATAACCATTAGATCAGTGTTGCTGCCCCTGCAGAGGGCTTGGATCAGTGGGAGGGAGGTGAGAATTCCAGAGAATGCCTATTTGTTCTTATAGATGCACGTGAAACTTGAAGGTCAGGAAAGGTGAAATAAGGGGTCAATATCTATATTCTTTTCTAGATATGAAAGTATGACTGACTGACTCCACCACACAGATTTTCCTATATCTATTATTTCATGAGCTAAGGGGGACACTGACCAAAGGTTGGATCTTTAAAGGTGACCCTAACTTGAGGCTGGACCTTCAAGGAGGACCCTGATTTAAGTGGGGTTGTGACAGTAGGCTGGGCATTCAACAGGGGAATTGACCAAAGGTTGCCCCTCCATGGGGAGCCCTGGGACTTTCAAGTGGTGCCCTAACCAAATGAAGGAGCTTCAAGGGGGACTATGACCAAATGTTGGGCATTCAAGTGGGACATAAACTGAAAAAGTTTGACAACCACTGTTTTAGATGCATCTGAATTTAGCTAAATAAAATAGGATATGGAAAAGTAGTGCAGATCTGCGTGAAGGAAGTGTAAGAAGGATATACCCATTGATATTATAGGATCTTTAGCTGATGATCTTCTCTTTTTTGGTGACTTTTACCTGACATTTAATAAGAACTAAAGTTGAAATTTCTGGTGATTTTTATCACTTACCTGATACCCTGGACTGGTGCTCCTGATAGCAGAAAGCTGCTCTGGCTCAGGGTATTTCTGTAGAAGCTCGTTGGCATGATCGTCCTTCCTCTTCAGTCTTCCTTTTTTGGGACACACCTGGGCACGTTCACAGTAGCATGAGAAAGCCCGCTTTTTGTGTCTAAGTTTGGCTTTCGTTCTACTGGCAAAGATCTTCTACAAAAATACCCAGGGTCGGTGCAGTTTTCAATGAACAGGAGCACCTGCCCAGGGTATTACGTAAGTCATTATAATCACTGGGGGCTGCCTAAAATGTTGACACCCCAATGATTTAAACTTAAGTTCTTTTTAAACTGGTTCTCTGGTTGTTTGAGTCAGCATGGTCTATATCATACAAATAAATGTGAACATTTCCTTGTCACTGCTTCATCACAGACCATAGCTGGATGTTAATACGAGTAATTCCCACACCCAGATTTATTATAGTTGAGTGACCTCTTGCACGTGACTGAGAATTACAAAGTCCAGTCTGCTACAACTTCTCAAAATGATTCACCAGTGGAGAAATACATTGTCTTCAGTGAAGGTTTAGGTTTCCATAGAAACTGTTTTCCAAGGTACCAGTTTTAAAAAAAATGAAATCTAAATAAAATAATGGTATAAAGGTTCAACTAAAACCATGGCAGTTGCACCATTAAAGCCTCCTCCATCTTTCTTTTTATGGACACATGCATTGAACAAGTAGAACATGCTGCATCAGTCAGTCGCCTGTGAATGCAAAGCATACAGTTCTTGACACTGTCTAGGATTCCTGCCACCCACGATGACTTTTAGGTGTGAAATAAGGAGAACGTTTAGTTCTGCTGGGTTTTTTTTAGTGTGACATTGATGTTCACCTTACAATTTACAATGTCCTGTATGAAATCTTTGGTAAGATCTGCCTTTTTATAGATCCGAGACTTCAAAGTGTACTTTGAGTAAACTGACAAGTATTACGTTTTTATAGTCTACAGTGAACTCTCCAAAGATTCTATCCTTGATGTAATTTGTAATCATATCCTGACTGGCAGACTACGACAACTGCCAGACTACGACAACTGCCAGTCTGTCATATGACAATGTGCACACTTGCCAAAATATTTGAACAGTTGATATTTCTGTTCCTTAGAACATGCTGGTCATGACTTGCAATTTTACTGAAAGCCGTTCAGAAGCAAAGCCTTATATAAATAACATTATGTGGCTCTGTGAAATTACTGATTTAATAGCTATATTTCATGGATGCTTAGGGTCAGCATTATTGCATAGTAATTTTTTTTATCGACGAAGTAAATTGCCAAGTGCTTTGGAAAAATATTATTACTAACACAGGTGATCGATATTTGTTGTTATTGTGCAATTTGTTACCAGCTGAACTAAATACAGATCAATCAGGCTTTAAAGGGAAACTAAAGTAAAGATCTGCAGTGTCACTACCCACAGCCAGCAGCCCTGTGCTATATAATACAAAAGCCTTAATCTGCCTCCTGTTGCCTTCTGGGTTCTGCCGTTGATCCCTTCTGCTTCTTTCTTTACAAGTATACAAGTCCAGGTCATGGAAGAATAGGGCTGTGCCTTCCACTTACATTTAAGGGGGTGCCAACCCCGTTGAGCTGAATGTAGCATTTTGTTGGTCTGTGTGAATATACTTGTTGTTGCTCTAATAAACTGATTGCATAGAGGGTTGCACAATATCTTTGACAGAAATTACCTAATTTGTAGCAAACATCTACACAAATTAATTGGGCATATTCAAAAATTCTATTTATCTAGTCCTAATGAGCACCTATTACAGCAAAACGCCCCCCCCCCCCCCCCAGAAGGTGCAAGCTAATATAGCCCTGCATACCAGTTGAGGGAAACCATGTTATATTTGGCAGAAAATGCCCCTAGTGAGCCCTATGTCACCTGCAGGAGGGAGTAAGAGCAATTTTAGGCAAACTGTAAAAGAGGCTGTAGATCCATTTAGTGAGATAGATCTCAGAACTTAAAGAATTGTTATTAAAAAAACAGTTTTGCAATTATCATGGTAACAGACTTAACATTATAACAGGGGTCCCCAACCTTTTATACCCTTGGGCCACATTCAATTGTTGAAAAAGAGTTGGGAAGCAACACAAGCATGAAAAAAGTTCCTGTTGGAACAAATAAGGGCTGTGACTGGCTATTTGGTAGCCCCTATGTGGACTGGCAGTCTCAAGGAGGCTCTGTTTGGAAGTGCACATGGTTTATGCAACCAAACTTTGCTTACAAGCCTGGAATTGAAAAATAAGCTCCTGCTTTGAGGCCACTGGGAGCAACATCCAAGAAGTTGCAGAGTCAGTATCACTTTAAACACTTTTTCTGGTGCCTTTACCAATGTCCCACTGCAAAAGTTCCCTTAATTGCTGATACTTCTTGGTAAATAGCCTCTGTTAAAATGCCTCTCTCCATTCGTTCTACTAGTAATCTCATAGCAACCTGTAGGAATTGTGTTGCCAAATCACATGTAATCGTGACCGGTGCAACTTTGCTTGGAGAGAACCTTACACCAGGGTGCAAACACTTGTTGATGTTGGTTGGGGCATTTTGATTTCAGCTATTACAAACACTTTGTAAGTTACTGTATATATATATCAATGGTTGAGCCTTCAGCCTTGTCTTTCAATTCCCTTTTTTTGCTGACATTTAGTTCTGATTATACTGTAAAATATCAGAAAACACAACTCAACAGTGTCTATGTGTGTGAAAAGCCAGTTTATATCTAAACACACAATCCTATTTTCTTTGCAGATGTTTGATGTCTTCATTCATGGTTTTCTAGCTTTACAAAAAATGGAAATCTTTGTTAAAAGCACTTTTGGCACATCAAGCTGAATTATGCTTCAATTTAGACAGCAATTATGGCAGCTAACATCTGGCCATAAGTAATAGTTTGCCATGTGGCACAAGCTTGGCAGCCACATGATATGTATTCAGTGCATTAAAATCAAAGGCAGCAAAGAAGCTATTGTGTACTATTTGTGTAATTCCTGTTTTTTGCTGTTACAGGTGGCTTAGTAGAGTGAACCTAGCAGTGTCTAGCTATGCAGAGCGAGAGCGGATTAAACAGGATCAAGGCAGCATTAGTAAGTTTCCAAATATTCTGTATGAAATGAATATATGTTCTATAATCCTAAAAGAAGTCTACTATCTGTAAGTATTCTATGTATTTAGAAGGGTAAAATGTGTGTATGATTATATACATATACACCCTTATAAACATCATATTTGCACCAAAGTTATGTGCATTGACTTTACTTTTATTGCAAATCGGAAATTTTTAGGTAAAATTGTGAGGGTGGGTTGCTGCGAATTGCAACAAAATCACATTCCTGAAAATTCACATTTTAGAAAAGGCAATATGGCGACGATCCATCGCACGGTGCTCGATTTCTCCTCCCTGGCTATCTCCTATAAGGAAGGCAGGGAGGAGAAATCGAGCGCCCCACTATGGATCTCCTGATCGCTTTCTGAATAGGAGCTAAAGTGGAGTTTCGGTAAGTTATTTCTTAATAAAGACTGCGATTTTAACGAATTTTAAAAAAAAGTTTTGATGTTACTGGCCCTTAAAGTACTATTGTATGAAAGGTGCAATGATCTTCCCGTACACATTTGCACTGTGTTTAAAAAAAATGCAGTGAAAGAGGCAGAAATTAAATATGATTTTATTTATTAGATTATTGGAGTGAGAGTGATCAGGAAGAAGTTGATACACCATCAACACCAAAACAAGACAGCCCACCACCACCATATGACACATACCCAAGGCCTGCCTCAGTAAGTACAATCATGTTATTTAATTTTTTTTACATTAATTTTATATATGTGATTTGTATGTGGTTTGCATTGTTCCCATAGAAATCTTATCCAGACTTTATTTCATAGGCCTTTTATTTATTATTCTTCAGCCATTTATTTTTAGTAAAAACGTATAATTGTGTAAGTATGTTGGTATTTCTAAGACGATAGATACTATAATGCTCCTTATTCTGTCCTGCCTGTAGAAAGTCCAAAGTTTACTGTAGATAGATCTTGTTTCTTTCCATTAATCAGTCAGTGTTTGCATTAAACTTGTCCGTTAATATTCTTCTTCCTTTATACTTATGTCAAGTCAAAAATGTATATGATGGAGGGTTTACTACTTAAAGGGATTCTGTTGTGATTATTATGGTATAGTTTTTACAACTAAGTTACATTGCACATAATTCATTCTACCATTTAAAATGCTATTCTTGAAGCAATAAATGTATTTTTATTTTTTTTGTAATATTGGTGTGTAGGCAGCAATATTAGTTATTTTTTGCCTGGTCATGTGCTTTATTAAGAGCCAGCACTTTACATTGGAATTGCTTTTAGACAGGCTATAGTTTCTCCTATTCTGTGTAACTGGAGGAGTCGTAGCCTGGGTTAGCTAGACTCGGATATTTTCTAACCTGTCTGATCGTCTAATCGACCGATAACACGCGGCCCGAAAATCCTATGAAACGGAGATTTGTGTGATCAAATTTTTGCATCTATGGTGAGCTTTAGGCCTAGAGGCAGGGCAGGCAATTACTTTCACTTTCCATTCTGTATTTGCTAGATTTCACTGATCTCTTCACATTACCCCTAAAACCTCACCATCAAATTGTGTAGACAGTGCAGGGACACTTGTGGGCACTGATGAACAGCTTGCCTATATAATAGATTCCACAAAATGGCACCTGCCGTGGTTGTAGATTCCAAGACTAAAAAACTAGATTTAAATATTTTTTTTATTTTGCTTGACTATCACCATAAAATAGGATTTAGAGTGATTTATTATAGTTATAAGTCCCCTTTAAAACAAGAAGTGGGAACTAAAAATGTTGTACATTATGTTTTGGGCTTCTATACCAGTTTAAAGCAACCACAGCCCTTTAGCTGCAAATATCCATGTCTCAAAAAATGCCTGAGCACATAAGATCTTCTAAATAATCTCTAGAAACCTTTTCTTTCACATCAGGCACATATTATATCTGACATGCTACAAAATGGTGTGCCCTTCCCCAGGAGAAACCTAAACTAAGCAGCAGTTACCTCTATGCAGAATAAATCTACAAATCTATAAACCTGCTTCAACAAATCTATAAACCTGCATAAAAATACAAATTTGGAAAACAATATACTATACTTGATTGATAATTTAATTAATGTTTATGTACTGTAATCATTCCAACATGATCTTGTCTCTTACAGACAATTAGCAAAAATGACTTCAGGAGTTTGCAGCAAAGCACAGAATGTCTTTTTTTATTTCTCAAATGATATTTGAGTGCCACGTTTTTTGCTTTTAGGACTTTACTTTATAGACTGCACTGTCTGTGTTTCCATGGAAACTAAGAATTTGCATATATTTGCATCCTTCACTTCTGGAGTAAGGGTTGCTGATAATACTGTCAGCATAAATTAATTCATTTAAGTGAATATTATTCTATGTTATATCATTTTTTTGCACGGTTTTGGGTATTCAAGAAATAAAAAAAAAAACTATTGTAAGTAAATAGAAAATTGCATTAGAGCATAATGGCAAATGTAGAGCTGTACATGATACACAAGATTAGTGAGCGTATGAAACATTTCTATGGTTTTATTCATCCTATACATCTCACAGAAAAGTGGAGCATTTCTATGTAGATCCTTAGTTTTAGTATCAATGTAGCATGATCATTTTCTGCTATATTATGGTGATGGTTCCAAGCTCAAAAGTTGGAAAACTAATTATACACATTTAGTAAACTCAAAAAAGACAAAACCCATCAGGGTGGGAAGGGATTGAGATTTTTTTTCAAGATGGTTGTGAGGGTCCTGATGAGTGGAAGTTATAAAGGGCACCCCTAAATATCTGCCCAAACTTTCTTTTTCTGTTTGTGACTGGGCTTGCTAAGTTTCTAGGACAATTCCTTATACTGGTATGTCTCACATGGTGTTTCTTTCTTAATCTAGCTCTATTACTATTTTATTACTATATGTCAGTTCATTTTATGTTCATTTATGACTAATGTCATACACTATGACATGGGGATGTAATTAAAGTTGCAAAGAGAAAAACAATTTGCACCAATAAGAATAAAAATCCACATCTCACAATGTAATATTGTTCCTTAAACTGTTATTGCATCGCAAATTTTAATTGCGCACTATTAAGAAGTGCTTGAAGGTGTTGTAATATTTTGGAGCAAACATAACGACTTTTTCAGTAAGAAGTTTTATTACATTTACTGTGCATTGGCGCAAACTATAAAATTTGCAAACGGTCTTCCACTGTCAGAAGTGGTCGCTAAACGTGTTTTGCTTTTTTAAACTTACCTATAACTGCATTTTTTCTATATACACCACAATTACAATTTTTCAGATTACTCTGAACAAGGAATAACCAAATGCAGCAATGCCACAACTTTTATATTTTAAAACCAATATTATTATTATTATTCTAAATGGAATCAGTTCTGTGATTCAATTGGCAGTCTTTTCCCTCCCAATTTTACTTGCTTTTCCTTTCCTCCTCTAGATGAGTTGTGCCAGCCCATTTGTGGAGCCAAAACACAGGCTTTCTTCCACAGAAACCTCACAATCCCATTCCTCGCATGAAGAATTTCGACAGGAAGCAGCAGGTAGTACTTCGGATTCTCCAGTCAGAAAAACGGCCAGTCAAAGGCGTTCCTGGCAGGATTTAATTGAGACACCACTAACTAGCTCAGGACTTCATTATCTTCAGACTCTTCCTCTAGAGGACTCTGTATTTTTGGAACCAGCTGTGGTTACCCCTGATCACAGACGTCAGTCAACCCTTCCGGCTCAAAAGTGCCATATTCAAGATCATTATGGTCCTTTTTCTTTGGCAGAGGGTAAACAATCACAAGCACAAAGTGGTAGTGGGGCAAAACCACGTAGTTTTACACTCCCACGAGATGGAGGTTTGAGCCACTGTGCTCCATTGTCGCCAGTGAGTATTTTGGAACCACTTGAATCCTCACCGAAACAAGAAACACAAGGAGAAGCAAAGCCTAATCAACCAGCGAAAGCTGAAGATGCAAGTAGGTTTTTCATATTCTCGTAAGAATATTGTACAGTTTGAGATTAAGTCTAACACAACATAATTTTGATCTACAAGCTTTGTATATAAACAACCATTAAATCACTTTAAATATATCTGGTGCAACAGGCTGCTCTCCCTGGAAATGAAATGTAGAGAAGTATTCCAGAAATCTATGTTGGCCTCGTTATATTGTTTCAGTGAGGTGAGCTATAAGTATATTATAGCACCTGATTGCTACCCTAAAACGCAAATGAGCTATGAATTTGGACTAGATGTATTTCTGAATGGTAAAAGTAGCAGGAATCAGATGGCAACATGTGTCATAGTTGTATACAACAGATGGCCTTAAAACCCAAAGCCTGTCCAATTATGATGTCCAGTTATCGCTTCTTCATCCTTCACTTTCCAAATTCACCTGGCTAACCTTATGCTTTGTGCACTGAAGATGACATGCCATCCCTGGGATAAACCCTTTAACAGAATGCTGGTTTACTTCTATGCTGGTAATTGTGTAAAGTAAAACATTTTATATTTTAAATACTGTATTTAGAAACGTTACTTATATGTGGGACCTGAAGTTCTGGTCACTTACCACACATTTTGGGAGTACTGGACACGGTTGTCTTGTTAGCAGCATTTAATGGAGAACTAAAGCTTAACGAAATAGTAGGCTAGAAATGCTGCACATTATGGGGGCTATTTATTAAAACTCCTTTTTATTAAAAACAAAAATTTGACAAAACTCCCAACCTAAATGCAAGGCTATGCACTTTGGCAAAAATAATAAAAATGCAGGATATACAGTACACTAAATGGCAGTGTGTTGGGAGTTTCATCAAATGAGAAGGATCTAGGGGTTTTTGTTGATAACAAGTTGTCTATTTCTGGGCAGTGTCATTCTGTGGCCACTAAAGCAAATAAAGTTCTGTCTTGCATAAAAAATGGCATTAACTCAAGGGATGAAAACATAATTATGCCTTTTTATAGGTCCCTGGTGAGGCCTCATCTGGAGTATGCAGTGCAGTTTTGGTCTCCAGTCCTTAAGAGGGATATAAATGAGCTGGAGAGAGTGCAGAGACTAAGTGCAACTAAATTGGTTAGAGGGATGGAAGACTTAAATTACGAGGATAGACTGTCATGGTTGGGGTTGTTTTCTCTGGAAAAAAGGCGCTTGTGAGGAGACATGATTACACTTTATGAGTACATTAGAGGACATTATAGACAAATAGCAGAGGGCCTTCTTACCCATAATCACCATACCAGAGGCCACCCCTCCAGACTAGAGGTGGTTCTTCACAGTGAGGACAGTGAGGTTGTGGAATGCACTGACGGGTGATGTTGTGATGGCTGATTCAGTTAATGCCTTTAAGAGGGGCTTGGATGATTTTTTGGACAGACATAATATCAAAGGCTATTGTGATACTAAACTCTAAAGTTAGTATAGATATGGGTATATATAGTTTAGGTATAAAAGGTATGGAGGGGTGTGTGTAGCATGCTGGGTTTTCATTTGGAGGGGTTGAGCTTGATGGACTTTGTCTTTTTTCAATTTAAATGGTTAGAGGAGAACAAGGTGCTCCAGAATGAAATGTAAAATGACTCACAGTGAAAGTGGTCCAGGTGCACCAGCCCCAAACCCCCAGCTTTAGGGAGCGGATAGCAAGGAATATTGAAGCAAAGCTGACCGGCACTCAAACGGATCCACAGGACCAAAGATGTTCAGTTAAAAAATAATTTTATTAGAAGAAAAATTAAAAATATAGCTGCATCTCCATCCACCCTAAGTGTTTCACACCTTACAGGGCATTTAGTCATGGGCCCATAACTTAGTGCCCTGTAGAGGTGTTAAACACGTAGGGTGGATGGAGATTTTAATTTTTCTACTAATAAAATTATTTATCCGTTTGCGTGCCGGTCAGCTCTGCTTCCATATTCCTTATCTTTTTTCAACCCAATTTAACTATGTAACTTTGTAACCACAAATGTGCTAAATTCACTAGCATGTGTGCACTCTTACCTCCTAACCAATGGCCTTTCCCATCAAAAAGAGTCTGAAGCTGCCTTTCAGGAGGAGATTACATGCCTCCAGCTTTCAGTACTTGGTTTTTCAAATTGGTCATTCTCTGGAAGCCCAAATTGCTTTATAAATAGACCTCCCGATGGCTACATAAGGGCATAACTACATAACTTCCTATTGATCAACTTGGTTTTCTTTTTTATTCAGTCAGTGTTGGTAAGATCTTACCAGACTTATGATCGCTTACATTTTTTTTAAAGCGTTCAGCACAGCTTTAACACAAACTTTAACAGGCGTAGAGGGCAATTCGATTGCGAAAGAGCTCAGCGACAACTACGTTACGCGCCCTTTCGCCAGGCCAATTTTCGCACAGGTAAGCTTTTGTTACTCCGCAAATTCATCAAAATGCTAACTTTCCACTACGTTACCAATTTTTGCCAGAGTCTACTTCTCCGGGTTATACCTGATGAATTGACAAGATGAAGCTACATCCTCAACAATCTTATTTCAGTGACATCATATCCTGTATGACGAAAAGTCATAAAAAATTTAAAACGTTGGCTTTTTTTAATATTTTAAAGTGAGGTTATTTTTAAATGTTGTAATTGTTAAACATATTTTTTTACATTTTTTTTTAAACCATTGAAGGTCATGCCACATTTGTTTTAGGGTGGGCTCATGTGTCGGATAATAGAGGATCCCTTTTGTCTTATTTTAATAATAAGTGGCCACTTTAAACATTTGCACCAACATCTCTAATAAAGAAATATATAAGACCTATAATGTATGTACCTGTCCTATTCAACTCGACCTAAGTGTGCTAACGATGTTTCGCTATGAAGCAAAAGTTCGCTTTGAAATTCTTGCACTGATGCATTTTCAATGGCAGATCTTTGCCAGCGTTCGTTGGCCAAGACGTAACTTTGCATTTTGATGAATTAGCATATCTGCTGCGAATTAACGTCTGACAAAGTTGCACGAAGTGTTCCGAGGCGAAAATTTGCACCTAAGTAAATCTGCCCCGTAGTGTGGCGTTAGAACTGGCCAGGTGATAAGCTGATTGTGTTTGGGGATCCCATATGGCACGCGAGTGAAACAATTTCTTCACATTTAATCTTTCTCCTGTTACTGTTGGTGGTCTGACGTTATACGAAACTGTGTATTCTTATATAAAGCTATCTTTTGAAGAACTACTAGTGCCTAATAATATTTGAGAGTTACAGCTCAGCAGCATCAGACCTTTCCTTCATTGCCTTGCGAGGACCCATCAGGGAGTAGCAGTGTAACAGTGTTCTACTGGTCAGCAGCTTTAGTAAAGAGGTGAAATCATTCGACCCTCCCTTTTACCCGTCACTGTTTTGTTATTTAAACATTTCACTCTATAGGAGTCATACATTTTTCCAGTGGCTGCATTTGGATGAAGGTATTTTTAATTCTTATAACACATGCCAAGCCTGAGATCAATATCAGCATTGTTAATGGTGATGACATTTTTCAGAGGGAACGTAAAGTGTAACAGACAAAGATGATTGAATGTCAACATCAATCCTTCAGCGTCATTCCCTGAGATTTCCCTGTTAACCTGTCAGCAGCTTATTTGTGCCATAGGTAAAGCATCCTCCCTGAGTTTGCTCTACATTATTCTAAAGAAGTACAAGTATAGAATCTATTATCTGAAATGTACGGGATCTGGGGTTCTCCAGATAATGGATTTTACAGTAATTTGGATCTCCATATCTTTAGTCTGCTATAAATGATTAAATAAACCCAGCAGGCTTAGTTATCATCAAGTACAAGGTACTGTTTTATTTTTACAGAGAAAAAGGAAACCAGTCAACCTTTTTAAATGATTTCATCTTAATGGAGTTTATGGGAGATGGACTTCCTGTAATTCAGAGCTTGGATAAGGGATGCCACACAGCTCTCCAAGACACTCTATCTAGATATATATTTTCATAAAAACCATGTTTGTCGACTTAAAGCCAAAATTTCTCTACCTTCTCTGAGCAACACCTGTCCAGTTTTGAACCAAATAGTCTGGGTTTTCAAGGGGGTGTCTGGGATGATACCAGGGTAGGCACCTGCCTAGAGTTCATTGGAGTGGGGCTGCAGACAAGGAGGAATAAGCAATGAAATGAGGGACTGACCGCTGAGGTAGGAGAAGTTCAAACAAACAAACAAAACAAGTGTATGGCAATTTGTGAGTGGGAACGGGAGGTGGGGCAAGCAGGAAGGGTGGCCTGTTGGGACACAGGTCAAGTAGTATTGCAATAGTACTTGGCCCGGCTCTGGAGCTGTCCAGTTTAAGGCTTTCTGCCTAGTTTTCAACATTGTCGAGTACACCCTTGACTTTGACACACCCCCAACATCATCAAACCAACCCCTTTTGCCTGGGTTTAATGACCCAGGAAAGTGGAAACCCTAACTGCAACAGGCCCTTGAGATGTCAACCCTGAAGTTTAGGAACCAATGACCAGGGAAAGTCCATGCCGGCTGCGTCGTACAACCCCACCCCAGCCTCCCACCCCTGTTAGCACCTTGATGTTGGGTAGCCAACAGGGAAGGTACATGCCCACAAGCTTTTCCTCCTAGGCACGTGTCTCTTCTTCCTACCCCTAGTTGTGGCCCTGCCAATGCCATAAGACAAGCGATTGACAATTATGCCCCATAATAACAATTTAATTTATCCTTTTTCAGATGATTTTGATTCTTTATTTCTTACTCTATATGCCACTGTACTTTTGCTACCTGAATGAATCCCTTTGTTCAACTTTACCAAGATTCCTATATATTGTACTTTACCAAGTTGATGTAAAGGTGCAGTATTCTTTATTCTTGTCAGTTTCTATAGCAATGCTTGTTTCTTTATAACAGTTGATCAGCCTCAGGCCTTGCAATACATTTCAGCAGCCGCATTTTAGTTTCCTTGCTGTAAATTCCCTCACTAATCTACGTGCTGCGTTCTTCGCCATGCAAAGGTTTTTCATCACCAAGGAAACCTGCCGGAGTTTCTCGGCGCATATCACCGGCAATTACTCTTGTCCCACTAGTGTTTGCTGACTGTTTCTGTATTTTTATTTATTTCCTACTTTTTATATGTGTCGATTTGTAGTACTGGATATAATGAGATGGGGGGGGGTCTTATACAGACAATAAAATATCCCCTATTTGAACATGTTTTGTATAGGTCCTGGGACTCAGGACTCCTCATGGTGTAACTACCATACAGTAGGCCCCGCTGTTGTGCGGGCCCAAGATCATGGGGTCTCCTGTATGGTAGTTCTCTCTACCAAGGTACTTTAAACAACAAGCTTCCCCTGCCTCAATGTGTTATATGACACATATTACATCACTAAGCACCAATTAGAACTGATGACATCACTAAGCACCATTTGTGAGGATGTATTTTAGATTTAGAAAAAAAAAACCAAAAAACTCACATGCCCCTACTGCAGCCACTCCTGCATCGTGTCCAGTCCATAACAATGTGGTGGTTCCTCGTACTGGTCTCCATCCAGTGGACATTACATGTAGAGGGTTTTGGTGGGTGAGAAAACCAATCCACACATGTAGGATAAAATTCTTGTCCGGCTTTATTTCGTATAAATAAAACAACAAACAGGCATCTATTACAGATGTACTCCTACTCTATGACATGTTAGATCACCTGACGCGTTTCATGCCTCTTTCTGGCACTTTATCAGAGGTGAGGTCACAGGATATCCTGTGCCTTATATACCTGTGTTCATTAAAAAAATCTCAGATATAAAATAAAATAAACAGACATTCTAAGCTCTGTTTGTTACAAGTCATATTGGTTACAGTTAGCATGTATCATTATATAATGTTATAAAAAAGACACGTTGGTTCTTGTACTTAATTGGAAATATTGTCATTCCAATATATACATACACATATTGTAGTGCTCACATTAAGGCTGAAAGAAGCATGTTACCTCCCAGTCATTATTGAGACCATGTGGATGTCTAGTTCTCAAAGTAAAGATCCAGAAAGTTTCTCTTTGATCAATTATTTTCTTAATGTCACCTCCACGTGGTCCCAATTTGACATATTCTATACCTTGAAATTATTAATAAACGCATTTCCGCTATAAGCAAACACATTATGTGCAGACATGGGGGTGATTACTCCCATGTTAAATTTCAAGGTATAGAATATGTCAAATTGGGACCTCACGGGATTTGAAAGATCTTACATCTTACGATTTTTCGGCCGACATCTGTCAGGAAATTGATCGGCCAGGTCAAAAAATCTTTGTCGGTCCCAGTGCAATCTATCTATGTTTGCAGGGCCACGCAGGCAGCTCCCCTTTGTTTTCCTGCCAAATTGGTCTTTTTAGTTGATGGTAAATTCGTACGATGGTACGATCGTTCCAAGAAAATCGTGGTCTCACGATGAGGATCTGATCTTTTAAAAATCTCAATATCTATGGCCAGCTTAAGTGTCACGTTCGGCACCCTATATCCAGAACCCAAGCTAAGCTGCCTGGTCTCGGCTCTCACTTCTGCCTTTAACCATCGTTGCATTTTTTGAAAAGCGCGTTCGAGTGTAAATACTCACGAAATTAAGCCGTACAGAAAATAATGGCATACACACTATAGCAATATCCACTGGTTGTTTGCGAGCCAACATCCGCCACGAGACACCAGTAATTTGCGTTTTTTCAGAAGAACCGCCAATACGTCAAGGAACTACATATTATTGAACTCTTTGGAATTCACAGGTTAGGAAATACACTTCGCTGAAATACGCAGAGTATTTTCAATATGGTGGCTGAAGTCTCGCAAGATGGATTACGCATATACGTATTTACGGCGTTGTCTGCTGGTGACATAATAACTTGTGTATAGACTACATTTTGCATGTAAATTGCCTTTCCGCTTGGCTTTTTTTCCACAAAAGTTTAGTTCAATTTCGTGGCATTGTGGGGAACGAGAAAAACCAAAAATGCATGTTGGGAAAAGAAAACTACAGGCTTAAAAATGCACATTATTATGCACTTGTGGTTTCATTGACGTGCCATATGACTCTCAGAGAATAGAAAAGGATAAACAAATGCTGCTTTCAATTGTAAATACATTTACAAATAACTTCACTGGAAATATTTAATGCATATTGGAAAGTTTCTTAGAATTGCATTTTTGATCCTTATGCAGTGTTCTTGATAAATTATTGTAAAGTGCTGCGTAACTTGCTGGCGCTATATAAATAATGTGGATGGTGATGATGATGTGGCTTGTTCAGAGATGAGAGAATGAAACTCAGGCTACAGAGTTTGGGTGATGAAGTGACAATTCAAAAGACTGATACATCCAATAGTAAAATATTAGGTGACCTGCAAGTGATTTCTGTTTTACTAAGTCTCCCACCAGGCCTAGAGATGCAATGTCTGTTTATATTTGTGCCGCATGTACTTTAGTTTCTGGTTAATAATGTGTGGCAAGGTGAACTGCCTGTCACCCCTGTTATTACAGAACTAGGCTTAGCCTAATTTAGAGTGTTCTTCTGTTCTGGACTCCTGCCTTGGAAGTGAATTTGTTGCTCTATGAGTGGCAAACTGTTTATAATGTTTGACTAAACTTAAGGGCAGGTTTACTAAAGTGCGAAGTGACTGTTTTTAGGCACTTTGCAGATTTACTGACTGGTGCAGGCGTTACTTTGCTAGCGAAAGAGACAGACGCTAGCGTTCATTCACACTCTATCGCCATTTTACTGGACATTGCCTCTTCCACCAGACTTGCCTTCACAAGCTCAGACCAGGTGAAGTACATAGATCTTCCTCAATTTTCTGTTACTTACATCATATTTTTAGTGAAAAAGGTTTCTAAATCCCAAAAAATGCTGGCGTCTTTTCCTTTTTTCAGAGTGATAGCCTGCAAAAGTCCTTAAAATTTTTTGGGTAACTGGGTCAACCCATACATTTTCTAACATAAACTATACAGTGGGCTCATGTGTAGGGCATTATAACAACTCTATTTTCTTTATTAAGGTTCCCTGGACTTGTGTAATGTAATGTATTTGTTGCAACTTATACGTCCATTGAACTTTATAATTTCCCGCCATATGCAAATTAGCCTGAGTGAAGACCTCTAATGAAGTTGCGCTAGGCATAATTGAACGCTAGCGAATCTTCACTTGATTGATTGCTGAAGTAACAATAGCGTAAATTTGCCAGCGTTCGGCACCCTGGATGCAGCTTTGCATTTAAGTAAAATTTAGGAAACTAGTGTTGTCTGAGCAAATTTTCGCCTGGCGAAGTGTACCGATGGGTGCAAAGCCATCGCTGGCGAATTTTTGCAGGTTAGTAAATTTTCTTTTAGTAAAAAATCTGTGTAGGTGTTTATTGAACCAGTGGCAGTTACTTCAGTGTTATACTTGTTCACATGCGGTAAACACCATAATGTGGCATTTGCTCCACTGCCAAGGTGCACAATAAGCCATGATCCAGCCTAGAAATGAAATGATATGGAACCTGTTATCCAGAATGCTCGGACCTGGGGTTTTCTGGACAAGGGATCTTTCTGTAATTTGGACGTCCATACCTTGTCTACTAAAAATTAATTGAATTAATTGAAACATTAATTAAGCCCTATAGGATTGTTTTCCCCCAGTAAAGATTAATTATATCTTATTTAAGAATAAGTACAAGGTACAGTTTTATTTTTACAGGAAAAAAGGAAATCATTTTAAAAAATTAGAAGTATTTGCTTGTAGAATATGGGAGCCTTCCTGTAATTTGGTGCATCCTGAATAAGATGCTTCTGGATAAGGAATCCCATGCCTGTAGTAGTTAAAGAAAATTATGAGAATTATGGAAAAGGGGGGACTGTATGTAATTAAAAAATGGAATATTTCAGGGTAATGTAATAAAAGGCTCATCTGACAAGGTTTAGTAGCCCACAGAAACTAATCCGGTATAACAGTTGCTATGAATTTATACACCATAGCAAAGTTTGCACTTTTTATTACATTGGGGCCTTAAATGTGATCTAAACCCCAAAAAATAAATTGACGTAAACCAGCTCACTCTGATCCCCATCCTCCCTCCCACATCCCACCGTTGAATAAACGTATTCAAAGTGGTTCTGTGAGCACTAGTTTCAATAGAGTGTCACAAGTCCCTCCCCTAACATCACCAGGCCCACCCCTTTGTCCAGACTTTACTGTCAGCAAAGGTGGCAACCCTAAATTTAAGAGAGTTTTCTATTTCTAGGCATGTTTTCACTCAACCGTCCGAAGGCTGACTGGGTCAATGTTACCCATCTGACAACTGGAAGCGGCAGAAGAAAATAAAACTATATAAATCAATAATGAGTTCAAATGTTACTAAGAATAGAAGATTCTATAACCTACTAAAGAATTAATAAACATAACCTATTTTATATTTAAGATCGAAAGGCTTAGAAGTCTCTTGGTAATTGTTTACATTTCAGTATACATACCATCATATCCACGTACTTCCAATATTAGGTGACTTTTCCAATATCTTCCACAAGAGAGTGAAAATATACATGTAATTTAGGGAGAAACACTCCTCCCTAACAGTCTGAAATGTGCACTCTGCTTCCTGAATCCTTAATACGGAACTACTAATTTGATTTCTGCTGCATGGCTGGAACTGTGAGCATTTGCACAGTATTATATGGCATTATGTTTTTGGGCTGAAAAGTGTACTAATCATTTTGTACATTGCTTTTAACTAGCAATGGGCGAATTTGTCCTGTTTCGTTGAAAAATTTGCGAATTTCCCGTGAGACGGCGAATAATTTGCGGAACGCATTGAAGTCAATGGGTGTCAAAATTATTTTGACACGCGTCAATTTCGACAATTTTTATTTTTATATGCGCCTACTTTGTCCAAATGCATTAAAGTCAATGGGCGTCCCAATAATTTTGACGCAGACCAATTTTTTTTTGACACTGAGGATTTTTCTCCGGCAAATTTTCTCTACAGTTTCACAAATTTATTTGCCGGCTTCAAAATGCGGAAATATGAAGCGAATTCGCGCCTGGCGAAGTTATTCACCCATCACTACTTTTAACATTTTGAATTAAACAACCTGCCTATTCAGACTTGCATAGTGATAGTATTATATATTCTAATATATTCCCAAATTAGATACCACTGAGCTCTCAAACCACAATTTCTCTTCTGTGCTTCTGATTCATTATATTATAAATCCATTTTGCTTTACCAGTCTATATGCATTGTTAACCAGCTAGTCATTTAGTAAGGTGTGATTCTTAAAGGAATAGTTCAGTGTAAAAATAAAAATTGGGTAAATAGATAGTATATGCAAAATAAAAAATGTTTATAATATAGTTAGTTAGCCAAAAATGTAATGTATAAAGGCTGGAGTGACTGGATGTCTAACATAACAGAACACTACTTCCTGCTTTTCAGCTCTCTTGGTTTCCACTTGATCAGTGATTTGAAGGGGGCCACATGGGTCATAATTGTTGCTTTTGAATCTGAGCTGAATGCTGAGGATCAATTGGAAATTCACTGAACAATTATGTCCCATGTGGCCCCCCTTCAAGTCACTGACTAACTCAGAGTTAGAGAGCTGAAAAGCAGGATGTAGTGTACTGGCTATTATGTTAGACATCCAGTCACTCCAGCCTTTATACATTATATTTTTGGCTAACTAACTATATCAGAAACATTTTTTATTTTGCACAGCCTATCTATTTACCCAGTTTTTATTTTTTACACTGTTCCTTAAAAACAGTTCTGTAGTTTGGCTGAAAACCATTCTGTCCTCCTTGACTAATAGGTTTGTCACATGCCAGACATTGATTAATAAGTATCTTGTGTCTTGTGACACTGAGCGATTCTGTAGGCATTCAAGTCTCTTGTGCTGCTCCTAATCTCAAGGTTGTGCAATAAATGACTGGCATTTCAAGTCAGACTCTTAAACACAGGGGTAAATTGTTTTTCTTTATGCCACTCACATTTTGTGTGCCCGGAGCGGTTACATTTGATTGCCTTATAGACTTGTTATTCTTTTCCCATCATATAATGATAAGCTAAAGTAGTTTTGTGCACATTCTGTTAGTTCAGTTTTACTTCTAGGCGCCTGTCATACCAGACAGGGGTGCCCAAAAAGTAGACCAGGATCTACCAGTAGACCTGTAGCTGGTGATCAGTAGATCTCAAGACAATGTCAATAAACAATCTGTCTAAATTACCCTCTTATTTCATTATTTTCATTCACATTTTTAATAAATTAAGGTTACATAAGAAATAGTTGTTTTTTATATAGCAATATACTGTAGATTTTCCCATTAATCATTATTTAATTAATATTTTGCCATGGAACAGAATGCTAACAATGCTTTTATGGATGTAGATCAGATTGGGACATCATCACTCAAAGCAGACCTTGCATTAGTAAAGAATGGGCACTCCTGATCTAAGAGGATAGATGAAGTTAGGTTATTTGTCAGCATCTAGGTTATTTGGCTTTTATGTGCCTAGTAAAATATTTTGAGGTGACAATGAGTATAGCAGTTTGTTGGATGAGTGTTACAAAGCCCTTTGTGCATGCTGATTTGTGGTTTCGAAATGACTGCAATTCATTCACCTCTACCCGTTGACAACAAGGTGATCTCATACTGACGTGAATTGATCCTGTGCCAATACTTGTTATAAGATCAGCTTGTAATGAAAATGCAGGGTTGTGTGAGGAGGTGTCATTCTGTTCAGAGCCAAATGCATTGTGTTGGGTCACTGATTCACTGAGCCCTGGCTATAAAGTATAGTGACGCTTGAGACTGAAGGTTCACCTTGGCTATAATGATTGTGTACTGGCATTACATACTTCCCAACATTTGGAAAATAGAAAGAGGGACAAAAACATTTGCTGCACGTATTGCGGTGAAAATATTTGGACCATGCCCATTTTATGACCACACCCCCTAAATACCACCTCCTTTTTTTACGAAATTTGGCAGGTTATGAAGAGTTTGAACACATTTCTGGGGGTTTTAGGGTCAGGTTGTATGTGTTATTACAGTTTTGCTAATGATGGTTATTAAGTTCTGGACCCTGTAGTAGTACACAAAACGTTCACAGTAGCTGGGAGTAGAACAAACTTTACTAGGGAGGAAAGCATGGCTGAACTGCCAACAAGTTAGGAGGAAAGAGAGATAGAGAGGCAGATACTTGGGAAACAATAATCAGCAGAGCAGAGTGACACATCTCAGTTTAAGATGTAACAGCGCCATCTACTGGCATTACATTAACAGTCAATACATAACACCCCTCCCCTCCTAGATAACATAATCCTCTAGGTGGCGGGGCCTTTGAATGACCCTTCTGGGCCGCTCCATTGGGACACTGATGACCTCTCCTTGTGGATTGGTCTCAGTATCTGCTGGTAACCCCTCAGGTACATCTACTGTCTGTTCAGCTGCAGGAATCTCTTCCTCTGGAAAAGCTAGAGGAGTTAAGTCACCTTGCAATCCAAACTGGCCATGGTTTTCCTCTGTATTAGGACAAACATTGTCCCCTAGTCTGCTCCGCAGCTGATCAACATGTCTTCGAATAACTCGGCCATCCGCAGTCTTAACCTTGTACGAGACAGGGCCTGTCGCTTCAACAATGACTGCTGGTATCCATTTTGGTCCCAGTGCATAATTTCTGGCATACACACTATTGCCTGCTTCAAACATCCTCACTGTGGAGGTCTGTGCATTTTTATGGAATTTATCTTCCTGTTTATTTTGTACATCAGAAGCCAAGTCGGGATGCAGTCTGTCTAAACAGGTTTTAAGACGTCGGTTCATCAAAAGTTCTGCAGGACTGCAGCCAGTGCTAGCAGAAGGGGTTATGTGCTGCTGCAACAAAAACTTTGCCAGTCTATAATTCCAGTCACCATCAATTATCCTTTTTAATGCATCCTTTGTAGTCTGGACCATGCGCTCAGCTTGCCCATTTGAGGATGGATGGAATGGTGCTGTTGTAACATGACGAATAAGGTTACTTTCCATAAATGCTCTGAAGTCTGATGATGTAAACTGTGCTCCGTTATCAGATACAATAGTGTCTGGGAGTCCATGGGTGGCAAACAACTTCCGCAACACTTGAATGACTGCATGGGTGGTTGCAGATGCCACTGGAATAACTTCCAACCATTTGGAAAAGGAATCAACCACAAGGAAGAATGTCTGACCTTGAAAAGGCCCTGCAAAATCGATATGAAGCCATGACCATGGGCTCCGCGTCACCTCCCATGGATGTACCCAGGCCTTAGCAGGGGCATGTCGGTTGGTCTGGCAAGGGACACAACTTTTTACACATATTTCAATACATTCATCCATTTTAGGCCACCAGACATAACTTCTAGCAAGGGCTTTCATATTTACAATGCCTGGGTGACTCTCGTGTAGGGCTTTAAGAACATGGTTTTGCCCTGCTTTGGGAATTACTACTCTATTTCCCCACAAAAGGCAACCTTTGTATGCAGAGAGTTCATGCTGGCGTTTCTCAAAAGGTGTGAACTCTTCCTTTAATTTTATTTTTGGCCACCCCCTCCATACCCAGTTCAAAACTCGAGACAATACTGGGTCAGTAGCTGTCATTCGGGCAATATCTGATGCCTGCAGAGGGGGACTAGGTAATGACTCTAGCATGAGGACCTCAGACAAGGCCGGTACTTGAAAATCAGGAGTGTTTACAGGTAAACGACTTAAAGCATCTGCATTACTTATTTCTTTTCCTGGGCGGTACTGCAACTCATAGTCATATGCATTTAGTAATAAACACCATCTCAGCATGCGTGGAGAAAGTATCGGCGCAGTAGGCCCATTATTTTTAAACAGACCCAATAATGGCTTGTGATCGGTAATTATAGCAAAACTTCTGCCATACAAGTACTCGTGGAATTTCTTTACCCCTGCCACAATGGCTAAAGCTTCCTTATCAATCTGAGCATAATTCCTCTCTGTGGTACTCATGGTCCGAGAATAGAATGCAATGGGAGCCTCACGACCGCCATTTACAGTATGACTTAAAACAGCCCCTATTCCATAAGGAGAAGCATCACATGTGAGGTTAAGAGGTTTACGCAAATCATAATGTACTAGCACACTGTCTGATGATAAAAGTCTCTTAGCATCCTTGAAAGACTGTTCATGCAGGGCTGACCACTTCCAGGTAGAATTTTTGTCCAGTAGTCTGTGTAGTGGCTCAGCCACAGTAGCTTTGTCTTTCAAGAAAGAATGGTAGAAATTTAAAAGGCAGAGAAATGCTTGCAGCTCCTGTTTATTTTTGGGAACTGGAGCTTCATGAATGGCTTTTACTTTTGCATTTGTTGGATGTATTCCATTTGCATCAACTTTGTATCCCAGGAAATCAACACTTGGTACTCCTAAAACACATTTTTCTTTCTTAAGTTTTAACCCAGCATCAGTAAATCGCTGTAATACTTCTCTTACCCTTTCAGTTAATGATTCCATAGAGTCTGCTCCAATGAGGACATCATCAAAATATGGCACCACCCCTGGCAGGCTGGAAAGGAGGTCATCCATCAATTTCTGGAACACACCTGGTGCGATGCAAACTCCAAATTGCAACCGTGTAGCTTTAAATGCTCCTTTTTGTGTGATAATTGTTTGTGCATCAGCAGCTGCATCATCTACCGGTAACTGCTGGTATGCTTGAGCCAAATCAAGTTTGGCAAATAACTTTCCTTTAGCCAAGGTGCTGAGAATCTGATTGACAGCAGGAATTTGATATGGATGTTCCTGTAATGCCTTGTTGATTGTACATTTATAGTCAGCACATATCCTCACTTCTCCATTTGGCTTCAGTACAGGCACTATTGGGGTGGCCCAAGTTGGGCGAGTTACTGGAATTAGCGCTCCTTGTTGCACCAAGCGATCTATTTCGGCATCTATTTTTGGACGGAGAGCAAATGGTACAGGTCGTGGCTTCATGCGTATTGGGGCAACTTTGGGATCCAGCAGGAATGATATTGGTGAGCCCTTAAATTTGCCAAGGCCTTCTTCAAATACACTGCTAAAGTCTTTGAGGACACTTTGCAAAGAGTCTGTCGTTGCATTATTTACTCCAGTTAATTGAATTCCTAGGGGCTCAAACCATTCTACTCCTAATAAGCTTGCTCTGTGTCCTTTTGTAATAATGAGGCGTAGTTTTCCTCTGTCTTTTCTATAGTGGACTTTAACAAAGCAGGCGCCCACAACATCCACAGGCTTTTTATTGTAATCCACAAGTCTAACTTCACATGGTAAAATAGGTGGGCCATTAGTGGGCCATAATGCATGGAAAGTTTCCTCTGAAATTAAGGAATAGACACAGCCTGTATCTACCTCCATTCTACATTTAGATCCTTGTAGTATTACATCAGTGAATTTCTTTTTGTGCATTGGCTCATTTTCAACACTATTTATAATTTCTGAGAAATAAATCTCTGTTTCTGCTTCCTTCTCAGTAGTGTCATTTTGGATTTTTACTATATGTGTTGCATCCCCAGATGGAGTTGCTCTGGCCTGCTTGTGTCTCTGTGAATTATCAACTTGGTGGCAGACTCTCTGTATGTGGCCGCGGCGCTTGCATTTGTGACACACAGCATTTTGGAAATTACAGTTTCCACGCAGGTGACCTCCCCCACAACTGTGGCACCTTAATTTTACTGTATCTGATACTTGTGCTGATGCTGGCATTTTGTACACTTGATGCAGCTCTGGTGCAATAACTGAACTGGCAGAGGCCTGTATCTCCTTGGAATGTGCAGATGCAGCCTCATAAGCAAGTGCTTCCTCCTGGGCCAAAGCAAAGGTTAGGTTGTGCTTTGCTAGAAGCCTTCTTTGCAGTGCTGCATCCCTGACCCCACACACAAGACGATCCCTTAGCAAGGATTCCAAGCTGCCGCCAAAATTGCAGTTTTCTGCCAAACTGCGCAGCTCTGCTATATAAGCAGCAATACTCTCACCTGACTGCTGGCTGCGTCTGTTAAAGTGGAACCTCTTAACAGTTTCAGATGTTGTGGGTGCAAAATGAGTTTTAAGCTGCTTAATAATTTCCTCAAATGAACAGTCACTGGGTTTAGTGGGGGATACCAGAGAGCGAACAAGCTCATAAGTCTTTGAGCCTATAACACTCAGCAGAACTGCACGTTTCTGCACAGGGTCTGTCACCTTATTTGCTTCTAGAAAGAACTGCAGTCTCTCTGCATAGGAATCCCAGGAGGATGGCCTGGCAATGTCAAACTCCTCTATGTGGCCCAGGGACACCATTATGGAAATAATAAAGTCTCTTAAGTTCCCTTTTACTCACTGGGATCTTGTAGTTGTAGATTTTTTATGGGTTATCTCACAATCCACGTCGCCAGTATTAAGTTCTGGACCCTGTAGTAGTACACAAAACGTTCACAGTAGCTGGGAGTAGAACAAACTTTACTAGGGAGGAAAGCATGGCTGAACTGCCAACAAGTTAGGAGGAAAGAGAGATAGAGAGGCAGATACTTGGGAAACAATAATCAGCAGAGCAGAGTGACACATCTCAGTTTAAGATGTAACAGCGCCATCTACTGGCATTACATTAACAGTCAATACATAACAATGGTGAATTGCCATTTAAGCTGCAAGTCACAGTTTTCCAGATACCTGCTTATCTTAAATAGTTACAATTGTTTCTTTGCTTATCTTAAATTCTTAGAAATATTTCTTACTGCACCTGCAGTAAGATCAAAGAGTAAGTCGGGACATTTCAGTAACAATCTGGGACCGTGGGTTAAGCTGTCAAAATTGGGACTGTCCCGCGAAAGGTATGACATTAGCCAGAGGCAGGGGGTTAGTTTTTGATTAAAGTATAATATGTTTTGAGTCAGAATTTCTACAATCATCAGCTTTTACACTGTACAAGATACAATTTAATTCTCTCAAATATGGTACTTCCCTCACCAAAGTGGTTCCTTCCCTCTGGTGTCAGGATACAGTATCTGCCACGTGATGGAGGGGAAGAGCACTGGCTATTATAGGCAGCTTTTAACTGAAGAATCCTTCTACATAGTGGTGTAACTATAGAGGAAGCAGACCCTGCAGTCGCAGGGGGTCCCAGGGAGCATGCGGGCCCGGACTGTGGGGTCTGCTTCCTCTATAACTAATAAAACAAACCTCTCTTATTGGCAAGGAAGGGGGAAGCAAGTCGGGCAGGAGTGGGTGGAGACGGGGCGTGTGCAGGAAGAGGCGGGACGGGAAGATGTGGATTTGAGTGTGCCGGGCCCCTCTGAAGTTTTTTTTGCAGGGGGCTGCCTCAATGAGATCTGCTGTGCCAAAGCAGCCAAGTATTTTTTTTTTAAGTGCAGTAATGCAATAGGAAATATTCCTCGAGTAAACATATGAGGGGAACAGAGCGATCCAGGCATAATAAAAGAAATAGGAAATTTTATACTTGAACATTTTTGGTTGGCCTAATATACTTTAACTTGTAAACATCTACCCCAATCAGATAATACAGATGCTGCTGGCAAATTATTTATTTATTACCTGTGTTGAAAAGATGCCAATTCATCATGTGCTTATAGGAGAATGAAAGGTTAAAAGCATCATCAGAAAAGTCTATATGGATACACTAGTGAACCCTCAGTAATGCTGCTCAGAGTCCTCTGTCAAAACAAACACTGCATTTCTTTTCTTCTATTGTGTACACGTGGGCTCCTGTATCAGACTTCCTGTTTTCAGCTTAAACCTCCAGGGCTAGGGCTTGAGCATGCTCAGTTTGCTCCTCTCCCCCTCCCTCCTCCCCTCCCTGCTGTAATCCTAGCTCAGAGATATAAGATAGCAGGGAGACACCCAGGCAGGAAGTGATGTAAAATGTGTTGTTAGAGTTTTTTGTCATTTGGTAGTGAAACCTATAGTGACAATTATAGGGATATATAGTAAAGAGCAGTTATAAAAGCAATTTGCATCATGTGGGCATACAGTTTTGGGTGCATAGCACTTCTACCCGCTGCCTACTATGCATTATTGACTAATCCCTCTGTTTGTATGAGTTGGATACAGTACACTCTCAGAATGCTGTCTAGTATGCAACCAACTTGCAAACACAGAACAAGGTCGAGTTGCTGGCTTGTAAATACTCACCCGTTAATGTTGCTCCATTCCTTCTGTTTTCATGATAGCAGAAACTGTAGACGAGAAGCCAGCAGACTCATTACAAGATCTCTACAGGGCCCTGGAGCAGGCCAGTTTGTCCCCACTCGGAGATCGGCGTCTTTCAACCAAAGTGGAGTACAAGAAGTCTTTTATTAAAAGATGTAGTGATCCAGTAGTCAATGACAAACTCCACAGACTGCGAATTTTGAAAAGCACTTTAAAGGTAGGATATTAGAAAAGACAACCAAAGTGAATCCCTGAAGTTTTCTCAGACCCAGCTGGAAAAAGGTTATGTTCTTCCTGCTTATATGGAACCATATCAGCGTTCTTTCTTTTTCATGGAAGCAATGAGCTAAGTGGTTTGAAGGGAAATTAATTAATACATTATTAGGCAGAAAAATAAAAAACATTCACTAAGATATTGGCAGGTTCTAGCTACAAATTGACATTTGTCAGTGATGCTTTATCCATACTGTAACTTGTGCTGAAAGCTAACTTTTCTTTACATGATAAATCTAGTTGCTTTTAGACAAAGTCCATCATTATTTCACACCATATTATTGGATAAAGAAGAACAGTGGCTTTGCTTTCCAAAATGTGATTACTATAAGATAAGTAACCTACAAAAGGAGATCGACTCCGAGTGCAGGGTCTATTGTTGGTTACCTTTGTCCACTAACTCTGTTGTGATTGGTAATACACCGTTCAATGCTAATGATCAAGAGATTATTTTATTAAGGTTGGATGTGAGCCTTGATAGTGTAGAATTGTTTAGAGAGCTCTACAGTAGATGTCTACTAGCGATCCTATGGCAGGGGTTTGGTAAGTTGTTTTTGTTGTGTGGGTTTGTACAAGTGCCTTATATCAAGGCTGCATGGCATTAGCTTTTTGTTGTTCTACTGTTTCGTTTTTCTTGTCATTGACAGTTGCTCCATTGGGTTGTGATGTCACAGGGTATGTCGTTTAATGTTACCAGTAACGTGATGGACAATGTATTAGTATTGTTGTAGTATTATTGATGCCATTTTTTCATACATTATGACTTTATCACTGAGCGTGGGTAAGGATGTGTATAATACATACCATTAAGCACTAATGAGCAGGGCCCTCTTTACCGTACCTTACATACTGTAATGGAAACTTTGGAATTCTTTTAATTTCAAAACATTTTGTTACAGACACATGGAAAGTAGTTTAATTTGTGCCATTTCGCTTAGCCGAAAAATTAGTGAATTTCCTGCAAAATTCACGAAACAGCGAAAAATGTGCAAAACACGAATTTTGATGCCCGCTTCAATTCTGACACTTGCGTCAATTTTGACGCCAGTGTTAAAGTCAATGGACATCTGAATACTGTTAATGTGCGACAGTTTTTATGTGAGCGACTTTTCCTACGTGCATCCAAAAAATTTTGGCGCCGGCGAATTTTCAGGCCAGTTTCACAGATTTATTCTCGAAACACTGAAATTCGCCGCAAATTTGTGCCTGGTGAATTTATTCACCCATCACTAGTGGAAAGGATTCCATTTCCTATCATAGTGCCATCAAATGTGTCCTTGTGCTACTACATAGTGTAAGCTTCCAAAAGCAAGGCAGATTTCCCAAAGTTGTTGGTGTTCCTGGAGCCTTCTAAGAAGTAATCAGCATCTGGCACAAACATACGCACATTTACACACACAATTCCCCTTGCCTTAAAATAGAATAATAGCATTGGACACAATAAAATGGGTTGGTTTGGGATTTAAAGCTACTTAGATAGGTCATGTTCTAAAATGATTTTTTTTTTATGTATGGCTTCCAATCTGTCTTATATGTACTACTATTGAAATAATGTTTCTTGTTTCATATACAAACCTTGGATGTTTGTTTTGTTGACTTTGTAAGAAAATGTGGTGTTTGAATGGCACTGAGTGATTGGTATGCTTTCATATTAAATATCTGTGAAATGTTCTGTCTTGGGTGGTTAAATATTCTGTAGCTTAGCTGATGCTATTGTGACCATAACCAATTATCCTGTATTAAGGCTGCCCTCAACAAAAGTAGGAAATAACTGGGTACAAATAAATAATTAATAGGAAACCAATACAAGTGTCAGATAAGAGGTCTTAAATGTAAAGGCCCATTGTCATTAGGTTTGAATTATTGCTATGCATGGTAATCATGTAAATAAGCAATTATATGGTGTATATATAAATGTATAACAGGGGTGCCAAAGACATTGATCGCGGTCTACCAGTCGATCACTTTAAAGTTCCTGGTAGGCCACGCGGAAAAATTTTGTGCATAAAAGTCTCCTATAGACTTTAATTTATTTTGGCAAATTGGGGTATTGGGGGTATTTATACATGGAATTGCCTTTGTGCCATCCTGCTATGAGTTGTTAAGATAGATCTCATGATGGCATCAGGTGGCAAGAATAGATCACGAGGTGACAAAGTCTGGGCACCCCTGCGTGTAGAATATCTCTTGTGCATGAGCCTTAGGGGACTATTTATTATTCTGTTTAAATTTGCTGGGAAAAAAACTGTTATTTTTAGCCTTGAATTAATGTTATGCATGGCAATCATGGAAATAAGCAATTATATGGTAATTATGTTTAGACTAATGCTTAAAGTTATGCCTTGTTTAACCCAAAAAGGCTTGTCATAGCCCACAGTAGTCAAAGGCTCAAGTTAAATTCTAAAGGATGTCTGCTTCAAAAATAAATCCAAAATGCTGTGTATAAACTGAGCAGCACGTACAGCCATTTTTATGCAGCTGTGTTTCAGGCATATTTTTACCCATCATTTTATACTTTGCATATAAAATCATTACATAGCTTTATAACGGTGTATTCAGTCCCATGGCATAACATGGGGTAAAGCAGAAAAAATACTGTATAAAAAGCTGTGCAAAATAAATGGCAAATGTATCAAGGTATGGTTTATTTTACATCATGTGAATGCCACATTTGTAGTGATGGGTGAATTTGTGTGATTTTTCGAAAAACCGGCGTCAAAAACGGGCGCCGGCGTCAAAAACGGGCGCCGACGTCAAAAACGAGATACTGGCGCCGTTTCACGAATTTTTCAGCAAAGCGAAACGGCGCAAATTCGCCCATCACTACACATTTGCTGACATTATTTTACAGTGCTTCAGACTAGGGATGCACCAAATCCAGGATTCGGTTCAGGATTAGGCCAGGATTTGGCCTTTTTCAGCATGATTCAGATTCGGCCGAATCCTTCTGCCTGGCCAAACTGAATCAGAATCAGAATTTGCATATGCAAATTAGGGGCGGGGAGGGAAATCACATGACTTTTTGTCACAAAACAAGGAAGTACAAAATGTTTTCCCAATCCCATTCCTAATTTGCATATGTGAATTAGGATTCGGATTCGATTCAATATTCAGCTGAATCTTTCATGAAGGATTCCAGGGTTAGGCCGGATCCAAAATAGTGGATTCAGTGCATCCAAGTTGTAAGTAAGTCCCGGAGGAAGTTGCTCAAAGAAAATGTGCATAAAAAAATGACGCCATCTTTTGCTGTTTTTTACACGCCAATGCCTGGCAATGTGTGGCAAATTATTTCGCAGTTTTTTTTACATCGAATAATAAATCTGCCCCTTGGTATGCATGTTTTACTATTTAGTCCCAATTCTACAAGCACATATTACAGGTATGAAACCTGTTATCCAGGATGCTCAGGATCTGGGGTTTTCTGTAATTTGGATCACCATATCTTGTCTCTTAAAAAAATTATTTCAACATTAATGGGCAGATTTATCAAAGGTTGAATGTTAGAGTTAAATTCGAATTAACTCGAATGACCTCGAAATTCGAATCGTATCTTAAAAAACTTGAATATCTAAAACTCAAATGAATATTATCCTCCTAAAGCTGGAATCAAATTTGAATTTAATTTGACTAAACTCAAATTGATTTTTTTCTCCAAAAAAAACTCGAATGTCAGGAAGGCTATTGACATCTTCAAATGGGTCACTGGAACTCTGCCATTGACTTATTCATGACCTCAGCAGGTTTTAGGCGGTGGATAGTCGAAATCTAATTGTTCCCAGGTTCAAGTTGTGATATCTCGATTTCGAATTCAAGTTTGGATTATTTCCAATTTGATAATTTTTAGGCATTGTCCTTCTATAAAAAAAATCCATCTGTGTTCCTCAGGATCTGACCATGAAAAAGACATGAAGTGTTATGTCCAAGTATTCCAAACTCAACATACAGAAAGAGTAGCTTAAATGGTGCAAATTGGTGGAAATGCTTTTGCGCTAAATCCTTCGAAATTCGATATTCGAATTTGAAGGATTTAACTTCGAGGGTTTATTAACCCTCAAAATTCGACCCTTGATAAATGTGCCCCATAGGTGTGCACAAAGTAATGATACTGCAGTTTTAGCCGAAGCAAGTAAATAATGGATGCTTGGATTCTTGTATTTTCTGTTTGTCTTTGCTTTTATGTTGCCTCATTGGCTCTCTAATTATTTTTATAGAATGTAACTATTTGTGCATGTTAGGTAGCCATCCTCTCAAAAAGTTAGCCGTTCGTCATCTTGAGTCATTATAAATGAATACCAATGTACCTGAATGACGATGAGTAAAACAAATACCTTTATCTGTTTCAGGCCAAAGAAGGAGAAGTAGCTATTATTGACAAACTTCTGGAAAAACCAGATTTTACGTCAAAAGACTTTCAGGAGTGGAAGAACTTGTACCTTGAGCTTTTCTTGGACATCTGTCAAAAGAGTAACTCAAAGGACGTGGAGAGCGTCTCTTCAGAAGTAGATGCACTTATACAGTCTCTAGCGCACATGCACTCCTATATCGAAACGCATGTATAATCGTCTTTATCCTTTTGATGCCCTTCACCCTGAAGAAATGGAGTTTTCTATTAATATATGGGAAGCCTGGTAAATTATATTTTAATGTCGCTGATCTATGTGGATGTAACTCTTATATGACCCCAATGCCATCCTCTTGGATTGGCATTGTCTCTTTTCTATGCTGGTAGTGCTTAGCTTTATGTTAGTCCCCTGATTCGGTCAGTAAAGTGTAAAGAAATGATTTATTAAACCATATGAGGGAAGCCATTTTCTCAAGGCTTCGTCTCTTGGCAAAGTTTTCTACGAACAGATTTACATTTTTTTCTGGGTAAACGGGATCTTGGCGACCATGAAAAATACATTTTGTAGTATTCTTGAAACATTTAAAAAAAAAACCACAGGTATCTAAGTATAAATGCTGCAGTTATATTTTTGATGATGTACAAAAGATTAAAGAAGTTTATTTAAAAAAACACACAAAAAACAAGAAATGGAAATATTGCAAGACAAATGCACCATCCTTATCCTCCTTTAAATTCTTGTTAATTTCAGCCAGGAAGGATAAAGTTTATGTAATTTGTATCCAAGTGCCAATCATAAGTACATGTGACCAGACCTAATATGATGAGATGTCAGCATGGAGAATGAATTGCATGTTGTCATCTATTATTATATGTCCTCTCCTAGACGTGTCTTGGAAGGCTTACAACACGAAAGCTCATCTGTTAAAGAACTAGAAATTTTGTTCTCAAATAATTTATTTATTTCTCTCTTAAATTTAAACACAACCCTAATACATGCCCGTGCACAACAAGAAGAAAGAATACATATAATTACATATGGCAGGCCCTAACGGAAGAAGTACTTATAAAACAAAACATTTTTGTTGTATTCATAATTTTGAGAAAATATCTGATTTTAGAAAGGAACCTGAATTCATACAAACAACTAGCACTTACTGTACATGAAAGGGCACATAATCCATAGCCATAGACGCTTCAGGTGTGGGGAGTCTATAGATACCCTGACCCTCTAATGTCCATAATTACTATTAATCTATGATTCACATATTTTAAGAAAGAAGCTGAAATATTACACACTCACAGACTTGGTATGAACATAATCTCAGACTCCATGGGGCAGATTTACTAAAGGGCGAAGTGGCCGTCACTAGCGACAATTCGCCAAAAATCCAATCAACAGGGACAATGTCAATTTACTAACAGACGTAGAGAACAATTTTCTTGAGAAAGAGACCATCACTAGTATACTTTCGCACCCGCTAGTCGACTCCGCAAATTCACTTATGTGCGAATTTTGCTCTCTTTCGCCAGAGTTTCCTTTGCCACCTTAGACCAGGGCGAACTGATAAAACCAAGTTACATCCTCCTCAATCTTATGTCAGTGACATCATATCCTGTATAAAAGTTGTAAAAAACGCTGGCGACTTTGCTCTTTTTAAAATGAGATTGCCTTCAAAATTCCTAACTATTAAAGATTTTTGTGTTAACATTTTTATTCCAACCATTTGAGGGGTGTGCCACATTTGTTTTAGGGTGGGCTCATGTTTAGGGCATTAGAGGATCTCTTTTGTCTTTATTTTGCTTCCTTGGACGTTTGTAATAAAAAGTGGCCACTTTAAGCATTTGCACAAACATCGCTAATAAAGACATATATATGACCTATATATACCCGCCCTATTCAAATTGACCTAAGCGTAAGAGAACTAATGAAGTTTTGATAGGCAGAAATTAATGCTAGCGAAACTTGGCTATGAAATGCTCGCACTATAGCTCGCACTATAGCTAGCGAAAAGTCATCAGCTAAAAGTCACCGGCTGCCGAGACGCAACTTCGCATTTTAGTGAATTAGCGTGAAGTGTGGCGGAGCCTCCACTGGTGAAAATTTGCCCTATAGTGAATCTTCCCCCATATCCCCAGCCATCTGCACAAAGGCACAGGGGAATGCATTACAGAATCATGAACTGAGTAAGAAAAGCATCCCTAGAAATGAATTCTTTCACATGTTTGCACATTGGAAAGTTATAATACACAAACTAAGGTTGCCACCTACCTGTGTTTCCAGCCTGCATGGGAAGGAACAAGATGATGGTGGGGAATGGATGGATTAGAGTAGTCGACCCCAACCAGTGGCTACAAGCAACATGTTGCTCACCAGCCAAGACATTGATCTCGGTGACCTCAAAGCAGGTGTTTTTTTTTTAATTCCTGTCTTGGAGGCAAGTTTTTTGGTTGCAAAAAACAGGTGTACTGCCAAACAGAGTCTCCTGTAGGCTGCCAGTCCCCATAGGGACTATCAATAGCCAATCATAGCTTTTATTTGGCACCCCACCAACCTTTTCATGCTTGTGTTGCTCCCCAACTCTTTTTACATTTGACTGTGGATCACAGCTAAAATAGGTTGGGGAACCCTGGATTGGGGGCAGTAAATGGGCAGATAGGGGGCAGTACAGGGAGCTGATTGTGGTGGAAGTGGGGACGGAGGGCTTAAATGGGCAGGTAGAGTAGTGTAAAATTTCAGGGAAAAGACAAATGTACCAGTCAATTTGTAATAGTGTCCCTAGCTGGTGATTTACAAGTTGGGTGGCAAATCTAAACATAAAAGCACTTGTACAACGGCACACAAGCACTTTTTTTACGCAGACAGAAAAAGACATAATGAATCATTCATCAGGAAGTCACAAGCAGACAGACAAACACTGACAGGTATATCTTTATGAACATAAGGTCACAACAGGATCATCCATATGTTTTCTGCACTGCAATCAGTTGAATTACTTTTTGCACAATCCCCCTGCTGTCCCTAGATTATTTCTAGACTTTCTGAACAAAAGGTGATTTGCAATGCAAACATTTTCAGGTATGGCACAAATCTATACCAGTTTTATCTCAAGTGTCCTTTGTAGGAAAGCACAAATCAAATATTTAAGATATATTGAGTCCTTGACCAACCTTCCTATTTTAGCATAAGTCTAAGAGGCGGTTTTTAAGAAGGTCACAAGGTGATGAATACGGGCCAATGTTTAGTCAAAATGAGTGGTATCTACTCACAATTAAGCACTGACCTTGCTTTAGCCCTGGAAAGTCTCTGATGTCTGGTCTGCTGTAACTTTATGCTCTCAGCCAATATCAATTATACACTGTATTTACATCTATATAGTTGATCGAATATCATATTTGTGCAAGCAGCTGCATGATTGAGAGATTTTCTCTGTCTTGTTTCTATAGAGTAGAGCTGATACTCTAAAATGTCATCATAAAGGTCAAGCAGGAGCTTAGAACATTAGAATGTTCTCAGAACATGCTTCTATATTTTTGCAATAAGCATTTGCCTGTGCATCTCACTGAATGTATTAAAACCTTAGTTTGGATGATGCTTTATCTATATTTCTTATAAAGATTAAGATGTTTTGATTTTTGTGCTGAACAGCCACTTCATTCTAAATATTTTATAAATATTGCATACTTGCACAGGGGGATGAGTGCCCTTCCTTGGCTGTCTTTCACTTATTCATCATCTAAGCCAAAACGTATTCAGAAATCAATATTTCATTATGTTGGAAAAACTAGATCCAGGGTATTATTTTGCATCATTTAGGCGAAAAAGAAACCGTTTAAATAAAATAGCCATTTTTTTGTGCATGAATACAGATTGTTCATTAAACTGTTATGCGGCTTTGTATTTTTTTCCCCATGAAAAATGTTTTGTGCTCATGGTTTGTGCATTGAGATGTATTGTTTTACAGGACCAAAAGGAAATGATATATATAAATATATAAATACTCTTTAAAAAAACCAAGGATTGCTGTTGCATAATTATTGTGCCTCAAATGAAGCTGTGTGATGCCAGGGGGAAGTGCAGTCACATTTAGTGGATGGGACTCTGACATCAGGTAGGTGAAACAATGACATGGAGATCTTCAGAGTCCGGTTTGGATTTCCTAGTTTGGAACTCAGGCAGCCATTTTACACCCGGCCAACCCTACCATTGCCCCAAGAATGTCAGCATTAGACCATGAACGGTGTCAGATACCTATCAGGCAGGTTTGAAAATCCCAATAGGCAAGAATCATATAGGTGCATTGATATGGTCCTCGCCCTACAGGTCCTCATAGCCTCACACTATTGCATCTTGAATGCATGCCACTGCATATTTTAAGTAAAGATTAAGCAGGAAAAAAATTAAATGCCTGCTTTTTTATTCAAAAAGTGGCAACCAATACCACTCAATATGATACTGTATTGAATAAGCAAATGTGTCAGAATATATAGTGAATAAAGTACCCCCTCTTGTAAAATATAAGGATATTATAAGTTACCGAGGAGTTTCATGACCATATAAAAACACGAGGCCGAAGGCCGAGTGTTTTTATAAAGGTCATGAAACTTCGAGGTAACTTCTAATATCCTCATATTCTGCAACTGGGGTACTTTATTTATTATAACACACAAATTTTAGTGAGTCATGTGACAGAAATGACATCAGAACTCACCGTTTATAACTGCTGACATCAGAACTCACCGTTTATAAGGATATAATTTACAAGATATTCATGGCTTTTGTGTATTATATATATATAGACTTCGGAAATCCATTTCTCACAACAGCAAACAGATTTTAATTTTGAAATCTGACATGGGACTAGAAATATTGTTAGTTTCCCAGCTGCCCCCAGTCATGTGACTTGTGCTCTGATAAGCTTCAGTCACTCTTTACTGCTGTACTGCAAGTTGGAGTGATATCACCCCCTCCCTTTCCCCCTCCCAGCAGCCCATCAGCAGTATAATGGGAAGGAAATCAGATAACGGCTCCCTGGTAGATATAAGAACAGCACTCAATAGTAAAAATCCATGTCCCACTGCGACTCTTCAGTTACATTGAGTAGGAGAAACAACAGCCAATCTGAAAGCAGTTCCATCTTCTTCAAGTTCTGGCTCTTTTTGAAAGCACATCGCCAGGCAAAATGACCTGAGATGGCGCCTACACACCAATATTACAACTAAAAAAATACACTTGTTGGTTTAAGAATTACATTTTACATGGTAGTGTGAATTATTTCCTGTGTAAACAGTGTAATTTAGAAATAAATTACACTGTTTACACAAAACTACACCAGATCACAACAGAATCCCTTTAAGTGCCATTGTAAAAATCAGATCATGCATTTTCCTTTTGGAGATAGATGGCAAAAATTATAACCCATACATATGATGGGACCGTACATATTTATACAGTACATTATCATCACCACTTATATATAAAACACCATCACATTCCACTACATTGTACAATAAAATATCATGAAATGCCTTTTTCTATACATGGTAATTTTTGTTTTACATTCATTTAAATACTCTGTATAAAGTACCCCAAGTAATATTTACACCCACTAGGTGCGACATACTCATCAGAGATTTACCTATATTGGGTTTTTTTTTTAGGAATATATTCGATTTACCTGATTTCTGGGAAATTCCACTTTGGGTTCATGATATGACTCTACCTGTTTCTCATCAAACAGAGAAATTAATTCAAAATATTTTATTGTATTGCACAAAAATACAACAACAACAAGAAAAGTATGTTGTATCCTGAACTTTTATAGATCAAAAACCCTCAACAGTACAGTACTGAAATCTCAAAGTACCACGCCAGAATTCAGCATCCTTGAGATTTCAAGGCACCTAACAGTTAGGGGCAGATTTATCAAGGGTCGAATTTTTGAAGTGAAAAAACTTCGGAATTCAACCATCGAATTAAAAAATTCGATAGTCGAAAGTTCTTTTATTGTTTAAATTTAGCTGTTTTTGATCAAATTAAAATCATTTATTGATCGTAGAAATCGTTAGAATCGAACGATTCTAACAATTTAATTGATCGATCAAACGTTTTTCAATAAAAAAACTAAAAACTTAGCCAAATGTTGCCTATAGGTTCCAGGAGGTCCCCATAGGCTAAAATAGCAATTCGGCAGGTTTAAGGTGGCAAAGTGTCGAAGTCAAAGTTTTTTAAAGAGACAGTACTATGATTTTCGAATGGTCGAATATTCAAAGTATTTTCAATTCGAAGTTGAAGTAGAATTTGACCTACTTGATGGTCGAAGTACCCAAAAATGATTTCGAAAATTCACTTCGACCTGATAAATCTGCCTCTATGATTATACAAACACTTTCTGATGGCTGCAAAATGTTTTTCTACTTAAATCCTAAATATGAATGTCAGGGGTCTTTTGAACAGTTTGATGCCCAACATTTAAAGAAACTACAAAATATGTTACATGCAGAGACCTCAAAATGAAAATAGTGTATACAAATGTTAATGACTTGCATTACTCCTGCATTCCAGACAAAGTGCCAGTATTTTATGTATCCTAAAATGAAGTTGACCCCAAAATAAAAACTCACACTGCTTACATTCTATGTGTCGCAAAATGACAAAAAAAACCCCAGAAAAACACATCTTTTTGAAATTTACACATTCTGACAAATATTCTTTCTACTCAAAATGATAAGCTTAGCATTTTAAATTTCTAATAATCTTTGCACAATCTATTCTGACACATTTTATACAGTACAAAGAAAACACACTCTAAATGATGAAAGGATTCTGGGGTTCTTTTGAACCCAATAGGCAGTATATTAAATAACTACGTTACAGTATTAAAAATGGCATGTCGTTTTCCTAATATGTAAAGTGCACTTTTTTTTTTTTTTACGGGAAATGTAAGCAAGAATAATTCAGAATTCATTAAAAGCACTAAAAGCCCAAAAAAAAAACAATCCATGCAATACAAACCAGTAACCAGAGTTTCACCAGTCTCACTGTGCAGAGATTGTTTTATAGCAATGAACAGCAATGAGGAATTGCAAATGCAACATAGTCACCGACATAGAACAAAGTAAGGTCCCCCTTCTTCTCTGGCCCCTTCTGTATGGTAATTTGCATACAATATTTATGTTGTGCAGGGCCACTTTTCAGTTAAGTTTGTTGTCGGTTTAGGCTGACACCCTCCATGACCGGAGCAACATGGAGTGAAGAGCAGCTGCATCTTCACTTCCTTTAGACCGATCAAATCTGAGAATACATGGCCAACTTTAGAATGTAATCCTGGATGAAGGACCATCTGCAGGCCACCATCCATGGTTTCATAATTTTTCAGCAAACTTAAATTGTACAGTGCAACATCAATTTGTCTTAACCATAATAGTAAAAATGACTGTGTATAATTCAAATATTGCATGGAAATCACCCACAGACTGATCAATCAGAAGGTTAGCTCATGCTTGATCACCTTAAAGATAAGCAAATGCATGAGATAATGCTTGAATGTGGGGGCATAGCAGTGTTGATTCTTTGCATTTAAGAATGGATACCTTTAGAGAGACTGTGGTTAAGAAATAAATAAAATGTGAATAGTAAATATTGTAAGATATCTTTTGCTTCTATTTGCAACAACTCTTGCGACACAGTAGTTGGCCTTATTTATAAACACGGGGCAAATTTGCACATGGGCAGTAACCCATAGCAACCAATCAGTGATTAGCTTTTTCCAGAGAGCTGTAGATTGAACACTGAAAGCAGTCATCTGATTGGTTGCCCAGTTGCAAATTTGCCCAGTGTTTATAAATAACCCCCAATCTCTTTCTGATTATTTTATTATGAGTTATCATACACTAATGTTTATACTGTATATTTGCAAGCTTTCTATTCTTCAATGCCTGAACTTATTGTACTTTTTCTTAGAGTGTACGCTTTAGAGAATTTCTCATTGCTTTCTGTTACATCTGACAATTTCAGAACAGAACACTGTAAACCACTAAAAGGAAAAGCCAGACTACATATTTCTTCCCAGCGGTCATTTTCTGTGTCATAGCCTACAATATTCTGAGTGGGCACCTCTTGAGCATCTTGCCATTTTTTACCTCCAAGAAGAAGAACAGTTTGCTCCACTACAACCAAACCATAGCAAAATCGATCAAACGGCAAAGGCCTCAGGCGGGTCCATTGATTGTGTTTGGGATCATACTTTTCTATGTCAGAAAATGGTTCATATATTCCAAGAAATGTAAAGATCGAATCTTTTACGGTAGCCATTTGATGCCCGAACCTTGCAATACTCATAGGAGCTTGCTTTTTCCATTGGCCCTCTAACCTGTTAAGTAAATACACATCCTTACTACTGTTCACTTGAGTATCGGTCTTACCGCCTGAAATGTAAATGATATTGTTGTGCACAGTGCTAGCATGGCCGTGCATCTTAAATGGCAAATCTTTAGACTTTGTCCAAGTATCTCTGTTAATATCATAGAGTTCCACAGATGATAAAAGTGTCTGCTGGTCACCTCTTCCACCTATTGCAAATATGTACTTATCAACGACGCAACAAGAGAACTGGGCTCTGTTCTCTAACATACAAGAAACTTGTAGCCATTGGTCAAACCTTGGATCATACCGATATACAATATTTGTTACAGCTAAGGTTGCATCCTTTGTACCATTTTGTGACCTTTCTGGAGTTTCTCCTCCGAGTACATAAAGGAAGTTACCAATTACACAGGTGCAGTGGTGCTGAACTTTGAGGGGTAGGGTGGTTACTGAACGCCATTTATGGCTGTACACATCAAATCCTAGCATGTTTTCAACAAAGGTCTCATTAGCAGTTCCTCCAACCAGCATTATCCATCCCTTTTGGTTTCTCAGGGTGCTGTATTTATCTTGCAAAAGGGGTTGTCTTGAAGGAGCGGAATGGTAATTTATTGCTTTTATAATCATACATTTAATGGATGCTGTCAGAGGCACATCAGTCTGAGTATATAGTTTGCGTAATATATCCAGTGGTAGCAGTGCGTATCGAATATTATCGAAGAGCACTTTAGCATAAGCAAGTCTAGTATTATCATACTGGAGCCAGTTCAGCACTAAAGTCAAAAGGCACTTCTCAGAAACCCTAGGGATATCATTTGACTTAATAATGTTTATCATTGATTTTACATTTAATTCAAGCAGCTCAATGTCACACAGGTCTTCCTGCAACAGCCTCCAGAGATTATTAATGATGTAATTTTCAGCCTCAGTCAATGCATCTGTAAGATAAAACTTGGATGCAATATTGGCAGAATAACAGCAGCTTTCAAAGTCGCAAGTGTTAATCAGAAACTGACTACACAAGGGTATGGCGTCCAGGACCTGGAGATAACTTGCAGCTTCTAAAGTATCCTCCAAAGTGTTCAATGAAAGAGACAGCCATGAAGTGTAGATGAAATCCAGAATGTTTTGCAGGCCCATGGATGAGATGACTTTTAGGTGGATGACCGTGGCCTTCGATTCTTTGGTATAGTCCTTGAACATGGCTCGGAAATAATCACTTGAACAAGCTAACAAGGACTTGTGTGCGGGGAATTCATTTCCATCCACTATGAGAGAAACATCGCACAACTGTCTCTGGGCTCTGAGCATCTGGTACTGAGTAAACACCATCCCACGATGAGATTTGCAATAAGCCAAAAAAGAACTCATGATGCATAATGAGCGTAAGCAAGAGGAAAAATGTGTTAACTTTAGCAATAGTTCTTCCTAGTAATGTAAAAGCCTGCTGCAGTTTCAGCCCCTGTCAATAACGTGCTTAATGAATCATTTCAGTATTTTTCTTTTCTCACCTCCAGCTGCAATACTTGTGAAAAATGAATAGCTCGGCTTTGCTGTCAGAAGGCTGAATATAATGATGAGACGTACTGTCCAGAAAGCATTAGCAGTCTCTTCTTTCCTGCAGGCATCATCTCTGCTAATTACACTGAAGTGATAGTATCCAGCCCTCCGACAGGTTATAAAGAAGTTCAGCTTGTGTCTCGCAACGTTCTTTTGGATGACCCTTTTGTCTTTCCAATTCTACGCCTTGGTTTAAACATCAAATGAAGAGCAGTGGATTAGAGCTGGACTTACCGAATTTAGAAGACTATAGTAAATATCCTGATTAGTCATTGCTTTAGCTTGACATGTGTCTCCCAGCCATGGCTGAATGATATCACCATAGCTCACAGCTACAGGAATAGAATGCAAACAGAGGCAGAACTACATAGCTTCCTGAGATCAGAGCTAAGCCAGGGACACAGAGAGCAGGAACACGACAAATAATGATTCCTACATCACAGCCAAAAAGCTATGTATCTACATTAACAGATGTGGGTATTATCTCTCTTGCCTCTCCTAGCCGGATCTATCAGTTTCATGCATTAAGCTTGATTCCTCTCATTAATTGGACATGATGTTCCATATTTATTGCTTTTGAGCACAATTCTTGAGATTTAGCACCAGTTAAATATATGCATACAGGACATAAACAAAAACAAAATGCCTTTCTGCTGCTGCACAGCAAAATGCTCCCATTAGTCTGTATTCAGTTTAGTTTCCACTTCAGCTGGAAATCTTTATCACACTGAGGATACCCAGACAGTTGAAATAGATGCCTGACTGTTTTCTGGCACAGTTTTCTGCCAGGCCATAAACTTAGGTGCACAGCTGATAAATATTTAAAGGGACACAAATGCTGGGATTTTTTTGTTTTGTTTTTTTCCAAATCATGTGTTGTTATTATTTATATGTTGGAAGATTAGAAACATGTATTGGCTTGTCCACTACTGCACTTCTGTTATTGGTCCACTAGGCAGGGATATACAGTTAGGTCCATAAATCTTTGGACAGAGACAACTTTATTTCTAATTTTGGTTCTGGACATTACCACAACGAATTTGAAATGAAACCACTCAGATGCAGTTGAACTGCAGAACTGTAGCAGAACGGTAGGAGCTTCATTTTGTTATATGCAGAAGAAAACAAAATGCAGGAAAAATGGTTAGTTGGATGGTGGCAGACCTCCAGTGGAGGAAGCCTTGTTTTGACCCATGACATCTGGAAATCTGCAACACAACCAGGTGCACACAAAAGTTTTCCAATGAGATACAGAAGCCTTTATGCTATAAGAACCAAGGGAAAGTTGTGATCACCTCTAAATTTTAAAACCATTAGGCAGGGGGTGCAATGAGACTGTGACTAGTGATGGGCAAATGTATTCGCCAGGCACAAATTCCCGCGATTCGCCATAGGCGAATAAATTCGCAAAACCGCAGTGAAAATTCACGTCACAAAAAAATGGCATTTTCGGCGGCGAATGTGTGCCGGCGTCCAAAAAACGGATGCTGGGGTCAAAAACGAGACGCCAGTGCCGTTTCGCAAATTTTTCACTGTTTCGTGAATTTCACAGGAAATCCGCAAATTTTTCAGCTAAGCGAAACGGCCCAAATTCGCCCATCACCAGCTGTGACCACAAAATACAAATACAGACCTCTGCACTCAACCCATTATCAGTATATTTAAGACAGAGACATTTTGTGCATACTGACGAGGCCAACTAGGTCAAAGTCATCCCATATTTGGCCAGTTATACTCTCAATGTTCATCTGATTCTATTGCTTCATTATACATTTTACCTGCAACTTACTTGCTGCTTTCAAAAGTAAAACTCCCAAACTTGGCTGCCCTTTTATTAGCCACCAGTGGGATCACCTGACTATAGCTGGGAAGGGTGGGAGCTACAACATGGAGCTGGTCACTGCTCCTGTAGAAGCCTTTATGCATTGTGAATTGTACTGTATAAGGGGACATAGCAGGTGCCTAGAATGCCGTACTATAAGATCAAAGTAAACATTGGTTGCACCACCATGTTCATTCAGAATGTTAGCGTTCTTCATTGGCTACTCTAAGTAGTTTATTTTGCGCTGTGAAGAGCATGTTTATTTTGTTACCTGCCTGGGGCTTACACAGTGTACCTTGGGCTCATCTAGTTGAGCCCCTCCTGTATGGTGCTACTTTATGTTTAACTCCTCACTAGGGATGTAGCGAACTGCCGTTAATGTGTTCGCGAACGCCGTTCGCGAACACCGGCAAAAAAGCGAACAGTTCGCGAACTTCGAACGCTCGATAAAATCGTTCGATCGAACGATCGAAGGATTTTATTCGTACGATCGAAGGATTTTCGTTCAAATCGAACGATCGAATGATTTTAATTCAATCGAATGCTTATAATCGTTCGAACGAATGGAAATCGTTCCATTTTAGTGATCGAACGGTCGAATGGTCGAACGAAATTTTACTTCGAATCGAACGCGAACACCAATTGGCGAACGTCGCGCGACGTTCGCAAACATTCGGCGGACGCGAACAGTCGAAGTTCGCGTGAACTAGTTCGCCGGCGAACAGTTCACTACATCCCTACTCCTCACAGAAGCAAGCAATATTTTAGAAATCATGATGACTTTCTGTAGCTAATTTATTGTGCCCGAGCCACCACCATTCTTAAAGGGCATGTAAAGTCTAAAATAGAATAAGGCTAGAAATGCTGTATTTTGTATACTAAATATAAACATGAACTTACTGCACCTCAAGCCTAATCAAACAAATAATTTATGCTTTCAAAGTTGGCTATAGGGGGTCACCATCTTGTAACTTTGTTAAACATCTTTGCAAGACCATGATTGTGCACATGCTCAGTGTGGTCTGGGCTGCTTAGGGATCATCATAAATGATCAAAACAGCACAAGCCAAATAATATCTGCTAGGGCTAGAAATGCTGTATTTTGTATACTAAATATAAACATAAACTTACTGCACCACAAGCCTAATCAAACATATAATTTATGCTTTCAACGTTGGCTACAGGGGGTCACCATCTTGTAACTTTGTTAAACATCTTTGCAAGACTAAGACTGTGCACATGCTCAGTGTTGTCTGGGCTGCTTAGGGATCGTCATAAACAAAGCTGCTTGAGTTCTGCATGGCTGGGAAGTAAGACGAGGGCTCCCCCTGCTGTTCATAAGTATGATTGTTTCCCTGCTCAGCAGTTAGGGACCATCTGAGAATTCCTATCCACAGTAGTGAATAAATGGAGAATTTCACTGTATACAGTCAGGTTTCTTATAAAAAACAGTACACATTTTTTAATTAAAGTATATTGGAGATAGGTTTCTTTTTTATTAAAGAAAGTAAAAATGGGATTTTATTTTTTTGCCTTTACATGCCCTTTAAGTCAATTCTAATAGTAGTGATTTGTCATTATGAATATCCTGCATGAGCATGATGTCATCATGATGATAAATTCTGTATTTCTAATTGATCCCACTTGGTTAAAAGATCACAACATTTGTAATTTTTCCCCCCCAGTAGTGAAAAAAATGTGAAAAGGATTTCCCCTCTTTCTTAAGAAATCTGCCTTTTACTTGTATCAGTCAAAGGTGGTCTTTACACTCAGACATTTGCTTCTAACATGCTTCTTAGAGGTATTCAATCACAAATCTAACTTTTCTACAACTTTAAGTGATGCGTTTAATTTTCTATTATACTGTAATTCCTCTTTATATGCTTGTTTATGCCATCATAGTTATTAAACTGAAATTTACATTTTATTAGAATATAGATAAGAAATGGTTCATATTCAGAACTTGATTAAAACTATGTCAATATTTAAAATTAGTTATGAATACAGTGATAGCTCTTAGTATTGTATGGTCATTTGTTTTAGCAATTATGGTTTTATGAAAATGGTGCAAGAAGAGCAGCGCCGGATTTCTTTTCCGGCCGCCCCTAGGCCGTGCGGTCCGACCAGGCGGCTGCGCAGTCCTAGCGCCCGCCTTCCCAGCGTGCCGGCGCAGCTGGTGTAGTTGAACGGGGACGCAATCGTCCCCATAATGTGGCTGGGCGGCATGCCGCACCTATTTTTTGCCGCCCTAGGCCCGGGCCTATGCGGCCTTGCCGCAAATCCTGAAGAAGAGCAATCAAAAGTAAAAAAGTTTCAAAGAATTGCATGCACAATGTGCTTTTATTCACTTATTTATGCTAGTGACATTTAGCAATATGCCAGTTGTGCCCAATTTGTAGCATGATCAGTGCACACTTATGTAGAGAAGCCCAATACCTTGTCTTAATTAGGCCATTAATTTAGAGCAAGTTTACACCCTGGTATTACCCTTTCCTGTTTTGTACTTTACACCATTGGTTTTATACGTGACATTTGCAATATTCTAGAAAATAAGCCCTAAAATTTTTGCGTTTTATTTGCACAACTGCGTTTCCAAACAGGTTGGGACAGAAAACCATAATGCATTGCAAATTATTTAGACCCTATACAGATGAAAATAGTACAAAAACAACATTATCAAATGTGACAGTTTTTAAAAATATCTGCTCATTTTTTAATTTGATGCCAGTAACATGTTTCAAAATAATTGGGACAAGGGCATGTTTCCCGCTGTGTTGCATCACCTCTTCTTTAACCGCTGTAAGCGTTTGGAACTGAGGAGTAGTGATGGGCGAATTTGCAGTGTTTCGATTTGCTGAAAAATTTGCGAAATTCGTGAAACTGTGAAAAATTCACAAAGCGGCGCCCGCGTCTCGTTTTTGACACCGGTGGCTGTTTTTTGATGCATTTTTTTGGCCATTTTTTTTTGCAGGCGTTTCGCAAATTTATTAGCCAGCGGCAAATAGCGCAAATTCGCCGCAAATTCACGCCTGCCGAATAAATTCGCCCATCACTGCCTTAATTTTTAAAGTGAAATGTTGTCTTATGCTTGCCTGATGTAGGATTTCAGCTACTCAATAGTCAGGGGCATCTTTATCAAGAATCAAATTTGTGAGTTGTGTGAGAGTTTTTCTACCACGGATAAACTGGAATTTTGATTATTTATCAAAATGATTTTGTTTATTTCCCATCCCATCAATACTTAAGAATATCAGGCTTTATTGAACCTTAATATTTATTATTATTGCTTAATAGCATGCCATTATAATGGTCTGGGTGGAGCAATACTAGGCTGTTTTTTTTTTCTCCAGCACTGACCAAGGCCAGAAACTGGAGCCTGATTTTTCTGGGCAGGGAGATGGTAAAAAAGAGGTATTAGATCTCATTGCTCCAATACACCTTTCCAATCTTTAGTTGGTACTTGTCATTATCATTTTAACACTGAAGCCAATTTCCAAAATAGAAGAAAGATTAAGAAGTTTAAGTGAATCAGCATCAGAAAAAGGACAAACTATATTAATACAATGTATTTAAAATTATAAATAAGTTCCAGGTAGCATTTACTTATAAGCTGTTTGAAGCAAACCTTCTGTTACTGACCCTTTACAAACAATGAATTGTATTTTATTATGAATGTATGAAATTTGTTGATTTTAAAGAAATGCAAGTGTAAAGTCTTATATAAAATCTTTATATATTCAAATATGTTTTCAACAAGGTTACAACACTGTTACAACACACACATCTTATCTTTCAGACTCATCTCAAAACATATTTTGCTGTTCCGAATGTATCAGCAGATGCTTGTGGTGCTCCTGTCCTGACTCCCAGGCTTATCATTGGAATGATCTAGTTTCTAATACCAGAACTGATATAGCTACAGCCTGTGCTGCACAGTCATGTGCTGCTAAAGCTTCTAGGAACAGATGAGAGGTTTAGGAGTTACATTTGGCCATGGTAGTATTATAGTTTAGATCATTTTTTTTTGGGCAAAAACACTTTCAGGATGATTAAATATCCTGTTTATACGAAACACGTTAGGTTGTGTCCTAGTGCACTGGAATAAATAAAATACTTTTTAATTGAAAAGTCTGCCTGGAAGATTGGTCCTTGGAAGTGCCTGCTCAATTCTTCTATAGTGTTATAGTTTAGATCATTGTTTTCTACTTTGGGTAAAACACTTTCATGTGACTCTCTAGAATGATACAGATGTACAAATAAAGTTATGCTGTACTCACTCGCAATTACCAGAGTTGCCTGTATAAGGATAAAAATGGGGCAAAATATTAATAAATATCAAAATATTAATAAATGTGTCCCTGAGTACAGTATGTAGCTCCAAAAATGAATTGTATTCAGTACCTTTTCTGTTTTCTCACCTTTTGATTTAATAACCTCTACAAACATTTGGCAACTCAAAAGATAAAAAAACAATAAAGTATAATGCCAAATTACTGTCCAAAGGTGGCCATACACGGGCCGATAAAAGCTGCCGACAGACCGAGTCGGCAGCTTATTGGCCCGTGTATGGGGCCCCCCGACGGGCTTCCCCAATCGAGATCTGGCCGAAAGTGGGCCAGATCTCTATCGGATGGGACTAAAAATCCTGTTGGATCACGGCCGCATCTGTTCTTTGATGCAGTCCCACGATCCGACCGCCCGTAAAGCCACCGTTAGGATCCGATCGTTGGGCCCTAGGGCCCACGATCGGATCAGCTCGATATTGCCCACCTCAAGGTGGAGACATCGCCAAACGAGCGTATGGCCACCTTAAGTAGAGAGTACCCAGAGTGTATTGGATTTCCATTAAATACTGAAACTTGCTCATGATCAGAGCTTGTCGGCAGGTCAGACGTCACTAAGTAGCAATCTGGGAAGATCACAGCAGAGTATTCCATTCACAAGCTCTGTCCTGTTGATGGTGCTAACTCAGTTCCATAGATAGATCTTGCCATGTAAATACTGACAAGTAACACGTAAAACAGCCTTTTTGTGTTTGAGCAAGAATGCAGTGCAAGGTAAAGCAGGGCTGCCCTGGTATAAAATGAAGGGTTAAAGATGATGGATTAAACTGTCGTTTTCTGCTGTGTTGTGTGGGCAGGTCTCAGCACTGGTCTAAGAAAAAAAAGCTTTCATTGTTGGAGCCCTGTTATCTTACAAGAGTTTTTGTCACTTCTTGTCTAATTTTATTCTGCTTACACAGTAAACTCTGCAATAGTGTCTATTTATTTACCGTATATACTCGAGTATAAGCCGACCCGAGTATAAGCCGAGGTACCTAATTTTACCTACGAAAACTGGGAAAATGTATTGACTCGAGTATAAGCCTAGCCACAACTACAGCCCTGTCTCCCAGCAGCGCACATTCCGCCATAGTGACCCCCCCCATCGATCAACCGGACTTCTTTGCAAAGTTGACGGTGACAGAGAATTGCCAAACGGATTACTGTGTGCATTGTCCCACTACCATGTGCAGAGGGTGCTGTGTGATAATTCCATCACTGTTAATCTTTCGTATAACCAACAGAGGGCGCTGTGTGATATTGCCATCACTAGTAATCCTTCATATAACCAACAGAGCGCTGTGTCATATTGCAGTCACTGTTATTCTTTCATATAACCAACAGAGGGCGCACTGTTATTCTTTCATATAACCAACGGGTGGCGCTGTGTGATATTGCAGTCACTGTTATTCTTTCATATAACCAACAGAGGGCGCACTGTTATTCATTCATATAACCAACAGAGGGTGCTGTGTGATATTGCAGTCACTGTTATTCTTTCATATAACCAACAGAGGGCACACTGTTATTCTTTCATATAACCAACAGAGGGTGCTGTGTGATATTGCAGTCTCTCCCCAAGCAAACTGTTGGTATAGGAATGATTAAAAGTGACTGCAATCTCAGCTACTGCCCACTGACTCGAGTATAAGCCGACGTAGACTTTTTCAGCACATTTTGGATGCTGAAAAACTCGGCTTATACTTGAGTATATACGGTATGTATTTATTTATTAAATTGTAAGAGAAATCAATGTAAGTCAAAATAATTGACAGTTGTTGAGGGTCTCCTGTTTATGTTACTACACAGTGATGTTATAACTAGCGCCGATTCTAATTAAAGCGCCGCCTGAGGCAGTTCATTCAATGCCGCCCCCCTCGCCAGCAGGAACACAAATGCGAAGAGCGCAATCGCTCTCTCTCTCTCATTAGTAAAGCAGAATTTCCAGTTTAAAAAACGGAAATTCAGCTCTTAAAGGTACCAGGAGTGACTTTTTGTCGCCCCTGGATACCTCTTCGGCGTTGCCTCTTCGGAGTTTCTCAACTGGCCTCATTGGCGGTGCACCCCTGGTTATAACACATTAGTGACATATGCCACCTTATCTCTGTCTCTCTTCCTTTACAGTGCCACTCATATATGATAGGATACAGTATTACAGGACAACGCCCAAGGCCATGTAAAACTATCCTTGTTGCTCACCCAAATAATGGACTCCTGCTAACAAAACAGTCACAAAATAGGGTGAAGGGGGGAGGTGGCAAACTGGCAATCTAATTATCTAACTATCAAGAACCAAACCTGCAGTAGCTTCAGTTTCCAGGAGGCTATTCGTTATTGAGACACTATCAAAGAGAATACATATCATCATTAACGCTGATATTTCCTTTCACTACTTTCGTTGAGGCTATATTCTGGTGGCTAGTGTCGCAGTTAAACTACCTCCTTTCTTATTTTAGCCCTTGAGGCCCTCCGCTTTCCTTTTTTCCACCTCTTTCTCTTAATTCCTTTCTATCTAGTTATTGAATTTTATCTGAAAATAAAAATAAAACTCACTTTTGTTAAAACAAAAATAGATCTATGCTCTTATGAACAGCACAGCTAGGGTCATTAATGTGCTGTGTCCACAGAGTAGAGTCCTCTGCAGAACCAATTTTTTAAATCCCAGACCCAACCCAGGCCTGTAACCCGCATTGTTACCCACTGTTGGACCCACTACCCAAAGTGCAACTGCTTTCTCCCCAACCAGCTCACCACCATTAAACAGGAAGTGCTGTTGCTGCAAACTGGAAGTGACATCAGCAGAAGTGGACAGAAAAACTTTTTTAAAATGTTAAAAGTAGTGATGGGCATGGATGAAATAGAGTCTATAAGAGACAGCCTTTCCATAATTCTGAGCTTTCTGGATAACGGGCTTCCAGATAACGGATACCATAACTGTACTAACATTTCTATAAAATAGTTTACATAATATTCCTCTAATAAGTAAGAGCTTTGTGCAGCTTATCTAATGAATAGAGCTGGAAACAGAAGCCATGCAGGGTGTTCTATGCATTATGCCAGATACAATGCAGGGTTTGAACTTGTCACATGAAATGCTGAGAGCTAACATTAGATCATCACTAAACGCAAATGTTTGTTGGTAGGAGGGCAAATGTAACCTGTTATTTATGTTGTTCCTGAGTAGTGAGTCATTCCCTTAATAATATACCTGCATTGCTGCCCCTTTGTATCACTAAATAATCTTCCATATCAGTGTGGTGTAGTGGTGCTTGGTTCTGTATGCATCATAGTATAGCTTGCACAAAATAAAAATGCAAATGTATAATTCATCTTCATTTTTATTGTGCAAGATTATACACATATTTCACACTGATCCTGCCATAGCGAAGCTTGCAATCAACTGTCCCTATCACATTCACCAATGCTGAGTTTAACCAGAAAAGAAATGGTTCTCATTTAAAAATGATATTAAATTATAGGTATGTGACATGTTATCCAGAATTCTCTTGCACCTGGGCTTGTCTTTATTAAGGCTCTCTGGACATTTGTAAGAATAAGAAGTAACTTCAAGCATTTGGACCAACATTTTTAATAAAGACCTCCATACAACTTTAAATTACCCACCATATGCAAATTGACCTAAGCGCAAGATCACTTGCAGATTTTCGCTAGGCACAAACAAATTCCAGCACATCTTCTCTATGGAATGCTCGCACTTCCGAAGTAATGGTAGCAAAAAGGCGCCAGCGTTCGGAGCCCAGGGTGCAACTTAGCATATTCGTGAATTAGCGTAGTGGTAGCGAATTTGCGGCTGGCAAAGTTGTGTGTTATGTGCGAAGCAGTCGCTGGCGACAATTCGCTCTTTAGTGAATCTGCCCCTATGAGAGATGGGCGTCATGTAATTCAGATTTTCTGGATAATGGATCCAATATCTGTATTACTGTTCTCAATTTATTTCCTTAAGAAATAAATTTAAGAGTGTTAAAGACCACCCTTAAGGTAGTTAATAGGAAAGAAGAGGAAGGCATTTATGAACTACAAGTCTGCGGGGACAAAAGCTGCATTTAATGAATATAAACTCTATTACAAATGTTGTAACAGCTAGGAAGGAAAGGCGGGTTATAGTTATAGGGGATTTCATTATTAGGAAGGTGGATAGAGTAATGCATTGCAAGAAGCCTGCATGCCAAACTGCCTTTTGAGTCATTCAATGCTTTCAGCATGTGTTGGAATGAGGAGAAGAGCTTGGGAAAACCCAACAATCTTGGTACACATTGGTACTTATGACAAAGTTGGAAGAGTGGAGGGAAGTCCTCAAGAATAATTTTTAAAAAGTCGAGGATGAGCACAGTATCTCAGAGACATTACCTGTTTCACAAACAATGTTAAGAAGGCAGCGGGAGTTTAGGGACATAAATGCGCGGCTGAGACATTAGTGTAGTGAAGAGGGATTGAGAATTTGGGTTTCTGGAGAACTGGGCTGATTTTTTAGTCAGTACGAGCTTTTACCAGGTATGGGCTGCACCCCAATGATGATGGTGAGTTGCTGGTGGAAAATGGCTAGAAGGTTGGAGTAGATTTAAAACTAAGAAAGCAATATATAGACTGGAGCCAATAACCACGGGATATTAAAATAAAAAGAAGTCTTTGTTTCCAAGCATCTTTAAAAACACAGACAGGCATTCTCCTGAGACCATTCAACTAAACCACAGTGTGTCTAGTCACCTGATGAAGTGCCAAAGAGAGGCACGAAACGCGTCAGGTGACTAGACACACTGTGGTTTAGTTGAATGGTCTCAGGAGAATGCCTGTCTGTGTTTTTAAAGATGCTTGGAAATAAAGACTTCTTTTTATTTTAATATCCCGTGGTTATTGGCTCCAGTCTATATATTGCTTTCTTGGACGTTGTCAATTTGCCAGGAGTGGAGTCCGGCTGACTGAGGGCCACCACGAGGATGGATGTAGACCAGTCGCATGTGAGTAATATATACATACAAAGTAGATTTAAAACTAGCCATGGGGGTTGGAGGGTAGTGATGTAGCGAACTGCCGATTTGATGTTCGCGAACGCCGTTCGCGAACACCGGCAAAAAAGCGAACAGTTCGCGAACAGTTCGCGAACTTCGAACGCTCGATAAAATCGTTCGATCGAACGATCGAAGGATTTTATTCGTACGATCGAACGATTTTCGTTCGAATCGAACGATCGAAGCTATTCGATCGAATGATTTTAATTCAATCGAATGCTTATAATCGTTCGAACGAATGGAAATCGTTCGATTTTAGCGATCGAACGGTCGAATGGTCGAATGGTCGAACGAAATTTTACTTCGAATCGAACGCGAACACCAATTGGCGAACGTCGCGCGACGTTCGCGAACATTCGGCGGACGCGAACAGTCGAAGTTCGCGCGAACTAGTTCGCCGGCGAACAGTTCGCTACATCCCTATTGGAGGGAACAGTGTGTAATTTTATAGAACATAGGTTAGATGAGGTTTAGAGCATAGTAAGGGAAAGAGGAGGTGGAGATTTGTTTGGGGGTATTGATAATGACATGGAGGACAACAAGTTGTATTTACACAATTTTCAAGCTGGTGCCAGTATTAAATTGTATATTTACAAATGCAAGAAGTCTGACAGGTAAAATGGCAGAGCTACATGTGCTGCAGAAAAATATGAGTGTGAAAAATATAATTTAATTGGCATTGCTGGAACATGCCTGAATGAATCACACAGCTGGGCAGTAAATGTAGGATACTATACAGGAAAGGCAAATGTGTTTAATCAGTTATTTCCTCAGTGGATACAATATAGGAGTCAGAAATTCATGACCCACCCAATAGGGGGGACCCAGGTAGCTCAGCTCATTAAAGTCCAATTGTATGACACAGGATATGGTACATAGAAGTTTACTTTAAATAAATATGAACAAGGCACCAGGGCCAGATGGATTACACCATTGGGTATTTTGAGAGCTCAGATCAGCTTTATCCAGAACTCTGTTTCTGACTGCTTTCTACACCAATGTCTGTTGGTCTAAGTAATGTTGTTTGCACATGGATAGGAAACTGGCTACAGGATCGGGTACAGAGGGTGGTTGTTAATGGGACATTCTCTACTTGGAGTAAGGTTCTAAGTGGGGTCCCTCAAGACTCTGTATTAGGACCACTTTTATTTAACTTGTTCATTGGGGAGGGTGTTGTAAGTAATGTATCAGTGTTTGCAGATGACATAAAACTATCCAGCCCAATTAATTCCATCCAGGATGTGACATCCTTGCAACACGATCTTGACAAACTGGCAATCTGGGCAGCTAAGTGGCAAATGAGATTCAATGTTAATAAATGTAAAGTCATGCATCTGGGATGTAAAAATATCCAAGCCACTTATACCCTTAAAGGGACTGCACTAGGCAAATCCATTATGGAAAGAGACATTGGAGTCCTTGTAGATGATAAACTTGGCTGTAGCAAGCAATGCCAGTCAGCAGCATCAAGGGCAAATAACATCTTAAGCTGTGTTAAAAGGGACAAATCTTGATCAATCGAGTACTGTAAGCATTAATATTCATTTTATTCAAATCCTAGTTTACTAGTTTACTTTTTCATAGTGTGACTAATTTTACTTGTACATAGAGGTAAAATCCCTAACAGGTTGCCTTCTTCAATGGACACCATAAGGCTCACCCGAAAGAGGTAGGGAGCTGGTCACTGCTCCTGCCTAGATTTATACCATAGGTCAAGAATACATTTAATGGACATTCGTAGATATCCTGATAAATAAGGACCTGATAAAATAAAGACCTGTTGACCATACAACATCATTAACTAGTGTAAGAAGGGAACGTCAGGCACCAAAGTGTCACTGATTGGATGTCAGAACTCCTCATACTAATAGAGCATGGAAACCTGATATTGGCAGACTGGATACAGCTCAGTGGGTGCCTGCTTTTTAAGTAAAACATTCATCTCAGTTCTCTTTTATATCCAATGAGAAGCATCCTAAACGGCAAAATAAATCTGAAGCTCAGAAAAGTCCTTCCTAGCATGAGAAAGTAGCTGAAATGAGTGAACATAGAGGCATGTCAGATCATTCATTGGAAACCTGTGTTCATGCACAGAAGGTAAGCCTTGATTATTTTATGATGCCCCCCCCCTCAAAAAAAAATACATAAGAAAATGTACACTCTGCGAATGAGAATTGTTTCTCAATGGAACATTTTCTGTTGTGACCAAGATTTTGGTTTTGTTAAATCTTCAAAATACGAAAGTTGTATATCTCACTTGATAAAGTTTTCTGTCGGATTGACATTTTAATTTTAGTGTTTACAATATCATTACAAAACACTCAGGACATTAACTGTAGACATTATGAGATTTATGTATAAAGTACCTCACACCAATTAGTTGACATTTGTACCTCCATAAACAAGCAACACCAACCCTTCTCCATGTATACTGCTGTGGCAGACTTTCTTAATTCAGAATGAACTGTATATATTTATGGAAGAGTGATGTATCTACAGGGACATCTCAAGCTATTCTGCGGTCTGAGACCTGAGTGACACACAGAAAATAAAGATGCCAATGTTAGTCTGATGAAGGTTAGTAGGTTAGAAGGAGCCAGCTATCTTTCAGTAGAGCAGTGCAGTCTACTGATACTGACATTGTGCCATGCTAAACTTTAATGGCGACCCATCGCAAGCAATGGAAATTAGAATCTTAGCCACACATAATAACTAGGGAAATGCTGCTTGCTTGGTTGGTTGCAGTCTTGTTGTAACAATAGAGGTACCCTGCAGAACACAAGTGGAGACTTCATTGTCAAAATCTCAAGTCTGAGCCTGTTCTGAGGTAGCATACTGTATGTGTCCTCCCTGTGCCCCAATCCATTTTGAACCCCACCTTAGTGTGGAAACCCTTCCTGGATAGTTCATATAGAAATACTTGCCACCATGTATAGGTTTTCACAATCAAAATGCTTTTTATATAAAAAATAATGAAATTCAACACATGTTTATGTGTATATTGATTTTAAAGTTTTATATCACACAAGTTTTTTATGTTATGAACTGCTCACTCCATGCTTACTTTACGGATTGTCACTGTGAGTGCCATTTGAATCCCCGCTGTGAGTGTCATTTGGATCAGAGCTGAACAAAAGTTTCATATGTTTGCTTAGTACCGTGGAAATCAAACACCTTCATAATATGTTGTTAAGTTTGTTAGTTCTTGGCTGCTAATGGAAAAAACAGACTAGAACTAAATACAGCTTCTGACCCAGCCCAGAATTTTAGAGCCTGAGTCACTCTTTTAAAATTTTGGACCATGTCAGTTTGTAGCGCAACCAGGTCAAAGGGACACAGAGATACATGTGGCATTTAGCAAAAATGGTGACCCTGGTATAACACAGCATGGCTTCATTATCTAAAGGACAAACTAGAAAAGATTTGCAGAGCATGCTAATCTACAGTTTCTAAATGAATAAACATGTTGCACTCAAGTGCAAATAGGAGGGTAAAAGTGCTGCTATGTATATAGGTTTGGATATTGTGACTTAAATGCCAAGACTGGACCAGATATTTTTTTAAATGTTCCAAAAGGTAGGATGTAGGAGTTTATAATTGAGATCGAGAATTGTTCATGTCAAAGGAATTCAGCGTTTGAAATTCAGAAGTAAGGACAGGAAAGAGTTGACAGCCAGGAATGTACAGAGACACAAGTACAGTAAGGAGCAGAAGAATGAAGGGTGTTATAGGCTGTACTTTAATTAACCAGCAGCTATGGCACATATTTTACAGGGGATGGACAGGAGTAGAAGGATTCTAGCAGCAGAGTTTAAGACTGAGGAGGAAAAGAAGCAGAAACCTGGTTAGAAGTATACATCTTTGGTATTTAAGAATTTTAAAATGATATATCCTATTATACTTACAGTAACTGAAAATATATATTAGTCAAAAAAATCTGCTCAGATGCCTTTTGGAATTATGCACACCCCACCTGTGTGGAAGCCCACTAAGGGTATTTTGGGTTTTTTGGTGTTATTTCTTGATGGGGGTTCTCTGCAACTAGTGATGCTGCCCGCCCTTTACCCATGCCATAGCTCCGAAATTTAAGCTTGAGGGGCAGGGAGGCTGTATTGGAAAGACTGCCTTAGGGCAGCTAAGGATAGAGAACCAGGGACCGAACTAAGGGTAGGCAGAAGATGCACCTGCTTAGGGTGCAACGATAGGGGGCGCTGGGCAGGTACCTATTAAAGTGTCTTCTGCCTACCCCTAGTCCTTGTTTATTGACCTCTGTAGCTCTCTAGCTTATTGACCTCCACTGTCCTCCCCTCAGCTACTGCACATGCATGCAAACGTCGCAATTGGACCCATGTGTGTGAACGTCATGGTTGTGCCCCTGAATGCGCATGGTGTGAGGGTTATGGGGGATGGTCAGGTTGCCTAGGACACCTGGATGGCTTTGCCTGTCCCTGTAGAGAATGCCCCTGTGTTTGGTTATTGAAAGGTGCAGAAGACATCTCTAATACCTTGTTTATTCCAGAGAACCAACCTACTTAGCAGAGGGTAAGAAAAGTGAGGATACGCTCATGAACTCCTTGGAGATCTTGGGATGCAGAAGAACCACCATTTACTTGTTTATGCCAACAACCCCACCTAGCATAAGGCATGAGCTTGCATTCATTACTGATTAAAGTAGGGATGCACCGAATCCACTATTTTGGGTTCAGCCCAACCCCCAAATCCTTTGCGAAAGATTCGTGCGAATAACGAACCAAAACCTCATTTGCATATGCATATGTTTTCTGACAAAATGTCACATGATTTCCCTACCCACCTCTAATTTGCATATGCAAATTAGGATTCGGATTCGGTTCAGCCAGGCAGAAGGATTCATCTAAATCCTTATCATGCTGAAAATGGCTGAATCCAGGCCGAATCCCGAACTGAATCCTGGGTTCGGTGCATCCCTAGCTTAAAGTAACACATATTTGTTCCCAATACCTTTCTTATTACAATCACCCATCTTAGTAAGAGAAGTGGGGTTAAGGACATGACCTCCTTTATGATAGAAGAAAGTCCATTTCCTTGTTTATTCCAACCACCAAGCAGGAGAAAGGGGGTCAAAGACGTGGGCTCAATGTCACAAGGGGGGGCCTTGAGGTCACAGCCCCTGTGGGCCCAGGATACCCCAGTTTGATGCTGGCCTGGTTTAAAGGAACAGTAACATGAATTTCTTTTAAAAAAAAAATAGTTTGCCCTTAACGGAAAAAAAAACACCAGCACACATTTAACTTTACATTTACAAAGACTTTGTTAAGAAATATCTTACCGATACTCCACTTGCGCTCCTCTTCTAAAAAGGCAATATGGTGACGATCCATCTGGCGGCGCTCGATTTCTCCTCCCTGGCTATCTCCTATAGAAGGCAGGGAGGAGAAATTGAGCACCGCCAGATGGATCATCGACATTTCACCTTTTCAGAAGAGGAGCGCAAGTGGAGTATCGGTGAGATATTTCTTAATAAAGTCTTTGCGAATGTAAAGTTAAATGTGGGCTGGTGGGTTTTTTTTTCATTAAGGGCAAACAAATTTTTTATAAAAAAAATTAATGTTACTGTTCCTTTAAAAATGAATATGTCTTAAGCCTATATAATTTCTTACTAAGAATATGAAATGTGTAGTAACAAAGTAGACCCATGAAAGAGTTTCAAAATAGTGTGGCTGCTGAATGATGACTACATTTCACGCTGATTCCCATGATGCATTAGAAATCTGTAATGTCAGTTATTGATTGAAAGGACTCTTTTAGTAACTGTTTTCATTTTTATTGGCTCCTCCATTCTTCACCAAAGACATATTTCAGAAGGCATGTGAAAAAGCATTGGTTACGCGTACAAGAGTGTCCCTTGCCATTGATCCTCCCTCTGTGCATTTCATGGGTCAGGATGAACTGTATTGTAAAGTAAGTAAAATAAAAATATTCATTTTATACCTTCATTATTTATTACCTAGAACTTGCTTGGGATTTTTCTTTATCAAATGCTGTGCCTCTATACATCGGGACTGCATTTGGGTCACTAGCAACGTATTCAATAATATAAATTTCCACTAAATGGTGTTACATGGTTTTACTCATCCAATAATCTTGTCATATTGTTTAAGGGATTTGCCTAGTGAACCTTTCAGAACGGCTTGGAAAACTAGAATATTACAATTTAAAATGTAATAATATAAATCAGAGATATAGAATCTTGCAAGTTATATGTATTAATAAACGTGTTTCGCGGTCAAAGGGAAACCACAAAGTGGTGCTTTTGCCAGGAAATGAAGCTTATAAAATAAAGTTCTCATTGTTTAAGAAGAACAAAATGAATGGCCTAATCTCTCTCTTTTTAAGGAAGGAAGAATGACTTTACTACTCAGCAATTACAAGAATGTCATTTACAGTCCAACATTGAGTTCATAGATTAGCTCATGTACAGCATGTTAAAATGAAGGAGCCCTAATTTTCCTAAATCTTTCTACAAAGCCATTTGAGTTAACCATACAAACTGTACAGCAAGAGGTCATTAATGTCTGAAATATAAAGGGGGCATTTAGACTGAAAGCAGCCTCATAAATTATTTGCACACAGGGTTGGATTGGGCCATCTGAGGACACTGGGACTAAGACTGAAGGGTCCTCTTCCAAGCGTCCATCTTCCAACTTAGCCCCTTCGCCGCACTTCGCCACACTTCGCCACACTTCGCCGCACTTTGTCAGGCGTAGTTTCGCCAGTGCACCGCAAATTCACTAAAATCCGAAGTTGCCCTCAGGGGTAGCGTAAGGTTGCGAAGTTGCGCTAGCGTTGATTTGCCAAGCAAAGTTACACTAGCGATGGTTATTTTGCATACAGCGCCAAATTCAAATTTCAATGGAGGAATATGTAGCAGCATTACAAATGGCTGGGAAACCTTCAAAATACTATTTTTATTTTGCCCTACACATGTGCCCACTGTATAGTTTAGTTTAAATATATTTTTATTTGATTTTACATAAATAAGAAAAATTAATATGACAGCATAAATTAGCAGACTTAGAGAATGTGCTGCAAAAAGAAAGTACAGTGGCATTACATTTTCAAAGATTAATAACAACAATAGTAAAATATAGAAAAATAAAAATATTAACTAAACCAGTGGATGTAAAGACAAATAAAAAGAAAAGAAAGAAAGAAAAATCCCATTGTTTCAGGAGAATAAAATTATACAGTTACCTAATTAGATTTGGAGAAACCTTAAAACTTGGTCTTTGGTCTTAGAAGTACACGTCTCAAAATAAGGAGACCATATATGTTTAAAGGATTCTTTAGAGCTTTTACCATTTGATTTTGCTTTTAAAGCTTCTTGCCAGCTAAGTTGGTTCATGTAAGAGATGGCATCTGACAAAGAGGGACACTCTTTATGTAACCAGAAATTTAATAAGGCTTTTTTGGCAGAAGCAAAAATTAACTTGTCAGAGTCTTTTTTTCATGAGATATAAATTTTAGTTTGGAAGATAAGGAAAGACCATCACTCTGCAAATTTAATAGAGCAAAACACGGAGATAGTTGTAGCTTAATTTTCAATCTATTGTTCAACAAATGAGTGATCTCCCTCCAAAATAATCTAACTTTAGGACAGGACCACAAATTGTGGAAAAGAGAAACATTAGTCTCATTACATTTTGGACAAACCGGGACAGGTTTGGAAGAAGTATCTTTAGAAAAATTTTTCCTGTAACCTAAATGTACTAGTTTGAAGTGTTGTAACCTCCAATGTTCTGCCAAAATTAATTTATTGTAATTACTGAGAGACTTCACCAAATCAGATGGGGTTATTCGGCATTGTAAATACTCGGACCATTTTAAAGAAACTTCTAGTAATGGATTTGGGCCTGACCCATAGTTATTCCAAAATTTTTGAGATACAGAATCTATTGAGATCAATGAACGAAGTTCAATAAATTCAGATAAATCCTCAGCAAGTTTGTGATCCAACAATACTAGATTATTCTTATTCTGTATCAAAGAGAGGCCACAATGACAGGCACGATAATATTATGTGTCAGATTCAAGGAGACTATATTTTTCTTTGAAATCTGACCATGATAGTGGTGATCCTTTAAGTGGGTTGAATAAATCTTTTATTAAGACTAGTTGTTTTTCCTTCATGGAAAATAAAAAGGTATCCTGTTTAAGAAAATCTGAAGGTTTAAGCAAAAGTTTAGCCGGCATAAAAGGAGTTTGGGTATAGCTGTAGCAATGACGAGAAAATAAATGTTTCCACGCAAAAATAGAGTCTCGAAATAGAGGATTCTTTTTAAAATCACAGGGGACATTACACCATTTGCTATGTAGTACAGATAAGATGTCTGAACGGGATTCATGAAAAATGTCAATATCAGGATTAGTAAATTTATTACCCTGGGAGATCCATTCAATAAGATATCTGGAGAGGGCTGATAAATTAAAAGCTCTAAAATTTGGAAGTTTTAGACCACCAAATTTAACTGGAGCTCTCAGCTTATGAAGGGAAATCTTTGCTTTTATACCATTCCATACAAAATTAATTAAAGCAGAATCGAGCTTTTTAATATCAGAATGTTTAATAAGCAAAGGAAGGTTAATTAATGGATATACCAGCTTAGGGAATATCAAAGACTTAAAGAAAAGCACTCGTCCCTTAAGATTAAGAGGAAAATTAGCCCATTTTGTACACATGGAAAAAACTTTCTGACATGCTGGAGTAATATTCAGTGCATATACAGTAAATTATTAAGATCCAAAGGAATTATTAAACCTAAATACTTTATCTGAGTTTTTGGGGATTTAAGATGAAATTTCTTAAGTATTGAGTTTGAAAGAGAACCATGTATATTCATTACTTCAGATTTATCTACATTAACTTTATATCCAGAAAATGACTGGAAGTCCTGTAGCAAATCAAAAACAATTTTGAGAGAAGACTCTGGATTTTTTAAAATTAGCAACAAGTCATCTGCAAAGCCTAATACTTTAAATTGCTTATTGTTAATAGTGATGCCCTTAATCAGCTTAGAGGAATCAAGAAAGCAAATTAGTGGTTCTAAAGCAATATTAAATAAAAGAGGTGATAAAGGACAGCCTTGCCTTGTACCTTTAAATATTTCAAAACTAGATGACTTAGCTCCCCCAAAAATTATTTGGGTTTTTGGACACTTATACAGATATTTAATATACTGGGAAAAAGGGCCAGAAATACCAAATTTACTTAAGCAAAAAAATAGATGTTCCCATGTAATATTATCAAATGCCTTTTCAGTGTCAATATTGAATATAGAGCTCGGAATTTTATGTTTTTTGGCATAAAATAAATATGAATCAAAGCCCTAATATTTTTGATTCCTGATCTATTTTTAATAAACCCATTTTGGGCCTCAGAAATTACAGAAGGAAGAATTAAAGAAAGTCTCTCAGCCAGGGCTTTGGATAGTATCCAGGCCCGGACTGGCAATCTGTGGGTTCTGGCAAATGCCAGAGGGGCTGCTATAAGTTGCCATAGACAGTTACTATATTTTGGGCTGGTGAGAGGCTGTTTGGGCTGCTGTGTGGCCTGTTTGGGCCTCTGTGTACCTCAAATGCCAGGGCCTATTTTGAATCTCATCCAAGCCAAATAGTATCTTAATATCTTGATTTAATAAAGAAATTGGTCTAAAGGAGGAGGGAAGAGATAAAATAGCAACCCCACATTTTTTGTTAACAGCAGGGGAGAAGGTTAATTCACCTACCCAGCCTTTTTTAAGCCATACGTTTTCTGAGACATTAAGATGAGTCTCTTGTAAAAAGGCAATATCGCATTTTGTACTTTTTAATCTTCTAAGTATACTACTTCTCTTGGAGTAATGATTTAAACCATTCACATTCCAAGAAACAAGGGATAATGTTCCAATTTTATGCGAGAATTTCAACATCGAAAGTGAGTATGTGTAGATTCAGAAAATACATCATAATAATAATATCATCCACTGGCGTAAACAGAACTATACTAATAATAAACCAGGTTGTAAACATTTAGAAACAGTAAATTATGAAACTACAATAGTAGATCAAATTTAACAAATAAGGAAGACACTTCCTTTTTTCCTTAAAGATGGAGGTCAAATAAACTCTCTCAATGAGAGGAGTTAAACAGAGCACGTATCACCCGCTACAGGGTCATAAAGGATTAAGTAAGATCAAATAACTTTAAATGTCAAGTGTCAGAGATCAAGTCTTCTGCGCTGGAATGAGAAAAGACTATTAGCACTAGGAGGACGTGGAGATCTGGATCTGAACCTAGAATTAGCTTGACGTTGTGAAAATTTTGCATCCATTGCAACCCTAGATTGACGAGCGTTTTCATATCTTCCAATTCTTTGATCCTTAGCAAAAGGACCATCTTTTAAGATGGATGAAGAATCTAAAGCAAAGTTACCATGAGATTTCTTTTCCAGACGCAAGACAAATGCATACGCTTCTTTTGGATCACTAAAAATTCTGGCTCCAGAAGGCATACAATTTTTTAGTTTCGCAGGATACATCAGGGAGAAATTAATATGCAAATTTGCTAAAGATTGACATGTTTTGGAGAATTCCTTCCGTTTTTGAGAAAGAAGTATCTAGTAGTCCTGGAAAATCATGACCTTAACACCTTCCACTTCTAGTGTATTCTGTTTCTTGTAAGCTTGAAAAAGTCTATTTTTCTCAGCGTAATCCAAATATTTGACAATCACAGCTCTAGGTCTCAAAGGTTGTAAGCCTTTGAGAGGACCGATTCTATGGAGTCTCTCTATCTTGAAGTTATAGCATTCTTGAGGGAGACTGAGTTGTTGTGGAATTGTTTTTGAGATCAAGATATTTAGAGAGTAATTTTGATAAGATTCTGGAATGTTAATAAATCTAAGATTATTCGTCCTCGACCTGTTTTCTATATCATCTATCTTCAGCTTTAGCTCTTGAGTTTGTTTCTCTAGAGAATCAATCCTAGATATAGAATCAAGTGTTTCGTCCTGGATTTGAGAGACTGTATTTTCTATTTCCCCAAGTTGTTTATCATGAGCAAAAAGTTTGTTTGAGATGTCAGATATCTTGATCTGAAGTTTGTCAATAGCTTTTTCGATTGTAACCTCAATGACTGGATTAATAAACCTGGCTACTTCTGCTGCAATAAGAGAGAAATCTTCAGAGAGTAGTGGTCTGGAAGAAGCAGATTTATGAGATAACGGAGTATTATTAACATCTGAATCTTGTTGATTTCCATATTTCCTGTTGCCTTTTTCGTAAGTTTTGCCATTAGCTTTTGATGACATTGTAAAAGAAGGAGGAGAGAATGTGTTTTTTTTTTTTTTTTTGCTTTTGTTTTTATATATTTTTTATTTCTTTTTTCTTCTCCTTCTCCCCTACACTTTTTAATCCAAAACTTTCTTGTTCACTTGTGAGGAAAATAGGATGAGAGGATAATCACACTGAAATACTGTGAACAACAGAATTGCTGGATAACCAACAGCAGTAAGTGAATGTCTCTCAGAAAGTAAAGAAATACTCTAGTATCAGTGTCTTGAAACTTGAAGTGAATACAGTTATTTAGACTGTTTAGTTAGAATAGCGACTATGCGGAGTATATCTGGGCCGCCATTTTGTATGCATGTAGCCCTCAAATGTGTCACAGGGGTATAGAAAGACCCAACCAGGGCCAGAGAACGGGAACTGAAAGGTCTTAGGTTGAGAACCACAGTAAGTCACTTTAGCCGGGTAACATTCAAAATATTTGGCGCCAAAATTCCTGAGCAGAAATGGCGTGGGCTGAAAGAGACGCAGAGTCCCAAGACGTGTAATGACAATTATTATTAGCCGTTCACCTCTCTCCCCTAGTGAACTCTCGGCAAAACTTTAACTCAGAACAGGATAGCCGAACTACAATGACATGAAAGAGGCTATAAAATGGGCCTGAATATAATGGCGCGGCTGAGAGGAACCGTCAGCTCCATGATAAGCAGTGCAAAAGCACCGCTCGAGTCAAATTGAGCAGAACAGCCGCAAAGCCGTCCTGTCACACCCGTCACGGACCTCAGGCAAGCTACAGCACCAGGTGAGAGAACTATAGAATGGTCTGGTTTTTAATCTTATGCGGATTCTTGACCCTAAACCGCAGGCACACTAGCTCTGCACCTCCATCTTAACAGGCGCCGAAACCGGAAGTCTAGTTTAGTTGCCATGTGTTAGGAAATGTAGGGGGGAAGGAGGGGAGCCCCAAAAAATTTTTCGATCTTTTTAAGCCTATCACCCATAATATAGAAAAAACGCCAGCGTTTTTTGGGACTTAGAATTTTTTTTTACTTTTTTGAAGAAATCCCTATCTACTCTATTGTGCTTCGCCTGGTCTGAGGTGGCGAAGGAAGTCTAGCGTAAAAGATAGCATTCAGAACAATGCGCGCGTTAGTGAATTTGCGTAGTTACGTCCGTTGCGCAAATTCGCCAGGCTTAAGGGTGCGACGTTACACTAGCGAAGATACACCAGCGACCGTTGGTGAATTTGCGAAGTAACAAAAATGCCCGACGCTAGCGAATTGACGCTAGCGTTCGACGCTTCGGCGCATAGTGAATTTGCCCCTATGTTCTGGGCTGACTTGCTAGAGCCCATCGGATTTTTTCCCAGTGTGCCAGCAGCCCAGTCCAACACTTTATGTTCAGTCTGTTCTGTTAAAACTATGATGTCCATTGGAACTGGGTTTTTTTTTTTCTAGAGCATAAATATCCTTTCTTACTACACATTGGGCTTCATGTATAATCCTATCCCCTCTCGAATGCTAAACACTTTCAGAATACCACTGTCATTCGTTCCCTTCTGTTGTGGACAATCTTATACTTTGTGCAAACAGACAATCTCATAACTAAGGGTCATGGAGTTCCTAGCCTTTGCAGTATACCAAACACTGTACTTTACTGTATATAACATGATTTACTTATCCAGTGTTTATACTGATGCAAGCCACAGAGGTGCAAATTAAATTGTCACATCTACATAACCAATTAATCTTGTAATAAACTACATAATGGCAGCCTATAGTCAGCCTCCCATTATAGAGTAGACTTTTTTAGAGTGTTTCTGATAGCAAAAATCTGCACCAGGGTATTCCTGCAGAAGTTTTTCAATGTGGTTTTTCTTTCTTCTCTCTTTTTTTCTCCAGGCAAGGGCCTCTACTGTGCATGCGCCTGCCCAAACCGGAATAAAAAAAAGATGGAAGAATCCAGATAAAATGGTGACAAGGATCGTCGGTAGAAATTGTGTTTTGTGCATTTGGTGCATTTTTTTAGTTAACAGTAGCACCTGCCCAGGTATCACGTAACATTTTGGCACCCCTCCATTGAGTTAAACTTTAGTTGTCCTTTTAAATTTAATAAAGCTGTCATTACAGCCATTTCCAGCATCCCTTTTTTAACGCTTGCAAAAATATGTATTATTACATGAATTATTATTATGAACCAGCTTTGCCACACATAATTATGGACTGATCGATCTATAGAACCTTACCAACAAATCAGTGTTCCAAGAAAGGGCTAATTTGTTAAATATCAATCAATATTGTGATCATTGCCCGTTAGCCTTTTATGGAATTCAACATACCAGACCAGTTGTTCTTTTGACGAATCTAGGATAATATATTTGTGAAGGATCGCTCAATATTCTTTGAGTTGATTGAAGAGGCCTCTCAAATTGATCAACCAGTTGGATTAATTAATAAGGATGGTGTCAAAGTTGTACAGTATATCTGCAAATTTTGCAGGTTTCTGAAATTGAACTTTGATGAATAGCCCATATGTGTTCAATAACAAATTTATGAAAAAAAATGAAAATATAATTGACTGTTTTCCCTTTTTCGCTCCATAGTCTTAATATTATTTTATTAGGAAATTGTGCATATGAACAATGCATATAAATGTGCAAAGTATTTGCTGCCGACAATATTCAAGAATATAGTCGTATATTATATTTATACAAATGTATAAATATTCTTCATATAGAGGCTTCTCTCTGGATATTCTTGCTAGACCTGCAGGAAGAAAAAATATATTTACCTTAAGATAGTCATGTCTTAAAACTCCTTTATTTCATTGTCTGAAAGGGGATGTAAATTGGAGCTGTAGCTAAAGGAATGAGTACATATGGTCTAGCACTGGGTCACCAAAACAGTTCTAAATTGAGCTCATTAAAAAAAAAAACTGGGAAAATTTGCACTTGATCGTTAACTGTTTGATGACAGTGTAAAACTGGAAAGCCAAACACTGTAATTACTGTATTTTGGCTTATATTGTTTTAACTTGCATGCATGCAATGTATTTTAGGCCACCTATTTTGGATAGCTAGGGGCAGTTCAACTGAACTCCATTAATTTTTACATTGATTCAAACAGTTTGAACTTTGATAATATTCTGTCCTGTGCAAGTCCAATTTTTAAAAACCAGACCTGCAACCCAGCCTCACCTGCAACTGCCTCACCCACAACTGCCGCACCTACAATCCAACCCGATAACCACTGTCTACCTTAGACTAAAAGTGCTGTTGCTTCGGCTGGAGGGGCATCACCAGAAATGGAGGGGCAAAAACAGAGGGTTTTAAAGGAGTAGAACTTATATGAGACCCAACCTGAAACCCACAGAATGCCTACAGCACCCATACCTGCATTTTTAATTTCTAACTGCATCCCACAGGTTACCATTTTTTGTAGGTAATCGGTGGGTACCCAACCCACTGCAGCAGTGGCGGATTAAGGACATGTGAGGCCCCAGGCTACACTTTCCACAGGCCCCCCTTCTAGGGTACCACATTGTTTTTTTAAAAAGTTGACCACCGCATCAATACGCTAGCATTATTTTTTTAAGCTTAGGCAATAATCACATAATCAATTATTTGATTATAATGGAGTCTGTAAGAGACAGCCTTTCCATAATTCAGTGCTTTCTGTATAATGATTTTCCGGATAACGGATCCCATACCTGTACATTGGTTGGTGGCAATAGACATCAATAATAAGTATACTATACTGACTAAAAAAGTTAATTATCTATGCACTTGACATTTTTATTATGTTTCCTGCCTGTGGGTCTTATGACCTATATAAAAATACGAGGTCACATACCATGGCGCTACAAACACAGACTCGTGTTATTAATACATGATTTATTACAATTTTCAAAACTACCATAAATGTATTGTAAGAGATAATGTATGCATTATATATCTACAGGGTTAAAAATATCTACAGGGTTAAAAAAAGGGTCACCTTGGAGTGGAAGTACGTTGGCTGCATTATTATTCGGTTATTAATAATAAATCGAACAGGATTCATTTAATGTGACCTTAATTTAAAAGAAAATACACATTCAGCTCAGGGAGAAAGAAAATATTGGAACTGAATAAAGTCATATATCTCCATTTCTAATTTCCCTGTTTCAGTATATGCTTAAAAATGACTGAACAGTATTGTTTTACTTAACATATACTGCTTTCCTATAACATAACATCATATTATCAACAATAGATTTGGTTCCTCTGCTTTACAATAACTCTTATAATTAGTGATAGGCGAATTTGGGGCATGTCGCTTCGCCGAAAAATTTGCGAATTTCCATCGAAATTCGCGAAATGTCGAAAAATCTGCGCACATTAAAAAAACGTCCATTTTTTTACACCAGCAATTTTCGCAGCGGTTTCGTGAATTTATTCAACGGCGATAATCTATATAATCTAGAATTTCATAATGCATGCAAAACTGACTTATCAATACTGAAACTGGCCCTTGCATCCCTGGGCTGATTGGTTGAAGAGTGTTCCATATTGGCCTGTGAATGGCTGCTTTTAATTAACCATAATAACTACTACATGGAACATCAAAGGAAACACATGGTAGAGTCCTGCATCAGGTAGGTTATCTGCGAAATACCCACAAATTGATTGGGTTTTTTTGGGCAAAAAGTCCACGATTCCTTGGCCGTGTGGACAGTCTGCAGGAAACCCGGCTGTGTACCCAACAAAGGTGCGGGCTTGATCCCTCCCACCCTCCCTTGTGGTTCTTCCACTTTTTTTTGCAAAGATTCGGCGCCGGAGTGACGTCACTTCCAGTTTCGCATGTCCCCAGGTTGAAAGGTTATCTGGCCTATTGAGGGTCCGATAGCGGGAACATGCAGGTCAAATTGCAGTTTGTGGGTTCGGGTTGCAGGTACGGGTCGGGTACGGGTTTAAAACACAAGGATCTCATATGACTTCTCATATAGACATTTTTTAAAGTATGTAAAGAAGAAGTAAAGTAAAGAAGAATAAAAAAAAAAAGATCAGCAAAAAAGAACTAAAGGCAATGCCAGAACCATCTAACACGGGAGCACCTGAGCCAGCAGGAAAGGTATGAATTTTAAAGTTTAATGTTTCCACTAAAGAAAAACATTTTGAAAAGAAAAAAGGTTCGTTCACGAAGTTTACTCTTCAGAAGTCAAGCAGTGCAGTCCCACATTTTGAAGTCATGAAAGAGACGGCAAAAACTTCCATATCCATAATTTTTCACTTAGGGATAGTGAATATGAGATTTTTTCAGTTGACTTTTAAACTAGAATTCACAGTTCAAATTGCTTCTTCTATTTGTAATTTTGTAAATGAACACTCATTAAATAGATTCTGGGAATGCTTTAGCTACTGTATTTATATAGCAGCTCTTCTGCAAAGTGTAAATGGAATGGAATTTGTTTTCAATAAAGCATAATCATTTATTTATATAGTGCCAGCAAGTTATGCAGCACTTTACATTTATAATGAGCAGGGGTCACACGATAATTTAACAAACAAGGGTTACAAAATAAAAATAGTATCAAAACTCATGAGCGTTAACAATCTAAAGGATTTTTATGGTTTCTTTGTGGTAATGATATTATATAACTGTGGAGAGCAGGGTTGGAATGGGCTAGCGGGGCACCATAAAAAAACATGGTGGACCCCATCGGCTCAGGCCCAATCCCTGGTGGAAACCGTGGGTGCTCCCCTTGCTCCTCTCATAGCAGCTGGAAACGTTTAAAAGGTACAGGAAGAGGTTAGAGTAGAATGGCAGGGAGGACTGGATCAGGGAGAGCACAACTGGGGCAAGGAGGGCCATTACTGGGGTGGGGGGGCCTGCAACTAGGGTGAGGGGAAGGTGACTGGGGTGCCCCTGAATTGGCAGCCCCAGTGGTCCCTAGACACCCCTGTCTGGCACTGATGAAAAGTACCACAAAAAACAATAAGGGGCCAATTTAAGAATGCTCAAGTGATCCACCCAATTGTCAAGAAGCTGAGGTATTCAAATGAAGAAACCATCAAGAGTTTAGGAATTTTTTTTGCATTTGTAAATTAACCCGTGAGTGATAGTACAGCAGAAAACATTTACAATACTGCAGTAATATGAAGAATATTGAGGCAGGTAGAGAACATCATGAAGTGCAGAATGTGACTATTTTAATGATCTAAATGGGATCTAGAAACGTTTTAAACTAATTTTAAAATAATCTAATAGTTTAATATTCTTACATTTTAGCATGCAAATATTTAACCACTGGAAAAGTTCATTCCCTTTACCTTAGATGCATTGCAAATAACAGGTGAAGCAAAAATCTGGGAGATGGTGTCATGCTGGTCCTAACACTGAGACATTAACATGACTGTGAGTGACAGGAGTTACATGGACTGGACGCTTCACAGGAAAACAAGCCTGATTTTCTCATTAATTCACTAAGGGCCAGATTTATCAAAGGTCGAATTAAAAACTCGAATTCGAAATTCAAATTTTCGAGTTTTTTTTAGGGAGTTATTCAAATTGATTAAAGTTTTTCAAAAAATTTGAATTCGATTTTTGAGATTTATTATGCTCCCTTTAAAAATTCAAATTCAACTATTCTCCACCTAAAACCTGCTGAATTGCTGTTTAAGTCAACGAATGATGTCCAGGGATGCTTTTGGAGATGTTTGCAGCCTTCTTGACATTCGAGTTTTTTTTGGAGAAAAAACTCGAATCAAGTTTTAAGAAGTTTTAAAGTTTTTCGGGTCGACCATATTCACCCGAGTTTAAAAAATCTAATTTTTATAATAAATTTCGATGGATCGAATTTAGAGTTTTTCGGGATTTTAAGAGAGTTTTAAAAAAAAAAACTCACATGAATTTGAAATTCAACCTTTGCTAAATGTCCTTCTAGGGGGCATATTTATCAAGGATCGAATTTTTAACCAACCGAAATTAAGTCTAAGGGGGGTATTTACCAAGGGTCGAATTTCGAGGGGTTAAAAGCCTCGAATTCGACCAACCAATTGAAATCCTTCGAATTCGAATATCGAATTAGAAGGATTTAGCGCTAAAATAGGCATTTGATCGATCAAATAAAAATCGTTCGATCAAACGATTCAAACGATTTCGTCGATCAATCGAAGGATTTTTATTTGATGCATCAATTTTGATGCCCGCGTCAATTCGCATCAATTTTGACACCAACGTTAAAGTCAATGGGCGTCCAAATTGTGGGACGCGTGATGGTTTTTCACCAGTGAATTTTCACGGGAGCTTCGCAAATTTATATTGGTGAAACATGGAAATTTGATGCGAATTCGCGCCTGGCAAATTTATTTACCCATCACATGCAAATAGGTTACATACTTACATCTTCATATTCTTGTAATGAGTTTTCACTAAAAAGAAAACCTTCCCTTTGTTTTTTCTCTTTCTTATTCTTTTTACTTCTTTACTATACAATAATGTTCATCTTTATTTATGAAATGAATAAACCATGTATGGCATGATCACCATTATGCAAGATGTTGTAATAGTACACTAATGTTTTTATTGATATAAAACTTTAAAACAAATAAACATCCCAAAATGTAAAACATGTTTTTAGAACCCTGACTTAAATTCCTGTTGTTCTGCCTTAGTATGTTATGCATATTGACCTGGAGCAGTGGTTGGAGCAGAAGGGTGGTTGCTCTTCAGGAACCAGGACAATGGACAGAAAAGCCGGGGCCTAGGGCGGCAGAAATTCAGGGGAGGCATGCAGCCCAGCCACATTCAAGTAAGTTGCTCCCCTTCCGCATCACCTCCGCGTCCTGAACATATATGCGCTTACACACTTGAATATACGTATATGTGCATTTACGTGCAGGCACAAGGAGACGGGAGGACGACGTGAAAGGGGAGGGTGACGCAGATGGGAAGGGCAACGCGGGAGGGGAAGGGAAGAGAGGCGCTGAGGTGGAAGGGGACACAGACGGAGAGGGGGATGCATATGGGGGGGCGATGAGTGGAGTCAGCCTAGGGGTGCCCCATTTGTAATTCCAATCCTGCCAGTAAGAATGACATTTTGAGTGGTTGTGTTTTAGTAATAATCTAAGGGGGACCTGTTCGAAGTAACAACTCTAAAAAAAAGGGAAATGCAAACAAAAAGCCTTAAAGGAGAACTGAATATGCCTAGAAATGCCTTATTTTCTATACTTAACTTATAGAACCAGCCTGAATGTTCAGCATCTCTATAGTAGTAATGATTCAGGTCTTCAAAGTTGTTACAGGAGTTTCCCCTCTTGGATTTTATTAGGAGTGTCTGTGACACGCACATGCTCAGTGGGCTATGAGCAGCTGATGAGTAGTTAAGCATAAGGGTTGTGCAAATCATCAATAAGAAAATAAAGTTGGCCTGTCATTTAAACCGTATGCTACAGGGCTAATTATTAAATTCTGATGGTAATTGTGCTGTGGTAAATATATCCTCTATAGAGCTAAGTCAAGCTGATACCATGTTGTTAAGTAAAGGGGTTTCATTTTGTCCCACAAATAGATGCGATTCCTTTCAAACAGACATTGAACTAGAAAAGTTCTTCCGCAATTTGAGATTAAAATCATATTTTTCAGTTCCCCATTTGCCTATTGACACACAAAGGGTTAAGATTCCAAAGGAATTAACATTGAAAGAATCTGGCTTATGTAACAAAAGTCATTTTATACCACCAACTACAGATGCAGTAGTGGAATCTTACATCAAATTAGTTAAAACAGACATTAAAAAACTCTATCCAAAGTTAAAAACCAGACCTCTGTTAGGCTTTCAACCCAATTTGAATAAACAAGAAGTAATACAGCTGGATACGCTATTGGCACAGAAAGACTTGGTAACCGGCAGATAAAGGGGGAGCCCTTGTAGTGCTTGATAAGACATATTATGTGAATGAGATCAAGACACAATTGGCAGATACAAGGGTATACCTTAAATTGACATTTGATCCATTACAGAATATACAAAGCAAGATTTGTGAGGTTGTGGAGAAGGCAGTGGGAGCTGGGTTGATTGATGAAGCTCTACAACAATTTCTTATACAACAATATCCAGTGACTCCGGTCTTCTACAGTTTGCCAAAAATTCACAAGAATTTGACACATCCACCTGGTCGGCCCATAGTGGCAAGTAGTGACTCTGTATTGGCCCCACTTTCCATATACTTGGACAAAATGCTACAGCCCTTGGTGATACAAACAAAATCTTATTTAAAAGATACGACACAATTACTGGGTATCCTCAATACATTGAGAATACCAGAGAATGCGACGCTGGTGACGATGGATATCCAGAGTCTTTATACATCAATTATGCATGAAGAGGGGCTGTGTGCAGTGCAGACAATGTTAGACTCTAATGGTGACTATTCCCAAGAAGCTAAACAGTTCTTTATGTCAATGTTGAATATTGTGTTGAGAGAGAATTATTTTCTATTTCAGGACACATTTTTTCAACAGTTACAAGGCACAGCTATGGGGAGTAATGTGGCCCCTACATATGCAAATTTGTATATGGACTGGTTTGAGCACATGTATGTATATACCAATCCGAGTTTTATGCTACATGGTCAGCTTTATAAGAGATATATCGATGACATCATCATGATTTGGTCAGGTACATTGGAGAGCCTAATGACATTTAGTGGCCAACTTAACTCAGCAGTACCTACTATAAAATTTACAATGACACATAGTACTGTGAGTATTAATTTCCTTGACGTCACAATTCAAAATGTAAGTGGCGTCCTTAAAACCGATTTATATAAAAAAGAGACGGACCGGAATAGTCTGTTGCAATACTCGAGTTTCCACCCACCCCCCCTAAAAAATAATTTACCCAAAACACAATTTATGAGAATACGACGTATCATCTCGGATGAATTTCTAAGTTATGTGAGAATGGGGGAGATGAAAGATAGATTTTTACAGAGGGGCTACCCTGAAGCACTCCTTGACACATGTATACAGGAGGTGAAAGATATCCCCAAAAATAAATTGATGGAACAGAGGGAGAAAAAACAGACACAGAGATTGGCTTTTGTCAGTAAATTTAATGTGGCCAGTAAACATATACGTAAAATAATCATGAAACATTGGCACATACTGCAGACATGTGCTCCACATGTTCCGGCTTTTACACAAGTTCCCCTGATGGCATACCAAAGGGGTAGAAATTTGAGAGACACATTGGTTACAGCAGATGTAGGATCACTTAAGAAAGGAGCACAAAGGTTTTTGGGTACTCCCAAAATGGGAACATTCCCATGCCTAAATTGTGCCAATTGTAATAACATCACAAAAGGGGCCAATTTCACACACCCACATACAGGGAAATCAATCAGGGTTAATAATTTTTACACATGTGATTCCACATTTGTTGTGTATTTAATTAAGTGCCCATGTGGATTGGCATATGTGGGTGAGACAACACAAAAAGTCAAGGATCGGATTAAGCAGCACAAGTCCAATATTAGATGTCAGTATATACATCTACCGATACCGGCACATTTTGCAGAAGCCAGACACACAGTGAGCCAACTAAGATACCAAGTGATAGACAGTGTGGGCCCTCTGAGACGTGGTGGAAACAGAATACAGTTATTAAAGAAAAAGGAAATGAAATGGATATTAAAATTGGGAACGTTGACCCCAGGGGGACTAAATAGAGAATACACTCCCGAAGTATTTATTTGAAATGGTGTTTCTTAGTTATAGGTTCGTGCGGATAGTATAACAAGACAAATTTATGTAATATAAAAGGTTTTTATTGAATAGACATAGTTACAATTATTAAGCAATTTGTTATATTTTAAACATTCAAACTCAAAATTATGCATTCTTTTATGTTTCTAGCCTTGGAAGTACTGGTGTCCTGATAAAGGTTGACATCCAGAATTCCAGTAACAGAACGTAATATGTGAGTCCAAGAAAGAATGTTTTTTAATGTCATGATATTTGTTATTAAGGACTACACTATACACACATGTTTTATTGATCTTACTGAAATTTAACAAAAATTTTTTCAAAAACTTTTACACTAATTTATATAATATTTATTACACTTGATGGATCATGGACTTTTATCACGGATGGACACATTATGGACTCTGATCACTTATGGATGCTTTATGAGCAACACAAGAAGGATTTTAAACACAGATTTTGCAGTTTTTTACTATGTTTAACTGAGACTGCTGGGAAATGAGTCTCGTTAAGGGGAAGGAGTTACTAATTGGTAACCACTCCCCTGGATCACTTAGTAATCACCTATTTATACACGTTTGTTATACACATTGTTTGGCTTGATAAAGAGCTGGTATAGCTCGAAACGTTGCCGATGCACGAATAAATATCATTTATCACAGAACAGAGTGCTGCTGCAGTTACTTCAATCCATGTGCTGGTTTCTATATATCTATATATATATAGTATATTACACAGTATTACTGTATATTACAATTATATTACAGTATAGTCGGTCCCTAAGCTCAGTAAGTGACAGCAGCACAGAGCATGTGCAGTGAATCCGCAGAAAAGAAGATGGGGAGCTACTGGGGCATCTTTGGAGACACAGATCTTCTGTGGTTGCCTTGGGCTGGTACAGAAGCACAAAACATAATTGACAACTTTTCTACCCTACTTCGTTAGTTGAGCTTTAGTTCTCCTTTGCAACTTCTAGGGTATATGAAAATGACGTACAATTGTGTATACTACATTATAAACCAAATGTACAATATATTGGCCAAAGTTAAAAAATCGAATGCAGAATATTTCAAGTTTTACAAAAGTTATCTCGACAATATAAATGGAAGCTAGTGCCTTCCTTATCACCATATTCACGTATGTTGCTCTGAATGCACACTATTTACAAACAAATAAGCCTCCACACTTCTCAGGGATGATCCAGCAGCTGTAATGTCGACATGTGGTGAGACTCAGCGAGCCACCTGGCACCAGTTATCAAGACTCACGCCTGGCATTGATGAGAGATGTACTTGCCAGCGACATGCCATCACAGAGATAACAGGACTATCTTGTTATCAGTGTCACGCTATGAATACACCTGTTTTGTGCCCTTGAAAGTCATTTGAATTGGCCCTTTTCCTCTAAAACAAAAGTTCTATACACTACTAATCTCAATCTCTCTTTAGATTTAATTATATAAATGTTAATCTAATGTTACATATTGCTTAAAAAAGATTTTAAGATGTAGATAACAAGTACAACCTGTTAATTCTTACAGTTAGACAATATACTGTAGCTACTGCAATAAATGTAATGATTCAATTTGTTCAATCGTACAGTATTGTAGAATGCACAGAATGGGCCTATTTATAAAAAATGTTGGGGTTTTACAGGTTTTTTTCTACTTTGTAAAAAATGGGCAATTAAAAAAAACATACACAAATGCTTGTTTATTTATTAAAAACGACAACCTCAATTGAATACAATCATGGATAATACCTCAACTTTGTGAGTTTATAAGCTCAAAAAAAACAAAGAAGCAATCTAAAGTCTCAAACATAATACAGGTATAGCATCCGTTATCCGGAAACCCATTATCTTGGAAGCTCTGAATTACGGAAAGGCCTTCTGCCATAGACCCCATTTCATCGAATAAACCAAATTTTTACAAATTATCTGCTTTTTTAGTGTAGTAATAAAACAGTAGCTTGTACTTGATCTGTTATCCGGAAAACCCCAGATCCCGAGCATTCTGGATAACAGGTCCCATACCTGTAAATTGGTTGAATTTTATCTAGGGCAGCTTCCATTGACTTCTACATGAACTCACAAGCTTTTAGATGTTTTACACTCAAGTTTTTTGAGCTTAATAAATACCAAACATTCACGTTTTGAAAATATAATGCAAATTTAGAAGTTTTTGTGCAAAAAAATTTGAATTGTGGCAAAAATGCCAACTCTGGTTGCGTGTGATGTAAGAGTCATTTCCCTAGGTGCAAGGCTTGTGCTTATATGGAATAAAAAGAAATAAATACTCAATTTAATATCTCGCTTTCAGAATTTCAGGACTATTTTTGTGCTCTTTAAGCAGTCTTGTCCGTGTAACTTATTGTACGAAGGCAAAAGAGCTATTGCCATGTCCTCATATTTCTATTCAGGCCTCTCCTATTCATATTCCAGTCTCTTATTCAAATCAATGCATGGTTGCTAGGGTAATTTTGAGCAACCAGATTGCTGAAATTGCAAACTGGAGGGTTGCTGAATAAAAAGCTAAATAACTCAAAAAACACAAATAAGAAAACATGAAGAACAATTGCAAATTATCTCATACTATCACTCTCCGCATCATACTAATAGTTAGTTTAAAGGTAAACAACCACTTTAAATGATTTGATAGAATTGATTGTATTTTTGCTTGGTTAATGTGTTTATTCTAAATTGTTCAAGCTTGTCCTGCTTTCAAATTAATGCAAAATTAATTCTAGTTTCAAAAGTTTGTTACATCTGTTTATATGCATTCGAAGTTGAAATATTATGCTTATATACAGAAAATGTTTATGTTTAGTTGGTCTTTAACATGACACTGCCACATTGTTGTGGCTTATTGTGTTTCAGTTAAGATAGAGGGGAAATGGGAAACATACACACTGATGGGAGGGGCTGAGTCTTGTTTGAGAGGAATCCAGTGATGTCATGGTTCTACATCACGACTGCAAGAAATAATGCAACGCCATCACTCCGGCTACCAGACTATATGCTAGGAAGACACAGTACACAGAAACAATTTAAGGTGTATTCATATCTTTTGATAGAGATAAATTTGCCACCAGATTTATAAATTACACCAGACTGATCAAAAAGTCATTGTGGTTGGTTGCTCTGGGTACTTTCTCAGGGGCAAATAGAAATAACAAAAAAACTAAAGATTCTCCATGACCTGCAACTCAATATTACAACCCATGTCCATCATCAATTGAACTTGAGAACGGAAGTAGCTAAAACTAGTAAAAAAAATAGATAATACAATACAAGAAAATGATTTCCTTACTTTGGAACTTACAGTAGAAAGATGGGGTAGTTGATTTAAGACAATCAATGTCCCCCCGTTTTATCTGTGATCTGCAGCAAAAGGTACATTTGTGTTTGGCGGCCACAAGTGATCTCTGAGTATCTATATTTTAGTCAGGAGGCAAGTGGAAAACCTTTTCCTTGGCAGATCATGTCCCACATCCAACAACTTCATGGCTTGGTCAATACAAAAGTAGAAATAAAATGAAATATAATCAGGGCCAAAAAGCCGCTCCTGGTAATGCTAAGAGCTGAATATCCAGCTATTCTAGTACAGAGAGCTCACTAGCAACCTGGACCCTCTGGTACTCAAAAGGTGAGTGCAGTGTGAAGGGGTGAGAAGCAGAACAAAAGCCAAAGTCCAATGGGTCAGAATAGCCCCTGAATATAATTGGTTTAGGATGCCTATATGCAAAAGTTTGCATGTGTATAGCAGCCAGTAAGATGTGGTGTGTAAGATGTACCAATAAAAGCTACTAAATGATTGGTTGCTTTAGGTGGCTTATCCGATAGCAAACATTGAATCTTTTTTTACATAACCCCTTGCATGATTAAAGCTTGTAAATATTGTACCATGAGTCATGAGTGAAGCAACTCTTGGTAAGTGGAAGTTCCCTCATTAATTGCAGAATGTAGTCCTCTCATTATGGAATGGCCGTATAACCAAAACAAAGGCTAATAGTAATAACACTGTTTAAAACTGTTGTGCCATGACCTTACCTTTCATAAAAAAACTATTGTTCCTGAACTTTTGGTACAAATTTAAGTTCACTTTTCATATTCTGGATTTCTGAGAGGTTGAATGCAGGCCCTGGAAGTTTTGCTGCTCCTGGAATATGTTTCTTTTCTTCATTCTTTTCTTCAGATTCTTGCGTTGGGACATGCTAAAAGGAATGTGGGACACATAGTTGAGACAGGGAACAGAATTTTTTTTTTTATTTGAAGGAATCATTGTAGAGATTGTAATAGTGTTGCATTACATTAGGGTTTATTTCTCCATTTTATAGTTTTGCAGCCCTGACAATGGACTAACAACAAGAAAGCTAGAAATTAAAGTTAATATGCAAGAGAGAAATGAGGGAAGCCAAGAAAAATGTTCAGGAGTTAGTTAGAAGGTGTAGGGGTTTAACTTCCCCTAAATTCTGGAAATCCCCTACTGGTTTAAAATGTCCTAGAGTAGCCAGCTAAGAGTTGGGCCTAAATTGGATGTGGGAGGGGGAGTGAGTCCTTTTTCTCTAATGAAGTGTGGCCTTACAGTTCCAGATTTGGTTTGGAAATATCACTGTTATGAAACTGTCTATAAAGAGAGACACTACGTGCACTGTCTCTTTCCCCTTCCACTCCAGGAGGGAGTGGATGCTGCTGGAAACCATGCAGTCATGGCCCCAGTAATGGAGGGGGCCCAAGGGATGGTGAGGTCCTTCATTAACTCAGAGATACTAGGACTCTGAGCATCATATGGAGATCAACCTGGAGGATATGGTCTGGATCCCAAAGCAGAAGAGAAGGTAGAGAAGCTGCCTGATGACCGTATTCCTGTGAATTTGGTGTGCTCACACTGCTCTTGGGAGCTCGTCCTGAAGATAAAGAAAGAGGCTCTGTGTGCTCAGCTTGAGAGATTGGGAGCCTGGCCTGAAGATTTGATATTTCTGTGGAGACCACGTGGATGTCTTGTCCAGTGTTTGGTCCCCTGTGTGAGGACTGCTGTTGTCCGTTTGCCTGCTTTGAGTATGCCTGCTATTGGGTTTATTTTAGTGTAATTCAATTAGGGAATAGTTAAAAAAAATTCTAATTTTGAAATTTATCATGTACTGGCCCTTTAAGAATTCGAATTTGAATATTTGCCTCCTTAAGCCTGCTGAATTGTTATGTCCTGGAATTAATTTGGAGTTGTTTGGGACATCCTGAAAATCTAGTTTTTTTTATGAAAATCAAATCAATTCAAATTTGCAGGTCGATCCCATTCACCCAAATTTGAAAAATTTGATTTGTTTGAAAAATTTTGATTGGTCATTTTATTTTAATTTCAAGTTCAAGGGAGTTCATGGGAGTTTTTACAAACTCCCATGAAGTCAAAATTCGACCCTTGATAAATCTGCCCAGTGGTGTCATAATAGGGTTACAAAGGAACAGTATCTCCCTTTTTTAAATTTGATAACGTTGTAATATTGGCAATTAATAAAGCTGTGCAATAAGCTCAGTGTGGATAACAATGTAACCTTAGTAGAGAGGATTCTGCACTGCACGTAATCGAAGTTTACAGCAATCCCAAAATTTATGTGGAGCTGGGCTCACTTAAGGACAGATTTATCAAAAGTCTAAAATTATTCTCGTCTTGCCTCAGCTCATTTCAGTGAGAAACTTTTCAGGATCTTTATAATTTGCCATTTGATTTTCTTAGTAGGGATGGGCGAATTTTACCCGTTTCGCTTCGCCAAAAATTCGCCACCGGCGAAATGTCGCCGCCGGCCATTAAAGTCTATGGGCGTCAAAAAAATTTTGTCGCGCGGCGAAATTTTTTTTGTCGCGCGTCTTTTTATTTTGACGCACAAAGCCATACAAGTCTATGGGCGTCATTTTTTCGGCGAAACAAGGCGAAAAAATTCGCCCATCCCTATTTCTTAGGAGTATGCGTGGTTGCCATAGCTTTAATGGCAAAGAAACTTGGTTATTGACCCGGCCTGTTTCCTCGATTACGCTCTGCGCATTCCCTTAATCCTATTATACGTTTAGGTTCCCATTGCTTGCCCAGAAAACTCGCCTTGGTTCTCTCACTATAAGACTTGGCGGCATCCGAGTAGCGAAGGGCTACTTCCAACTGCAGCTGCTATAGGTATACGTGTCAGCTGTGCCCGAAACCTTGGCATCTGTTCTGGGTTTTGGGATACCGAACGTGACCCCTAAACTATTATCATGCAAAAGGAAGCATGGTGTACAGACTCATATATGCATTCATATGTTACATTTTTGTATGTATCTTGCTTTAAATATGAAAATATTTTAGTAAAATAGAAATATAGTTTAATCCCAATAATGTATCTTTGGTGGCAGCTCAGATTCCAAGAACCAGAGATCAATATGTGGTTCTTCATTGATTTGGTTCTTTTGTTGCATTCCCCAGGTTCATATATGTTCGGAAATCGAAAACCCCTTGAAAACGGGACTCTCTATATATTTTTCTCTTTTCTACTGTTGTAAAACGATAGCTCTAATAATTAGCATTCCAGCAAGGTCAGGAACACAAAATAAGCATACAGTCAGAGTCGGACTGGCCCACCGGGATACCAGGAAAACTCCCGGTGGGCCAAAGTGTCAGTGGTCCCTCATGCTGCTTAACTTTTGGCCTATTTCATGGCCATTCCCTATTATATGAGAACAAAGAGGCTAAATAGATGGAATGATAGATTATAGTAAAGAAACTAGGAGAATAGAGATTGATTGAGGAGATGAAGAATATTAGTACTGAGAGTGGGCCCCTGGTCTAAGGTTTTTGGGTGGGCCCCTGGTGTCCCAGTCCGACACTGTATACAGTAGGTGCAGGTACAGAATTAGATCCTGACTCTGGGGGAAATATATTTACTTCTTTTACCTTGAAGTCTCAGACTGTATTAGAGGCATGACCCTCCCTCCTGTGCTACGGTACAGAAGTTCTCACAAGCCTGGCAAGGAACAGTGGCGGAACTACCGTGGGAGCAGGGGGTGCCATTGGGCCAGGGCCTGCAGCCCCTCAGGGCCCCCCGGCAGCTTGCGCGCCGCCAAAAATCACGTACGGAGGGGGATGGGGGGTCCGACTGTGCGTCCCGCACCAGGGCCCCCCCCTCTAGTTAGGTTACTGGCAAGGAAAGGAGCAAAGGCACAGTGGACTAATGCATCCTGTATATAGCCCATACCTTCCAACATTTTGGAAATAGAAACGGAGCATGAATAGCACAGAGCTCGGCGACAATTTTTACCATCTCCATTTTGTGGGCACACCCCCTAATTACCATGTTCATTTTACAAAATGTGTCAGGTTATGAAAGTTTGAACACATTTCTGTGATTTGTATGTGTTATTACAGTTTTGCTAATGAAGGTGAATTGCCCTTTCTGCTGAAAGTCAGTTTCTTTGCTTACTGTATATTAAATTGTTACAAAATAATCTAAGTGCACCTGCCACATATTCTGAGCTCTCTGCCAAAAGCCAATTACGTTTTAGAAACATTGCATCTTTTTCTGGCTGTTCAGTGCAGGAGATCAAAGAGAAAATCAGTAATAATCCAGGACTGTGGGTTGAGCTGTCAAAATCAGGACTGTCCCGTGAAAAACAGACAGTTAGGAGGTATGATATCCTATGGTCAGTTATACCAGGTTATCTTAAAAAGAGGTGTCAGGCTTCAATGGTGCATAATTATTAGGCCCGGGCCTAGGCGGCATAAATTAAGGGGCAGCATGCCGCCTAGCTTGCGATGTTCTGGAGCACTTAGCGATATAAACACTTACTGCTCCAGTGCATAAAGATGTGCATGCGCGCAATACTACGGAAGGGAGGAGGCGCCGGAGAACACTGGCCTCCGGGCGCCGTGAGGAGAAATCCACTCCTGATAAATATATTAGATTCTATATGAATCTGGTTGCACTAAGCAATCATACTGATGCAGATGCAGTAATACAATTCTACTCTAAAATGTGCTGTGCATCCATCTTACTGGATGCCATTTAACTTACACAATTTTCCCCTTATCCTTTACGACTAATTAGGACTGAATTTAGGCTAACAAACCATGTGAAGTTTGTGCTGTAACTAAAGCCTTGAACTAATGTAATAAAACTAGTAACCCATAGCAACCAACCAACCAGTAGATCTTATTTCCTGGTTACCTGCTTAAAGGAATTGTTCAGTGTAAAAATAAAAACTGGGTAAATAAATAGGCTGTGCAAAATAAAAAATGTTTCTAATATAGTTAGTTAGCCGAAAATGTAATGTATAAAGGCTGGAGTGATTTTATGTATAACATGTCAGTCTGAACACTACTTCCTGCTTTTCAGCTCTCTTGGTTTACACTGACTGGTTACCCTGGTTACAAGGCAGTAACCAATCAGAGACTTGAGGGGGGGGGCAACATGGGTCATATCTGGTGCTTTTGAATCTGAGCTGAATGCTGAGGATCAATTACAAACTCACTGAACAGAAATGTACCATGTGGCCCCCCTTCAAGTCGCTGACTAACTCAGAGTTATAGAGCTGAAAAGCAGGAAGTTGGATTCTGGCTGTTTTATTAGACATCTGTTCACTCCAGCCTTTATACATTACATTTTTGGCTAACTAACTATATTAGAAACATTTTTTATTTTGCACAGCCTATCTATTTACATTGTTTTTATTTTCACACTGAACTGTTCCTTTAAACTAAAACATCTGATTAATTGCTATTCTTGGCCTTTGTGCCCCTAGGAGTTTTTGGTCTTCTATATACTACAGGTGATCATTTTGTGACAGATATATAATACCCATCTTCTTGGTGAGGCAATGGTACTACTGGATATCACAAACATGCACTGTTGGAGAGGTTGAGCCAGGTTTGAGAACCTATGATTTACCAAGTCACTAAACCCTGAAGCCGAGTTTGCAATATGGTTTGCATTTAGCATTTTATTCAGCAGTCATTCTATACAATTCTGAATGTTAACTTAAAGGAATAATAACACCAAAAAATGAAAGTGTTTTAAAGGAAAGCCAATGTAATATACTGGTACCCTGCACTGACAAAACCGTTGTGTTTACTTCAGAAACACAACTATACTTTCTATAAATAAGCTGGTGTGTAGCCATGGGGACAGCCATTCAAGCATAGGATACACAGTAGATAACAGATAAGTTCTGAAAAATCCCATTGTATTCTACAGTACTTGTCTGTTATCTGCTGTGTATCCTGCGCCTTTTCTCCTTTCTCAGCTTTGAATGGCTGCCCCCATGGCTACACAGCAGCTTCTTATATAAACTATAGTAGAGTTTCTGAAGCAAACACACCAGTTTTACCAGTACATTATATTTCCATTACTTGGAGGGCCGTATTGATCAAAATCCATTTTAATTTATAAGCCCGACCAAACTAAAATACATTGTTGTACCTTATTTATTGTTAAAAAAGCATGGAATGAGGGACAAATGTCAAAAATTTTGTGAAAATCCAAAACATGATTTTTTTCAGATTTGTTTTACAATCGCTCAATTTTTTCAGGCTCTTTCCCGAAAAAGCTTATATTTGTGGGATTTTTGCCTGAAAAGTCCGAAATAGTTGGATTTTCTGGCTAATTCCAGTGCAGACCACAGAAACTTCCAAATAGGATAGGTTTTTTTTCCCACTAAAAATTCGGATTTTATTGTTAAAAAAAATTGTTATTGTTCCTTTAAAAGTAAACCACCCCTTTAACAATAGAAAATCAGTATGACACTTTTATATTAACAAACAGACACAAATATGTTTTGCTGGTTTCCCTCTGTTCTTGATGCTTTATTTAAAGGGGTTGTTCACCTTTGAGATAACTTTTAGTATGATGTAGAGAGTGATATTCTGAGACAATTTGTAATTTGGTTTCATTTTTTATTATTGGTGGTTTTTGAATTATTTAGCTTTTTATTCAGCAGCTCCTTCATTTGCTTCTTAAGCAAGCTGGTAACTAGGGTCCAAATTCCCCTAGCAACCATGCATTGATTTGAATAAGAGACTGGAATATGAATAGGAGAGGGGCTGAATAGAAGGATCAGTAATAAAAAGTAACAATAACAATTAATGTGTAGCCTTACAGAGCATTTGTTTTTTTTTAGAAGGATGACAGTGTCAGTGACACCAATTTGAAAGCTGCAAAGATTCAGAAAAAAAGGCAAATAACTATAAAACTAAAATAAATAAATAATGAAAACCAATTAAAAATTTGCTTAGAATTGGCCGTTCTATAACACAATAAAAGTTAGTTTAAAGGTGAACCACTCCTTTAAGACAACCTATTACTTAAGTGAATGGGAATATTTACTTGTATCCTGCATTCAGAAGTCTAACTCCCAAAAATATACTTAAAATATCTGCATCATTAAACAGGCACTGAACTGTTCGTTATGTGCCAGGTACTTTTCCAGCCGAGCCGACAGTTAGTTCATAAATATTTGCCAGATTTATATTACTTCTGAGACTCCACTTTCTGGGAGACTACATCTGACAGAAAATGGAATATTTCAGTTAGCACAAAGCTGCAAGCAAATAGCTCATTGAATGCTTTATCCTTTGTTATGAGGGATTATACAGATGCCTGGGGATTCTTTAACATTTTAAGAATATTAATAACTTCGCTCATTTTGATATTTAATATTCAAGGTTGTTTCCTTAAATCAAAGCTGAAATAAAACATGCTCTCCTGTTAGAGAAAACCACGGGTATTTGTGTAAATGACATGTGATAAACGCCTTTCACTAACAAACGGTAACAAAGTGGGGGATGTAGAATTATAGACACCTCAATAAGATTTAAAGTGATAGTGACACCTCTAGTTTTGTCCTTAGATCTCTACTTTGATGGCAATAATAACTATAAATCACAAAATTAGTGATTTAAACCCACACATAAGTAACATTTAAAGAAAAAACACTGCACTTCCTCATATGGAGAAGGATACTACTTCCTGTAGGGGGTGAGTACAACTGCTTTCAGACTCTTTTATCTCACATCAATTTATGCAAAAAAATAAAAGCCTCCTCTAAAACCCACAACATCATTTAACTGTGCTGCCAGATTCTTCCTGTCAGTCAAGCATTTAACTTCCGGCCTTGCAAGCTCTGGTTGACAAGACCCAAGGGAACACATACTTCCCAAAGCTCAAACCCTCGTTTGTACTGGAAAGTCACGATTTTCTCTGCACTGAACAGGCAGAAGAAGAAACAATGTCTCTAACTTAATTGGCTTTTTGGTAGAGAGTCCAGAACAGCCACAGCAGCAGATAAGATACTTTTGTAACAATTTTGAGATAAGCAAATAAGTAATTGTAACAATATGAGATAACAGGTCTCTTGGGAGAAGTTAGACTCACAGCTTAAAGGGCAATTCACCTTCATTAGCAAAACTGTAATAACTGAAAAAAACCCCACAGAAATATGTTCAAACTTCCATAACCTGCCAAATTTTGTAAAATGAACATGGTAATTAGTGGGTGTTGCCACAAAAATGGGCGTGGTCCAAAAAAATTGCCACACTGTGCACAGCAACTTTTTTGTCCCTCTTTTTATTTCCAAAATGTTGGGAGGTATGCATACCTGAACATGAAAAGAAGCAGCAGCACTGTGATAAGGAGGCTGTAAACCCTGAACCTGTGTATAAGCTCACATAAGCCCACAACATCATTTAACTGTGCTGCCAGATTTCCCTATCAGTCAAGCATTTAACTTTCAGCCTTGCGAGCTCTGCTTGACAAGTACCAAGGAACCATAAGGATGTGTCGGAGTCCGGCACACTCTTAAAGGAGAAGTGACCTACGTCCAATTTATGTAGAAAGCGGTCACATTGAGGAAAATGGTCCTAAGGACATACAGCCATATGTTGATGAAGAATTCAATTATGTTAAACCTGCAAAGTGTCACTATCCCTTTATCAGTTTTTACTTTGACTAAATTCAACAAGTTTAGCAAAATGCACTAGGAAAATCCTTTCTGACTCCTAGTGGGCAGCTGCAACAGTCCCTGGATCAACTCGGAATGCTAACAATGAATTGCAATAGCTTGCTGTTTTCTCACTTCATATTATGGCATCCGACCCTTTCTTGGGTACAATGTAAGCACCTTTAAGTTAACTTTTAGTATGCAATAGAATAGCCAATTCCTAGCAACTTTTCTATTTTTTTTATTATAGTTTTTTTAATAATTTTTCTTCCTCTTCTGACTCTTTGAAGCTTTTACTTGGGGGTCACTGGCCCCAGCAGCCAAAAACAATTGCTCTGTGAGGCTGAACTTTTATTTTACTTTTTTATTGTTCATTTTTATCTTTCTGTGCATGCCCTCTCTGTATATTCTAGGTGTCACCTTTTCTGCTGCCGGAAGATGGGAGGGTGGATGATATGGCTTGTGCCATCAGGGGCGGGGCCAGTGATGTGGTGATCAGCAATTTCCTAATTTGGAAATCCAGACAGGATTTCAACCGGACAGTCCTTCCAAATACCGGGCTGTCCAGGTAAAATCCAGACAGGTGGCAACCCTAGCCTATTCATATTCCCATATATCATTCAAATGACCGCCTAGCAACCATGGAGCTGATGAACAAAAGGCTAATTAACTAATAAACCATAGTGACCAATTGCAAACTGTCTTAGAATATCAATGTTTACATCATTTAAAGGTGAATATCCCTACTTCTTATCCTTATCCTTTCCTCTGATCTGGCTATGCCTTCACACACAATGGCAAAAAGCAGAAACAAACCAAGATCGCCCCTGTTGGCCCTTCCGTCATAATTCACAGCTTCCATAATGTTTAATAGCTTGGCTGCTACTTGAACTAACTTTCAAGATGGGGCCTTACCAATGCTTCGTAAAGGGGAAAGACTGCTTTATCCTGCATTTTGCACAGAGATATTGTATGGCAGGCAAATATATATATATATACTCTAAGTATGCAGTACTGTTACTGCTTTAACATTTCTCAATATAGAAACTCTGGAATACCCGCTTAGGTATGTTAAAACATTCTCCCTCATTAAAACATTCAGACTGCAAGTTAGGCTTAGAAGTCCTTAAATCAAATCTAGTCCAGCCGTAATAAAATTACTTTAATAGCAATACCTTCACAACGACATCGTTGTCAGGAAAATCACCAGAAAGAAATTATTTCTGAAAGCATATACTCAAAAGTAAATTAGATTTTTTTTTTCCCCTAAAAGAACTTTAGCAATAACCTAATTTACATAAGAATAGAATTCAGTGTGATTCCCACTGGAAGGTGCCCTGGTTCACCTCTCTGAGGAATTTGTAGAAATAGTCGCGATTTCTTGCTGAGGCAACATTGTCACTCTGTGGCAGCAACCGGTAATGCAATTTACTTACTTCCTATGATGTTCTCATAGCGAATATAGAACTGAAGTCAATTTAAGACTGTGAGAGGCATTCATTTCCTAATGTTTTGTTTTTTTTATTTACTTCCCTATGTATTTCTCAAACTGAAAGATTTAAAGGTGAATTTAGAGGGTTATACAGTAACCCATTATCTAGAAAGATCTGAATTAAGGGAAGAACGTCTCCCATAGATTTCATTTTAATGAAATCATTTAAAAATATTTTCTTTTTCTCTGTCCGCAATAATAAAACAGTACCTTGTACTTGAGCCCAACTAACAGGCCCGGACTGGCAATCTGTGGGTTCTGGCAAATGCCAGAGGGGCTGCTGTACGCAGGCCCGGATTTGTGGAAAGGCCACCTAGGCCCGGGCCTAGGGCGGCAGGATTTTAGGGGGGCGGCACGCTGCCCGACCACACCCACATTGGTTGAAAAACACTGGGATGCGCTGGAGATACAATACATTTTTACACTTCCTGTGCTCCAATCCCCATTGCTCCTGTCCCCCTGGAGGGGATAGGGCGACGAACGGTAGTGGGCCTAGGGGCACCCACTATGTAAATCCGGCCCTGGCTGTACGGCTCCATAAAAGTTACCATATAGTGGGCTGGTAGGGGCTGTTTTGGCCTCTGTGTACTTGGAATGGCAGGGACTATTTTGACTCCCAGTCCAGGCCTGACAACTAATATATAAATAATCTTACAGTCATATTGGGTTGAATTTATGTTTAAATGTTTTGATGACACGATATGGAGATCCAAATTACAGCAAGAAAAACCCCAGGTCCAGAGCATTCTAGATAAGCAGTCCCATAACTATAAATAAGAAGTGTGCAGGTTTATCTTTCTATAATAGACTACCCTATTCCTGTGTTAGAACCTACATTCAGTCTGAGTCTGGACCTTCTTCCCCCAATACCAGTAATTTAACTTGTGTAAGTTTGATCAACCTCTGCTCAAATGTGGTGGTGTTTATCATGTTTGGTGCATAACTGGGCATGGCTGGATCCTACCGTAGGCACTGGCAAAGCTTTCCTGAAAATCAAACCAGGGACAATGACATTTCTAATATTGCCATGTAAATGGCCTGGTTGTTTGGCTTCACTTTCACTACCAACCAGGTAATAGTTTGATAATAGACAATAGGGAATATGAATGGCTGAGGCTTTTGTAAAAACAATAAGTAAAAAGCAAAAAAAAAAAAAGAAAGCAACCAAATAATATTTTAAATTGCAGTCTGGAGCTAGACAGAACAGGAAGGCAATACATCCCAAACCCATAGCAATATAAAACAGAATTAATGGCAAATTGAAAAGTTGCTACAGTTAGGACATTATAGCAAATTATTTAAATGTAAAATACGCCTTTTAATGCTTACCACAGATTTTATATATGTATATAACTGTATATATCTATCTATGACCATAATTAGTGTAGGCCGAGAGGGCCCTGGGTACCCAATAATGAAAAAAATGTAGAAATGTACAATACTGTGTTTTCAAAATTAACCTAAGGGATGTCCATTTGTCAGAAAGAGCTGAATGTATAGATTCACAGTGGCTGGAAGGTCACATGTTGGCATCACTGATTATAGCCCCTCATATTATTACCCCAACTCCCCTTTATACAGTAGCGTCACTAGAGGGGGGCAGACCCTGGTGCGTGACGCGCAGCCGGGCCCCGCCCCCCTCCGTACGGCCGCATTTGGCCGCATTTGTAAGTGGCGCGTGAGCTGCCGGGGGCCCTGAGGGTGTGTGGGCCCTGGCCTGCTCGCACCCCCTGCTCCCCCGGTAGTTCCGCCACTGCCTTTATAGCTCAGAGTTAGTGATGGATAAATTTCTCCCGTCTCACTTCATCAATTTTGACGCCGATGTTAAAGTCAATGGGTGTCCAAATAGTGTTGACACACTGCGATTTTGATGCAGCAACTTTTCGGACACGTGTCCAAAATTTATGGACGTCACAGGAGTTTCGTGAATTTATTCGCTGGCTGCGAAATGCGGAAATTCACTGCGAATTTGCACCAGGCGCATTTATTTGCCCATCACTACTCAGGGTCATTCCCAGGATCCAACATGAGCCCTGAGTCCATTTACAATACCTACATTTGTTCCATGATTTCTACATATTGTAAATATAAAGTATTCTCACCTGTTCTTCTTCAGTTGAAAATTCCTTTCTCTTGGGTGGCTGACCAACGCCAGGTCGAAACGCCCCCATTGGAATATTGATATCAGCCTTTATAAGAAATAAAAAGTAAAGAAAGTAAAAAGTTTATTTTATAATTCGTTTACATATAATATGTTTAACAACAGACATAAATACATGGATAACATTTGGGAAATGTATAGGCATTTTAATCACTGTAGCATTTATCTGGGAATACAATTTAGGTTGCCTAATTGGGAAGGTGGAAAACACAAAAGAGTTAAGATAACCACAGACAAAAAGATCCTATCGTACGAATCAATGCACGATCAGACGCCCATTGACTTTGATGGACGCAGGCGTCAACTTTGTCAAAATCGGCGTTTCGAAAATGTTTGCCCAATTTTGCGAATTTTGTGGGAATTTGTGAAATTCATGGTGAGGAGAAATGGGACAAATTCGCCCATCACTAGTAGGAATACAACCCTGATATTGTGGGTCTATTTCTCAGAAAATGCATCATGCACCTGTGGATGCAACTACAGTTCATAAATAGGACACAAGCCATCTTTATGGTTGCTGGAGAACAGCTCCCGCCATACTTGAAGACCAGCAACACTAAGACCTGCAGTGCAGGTTTATGAATTGGAAAAAACAAACAATGGCAGTAAACCTGTCATTTTTCACATGGTCTCATCAGGACCGGATTTACATAGTGGCCGCCCCTAGGCCCACTACCGTTCGCGCCCCTGTCCCCTCCAGGGGGACAGGAGCAATGGGGATTGGCGTATGGGAAATTTAAAAAATTATTGTATATCCAACGTATCCCCAATGTTTTTGAACCAACGTGGGTGGGGTTGGGCAGCATGCCGCCCCCCTAAAATCCTGCTGCCCTAGGCCCGGGCCTAGATGACCTTTCCACAAATCCGGGCCTGGGTCTCATTTGTATTACATTTTAATAGAACACTATGCAATAATGAGGGAAAAATGTGCTGTTGGCTTGGGAAAATGTGTGTGAAATATTGCTGCAGCTCCCCAGATATAAGGAACATTAGGAGCTGAATGCTCTGTACCTACTACAGAAATAATGTCAGAGTCAGTGAAACAAACCACCACCAAACCACAATTCTACCTGCCATGTGTAACAAAGGTATATTCCGAAACATAAGCAAAACTTTGCTGTCGCCATTGTTTCTGCACACCCCCCACTGAAAGTTACAAATAAGAGGTCTGGCTCTAAAGAGACAAGTTAGAAATAAAAGGTCTGGCTCTATAGAGACAACTTAAACTACTCCTACTGTTTTTCATTCTTCAGATAATTAAAATGCCAATAAAGAATTCCAAAGTTTACGCTACCCTGAATAGATACAGCTAGTAGAATGAATGCGTTCAGCTGTGCTATTGAATCTCTAGATGTAAAACTGTCTACATATGCTGGTAACAAATGACATTTCTGGAATGCCATTTTTAATTTGTATATGAAGAAAAGATTGTGTATAACAGGAAAACACTGTTTATTGGCCATTTGCCAAGGGCAGCAATATTTTGAAGGCACCCCAGCTGATTAGAATGGCTGCTGCTAGTATTTGATTCTTGGGGTACATTCAACAAGAAAATACAGACAAATAAATGAATGAACAAAAATTGCCTCTGCTAACCCTTATAAAACCCTTATTATAAAACACAAGGACAGTAAAATATCCACGCAAGGCCTGAATTGAATATAGCCTAAGGGGCAAATTTACTAAAGGGCGACGTGACTAACGCTGGCAAAATTCGACAGCATGACGTCATTTTGGAACTTCACCAATTTACTAACGGTCGCCGATGTAACTTTGCGAAGGAGATAAGACTCTAGAGGTACTTCGCTCCCTAACGACTAGGGGATTTGCACTCTGGCGAATGGACGTAGCTATGCAACTTCACTAAGATTCAGATTTTACTGACCGTTACCTCTTGCGCCAGACTTGCCTTCGCCACCTCAGACCAGGCGAACTGCAATAGAGTAGATAGGAGTTCCTAAAAAAATAGTTGAAAATTGTTTTGGGGTAAACCGGCTTCCCGCCTACATTTCCTAACATATGACACATAAACTATACACTGGGCTCATGTGTAGGGCAATATAACAACTTTATTTTATTTTATTAAGGTTTCCCAGGCTTCTGTAGTGTAATGTATTTGCTGCAACATATACGTCCGTTGTTCTTTAACTTCCCGCTGTATGCAAATTAGGCAACGCTAGCGCAACTTCGATTCATTTGACGCAGTAACGCCAGTGCAACTTTGCAAGTGTTCTTCGCCCTGGACTCAACTTTGGATTCTAGTGAATTATTGTTGTCCTGGAGAATCTACGCCTGGCGAAGTGTTGCACTGTGATTGAAGCCATCGCTGTCGATTTTTCGGAGGTTAGGGAATTTGCCCCTAAGAATGTTTCTTATACTCATATATTTACTCAGAACTATGCATTTAATATTTGTCTATTATTTGCAAGCAGTATATATTTTGTATATGTATATTTATAGTATATGAGATATGAAAGCTTTTTTACAATAATGTTTTATCTTCCATTTAATGTCTACTCTATGGACTCACTATGAAAACGTTGCTTCTTTGCACTGTAGGTTATCCATATGAGTGAGAAGTGCCATATGACTTGCCTATGTTCATTTAACACTGATTACAACAGAATACTGTAATCTATTTCGAAGTCCAGATGAATGTGGAATATATGCAGGGAATCTATGTTCTGTGTTTACAGTAATACTTATTTAATGAAATACTTTCATTATTTTCCTTTTACATTGGACAAAGATAAATAATATTTGGGTAATGCAACGTTTGCCACAGTCTACTCACCCATAGCAACCAACTTCTAGCAGGAAGTCTTTATTGGTCACCTTTTTGAATGCAAACATTTATTAGTTTCTATGGGTTACTGCAATTGAGCAAAGTTTGTCCCTGAGGGTTTTAGATTTGCAACTCCATTGTTTTATTACAGCATGCCCAACTCTTCCTTACCTATCTACCCAGCCTAACCTTCTATAAATAAGGGGGCATGGCCTAGCTTGTGAGATAGTCAAAAAAGTGGAAAGGTCCAGTTGAAGAAACAAGCTAACTTTCTGAATGGAATCTGCTCAGAACTGGATTGGTCAGTAAATGGGCACATCATAACTTGTCATTAGTAGCATAGGCAGAACATATTTTATATAGAGCTCAAGTTAAGTGATGGGTGAATTTGTCCCGTTTCGCCAAAAAAATCTGTGAATTTCCAGCAAAATTCGAGAAACAGCAAAATATTTGCTAAACGCAAATTTCGCCGCCCACGTCAATTTTGATGCCTGCGTTAAAGTCAGTGGGCGTCTGAATAATGTTGATGCACAATGGTTTTAAAGCAATCAACTTTTCTGTCTCATGTCCAAAAATTTGCGAATTTTCGCTGCAGTTTCACAAATTTATTCGCTCATCACTACTCGTGTTTAACTCAAAGAATACATTGCAATTTAATGGTTAAAAGAATGAGGTTGGTTTTACCAGTTTTTCATACAGTACTTTATTTTCTATTGGTTCCCTAGATATACAGAATAATAATGCCCTTCAATAGGCACTGACTAGCTATAAAATATAAATAGGCACTGACTAGCTATAAAATATAAAAGATTATATATATATATGGCAATGCTATGAATATAGAACCACTGACAGAAAGATTCTATGAAACTGTGCTATTATCATGTCTCATCCCAGGAGACAACTGTTCCAGGATTTCAGGAGAACTAATTAGGATTCACGGTATCACAAGATCAGACAATAGGGACAATACATCGAACTAGGGATCCTTGGTGTTCAGCCAACTGAATCCAAATCCTTAGGGACAGATTTATATATCAATTAAGCTCCGGTTCGTCTATAATGATGTCAGAAAATGCTATTTTTTTTTCAAGAAATACTACCACAACTTAAAACAAGCCCTAGTTTTTAGGTGAAGATCACATTTAAGTATGAGACACTTGCTAGGTAACCCATGTTCTATATGAACATGTTAGAGTCCAACATTGGGTTGGGTATCCACAAAATACCTGCAAAGTGGTAAGGTTTTGGGAGGAAAGACTCCAGCTCCTTGAACATGGGCCAATTGCAAGCTGATTTCTCCCCCCCCTCCTGCAGTTAAATCTAACTATTTCCCCCTGACCTAGTTGATCCACCTCCAGAGTGGCCCACTACTGATATCACTTCCAGTTTGCACGGGTCCTGATTCGAGCTGAAGATTGTTGCAGTGGCAGTAGAACCTGGCAGCGGTGACAGGGGACTCTGTAAAGGGCCAGCGGGTCCAGTTCCCACTTAGCGGGTCCGGGATGGGAACGAATCTGCCCAATTGAACCCGTGCAGGAAAATGTATGATTTTGATGACAAAATTGTGATGTAACTTCTAATCTCTTTAGAAGGGAAGCAAGATGGATTTTTTGGTTAGGCACAAGGCAACCAGACAGTCTAAAATACAAATTTGTTGCATCTTTTTATGTATAATTTGTAATATCTTTTTTGGAATAATTAGTAGCTGTGAAGCCAATGGAATATTTATAAAACCATTATCGGAAGAACCTCCCCTCTATAATAATTGGTTTTGTTTTCTTTATATAACGTCGCCCTATGACTAAGTGCACCTTGGAGGCATGAAATGCGTAAGGCTATTTCTTGTGATTATTTTGAAAAGTAAATTAGTCTTATTTTAAAAGAATTAGCTGCTATAGTTTTTCTACTTATTGGGGGGTCCAGACCAGTGCCAACCTGTCAAATTCTGATACTGTATTAACTCCCTTAGCTGAGGATCTGGGACATGTGCACTTCAACCCACCATTTACTTTGGTAAGTTTATACCCTCTTGTCGATTTTTTGGTGATATCTTAAGATAAGAACACTTGCAGTACATAAACATAGAAAGCTTATTGTGTTTAATAAATAAATGAAGCACTCTAATTAATAAGTTGAACATAATCAAGTCAAGGGACGCTCCTGGCACACTAAAAAGGTTACAGAAGATAAATATAATTATTACTAAATCGATGCTTATGCTCAGCTAAAACCTGCTGATGATTAATAGTGGGATGAAGATGATAGGGCAAATCCGCAGCCATGTAACAAAGCACTTCTTACTATTATTATTTCCATTATGTCATATTTTATTTACTGTAAGATATACGTTTCCTTGGCAACGAGATGCATGTGTGAAACTGCAACTCCATTTATTGACCACAGTCAGGTTCTGGGGCACAGCTTATAATAGCATACTCAATCAACATATAGTATCATATGATGGAGGTGTCATTCTCGATAGCTACAGAATAAGATCAGGCAGTGGGGGAAGCTTATTTGCTTAATGAAGTATCTGTTAATTGGTATCTCCTCTTTTATGATCACATACCCTGTCTTTAAGATTCATCCAGTTACTGCCCCTATACCTTTATTTTTCCTGTCTTTCTTCTATTATTTATCCATTCAGTTCTCATCTCCAAGCAGTGTCTCATCTGCATTCACTGTTTCTACTCCCGATGGCCCAGCCAATGTTTCTACTCCTGTTGGACCAGTCCCGTACAGAATAATGGGGTCAGTTAACTCCTGCTTCCCATGGCGAAAGGCACAAAAAAGCCACCACATGGGAAAGCCGTTTAGAAAGCCCTTACCCACCCTTTTACACCCACAGAGTAGAGTCATGTACAAAACAAAACAATTGACCATTATATCCATTACCATATTACCATTATATGTTTATGAATTTTGTGCTTCCACAAAAGCATGTTTATAGGATACATGTGTAGCAGTCTCCAGCATATAAAGGCATGGTAGGGAAGCAACCTTAGACATGAGGGCACATTTACAAAGCACTTGCACCATAAAGTCATATTTTAGGCATGACGCACCAATGCACCCACCAAACTGTTCAGATAAATTTCATGAATTGGGGAAATTGAGTGTCAATGGAGCATCAATAAATATTTCCAATGCAGACGTCATTTTCATGCTGAGCGCTGGAATAGACAACATCTTGACACACAGTGGCTCATGTTTTAATGCACTGGATGCAACTGGGCAAATCCCAACTCCCCCTAATGTACAGAATTGTGGGTAAAACAATTCTGGCAAATTGCACCCAAAATGTATTTTTTCCAAGTGTAGTTCCTGTCCTAAATGAACTAAGCAAGAGATTCTGGCTTGCTCTGTTTATACAGTACTTGAATCTCTCATCTCAGCATCATCCAATAATTACCAAAGGCATTAAAGGAGAACAAATGTTAAAGTCACTGGTGGGGGGTGCCAAAATGTCAACCCCCCTGTGGTTCAAGTTGCTTACCTGAATCCCCTGGGCCAGTGTTTCTTTTTGCTGCACTGGCCCAGGGTATGGCTGCAGAAGTCCAATTTCATCACCTTCTTCAGCTTCTTCTGACTTTTGTCTCTTTGTTCCAATCCAGGCATGTGCATGCACAGAAAAGTGAAAGTCAAACTTAGGGGGAAAAGGCAGCCTTTTTTCTAGCTCTTCTGTGCATACGCCTGACCATGCCCAGAGGACAGAAGACAGAAGACAAAGAAGACAATTTCTATAGAAGTAACCTGGTACAATGTTCTGCTAACAGGACGGAGCACCGACCCAGGGTATAAAGTAAGTAATTGTAGTCATGGGGGGAATCATAACATTTGGCACCCTAGTGATTTTAAGTTTAGTTCTCCCTTGAAAACAATATTTCTAGCACTACACATTTAAATCCAGGCTCTCCTAGAAAAGAGCATAAAGAGCTTTCCTTTAAATACAGACTGCATGCCCACAGCAGTGATGTATTCATAGAGGAGGTTGATGGGTGACACATGGGCGCAGGCATTAAATATGACTGCCTTTTGTTTGCCAGAGCTGTGCTCTATACCTTGTGCTGAACCAAGTACTGTAATTCCTGTTTGTTAGACGACTTTTGTTCAATGATGTAAACCAGCACAAAGTGGAGGTATGCAATTGCCCAAGTGGAGCAATGAAGCAACATAACAAGTCTGCATTTGAAACTCACGTGGTAATGTCTAAGTATGAGGAGCAGAGAAATGACTAAAGGGCAAATAAAATGTTGTCTTGGAAATATAACTTTGCCTTAATATAATTACTGTAGCTTGAAGGGCAGAAAGAGAAGAAAAGGAGAGGATTTGGGTGGATATATGTGCTCTGAAATTCATGAAATACAAAGCTTAGAAGTAGAATATATTTAGGTAAATGAATACTAGATTGAGTCAGACAATAATTTTTATTAATAAATTGACCAAAGGCACATGAAAATTAGATTATTATTATTAACATGTATTTATATAGCGCCAACATATTGTGTAGCACTGTAAAGTAAATGTGATTATACAACTAAATCACATGAATTACATACATAGAACATATGGAGTAACAAACATTACAATCAATGTTTGTGAGGAAGGCCCTATGCATAGGCATACAGTCTAAAGGGAAGGGAGTAATACACAAGGTGTGGGAGTGGGCAAGATCGCATTAAGTGGGTGAGAAATGTGGTATTGTATGTGGTGTTGTGTTTGGTAGTTAAGCAGAGTGAGGATAGGCTTCTCGAAAGAAGTGCGTTTTCAGAGATTTCTTGAAAGCAGAAAGGTTGGGAGAAAGTTGGACAGACCGTGGGAGAGAGTTCCAGAGGAGGGGTGCATAAATAACCATACTGTTCCCAGTAACAACTTCAATAGTCTGCATCAAGTGTCTTATATGCTATCCTTGTGTTTATTAAATACACAGAAATAGTGATGGGTCGAATTTCTCCAGTTTCGCCGAAAAATTTTCTCCGCCGAAATACATTTTGATGCCGGCGAGAATTTGTGGCTGAAATTTCTGTAATCTCGCGAATTTACCAGCGCCGAAACTCAGAAATTGACCGCGAATTTGCGCCTGTCGAATAAATTCGCCCATCATTACACAGAAACACCTGTGGTGGCAAAAGTAATTTGATGTATGGGCATCCTAAAGACCTGGAGTCCCATGTTATTGTGCAGCAGAAACATTTATTATTTAAAAACAGGTGGCTCTCTTTTTTATTTTATTACTCTTTTCCTTGGTATAATCAGATAGGCCTACCAATAGGCAATGCTATAGCAGCCCTTTCAGTGAAACACCCACTTATCCTTTGGGTGCTGCCAGCGCATGGACCTCCTGCATCTATCCCACCAAAGCAAAATTTATAAAGAACACTGATCTGGGGGTTTAGGGTACACAACATGTAAGTATTATTTGTAGAACAGGTATTAGAGTGCCCTAACAGGGGAACAAGAACAAGTAAAACAAGTAAAGGCTGAACTTTGAACTTAGAAGGTGCAGATTTCTGGCCATGGAAAGTGACCCATAATTTAATAAAACAAGCCTATATTTAGTTGGGATTTAAAGCAGTTCAGCTGCTTTCATATTGTTTACCAGAAATAAAGACTTTTTTTCAGTTGGTATCCATCTTTTATTTTTTGACCGTTTTTTCCAAAATTGATGCTTAAAGTTTAATGTTTGTGTCTCCGGTGTTTCAGTCTGGCAGTTCAGTGATCAGGAGCATTCTGAACTGTTACAATTTGCTACATTTAGGGGCAGATTTACATAGGGTCGAATATCGAGGGTTAATTAACCCTCGATATTCGACTGCCGAATCAAAATCCTTCGACTTTGAATATCGAAGTTGAAGTATTTAGCGCTATTCCTACAATCGAACGATCAAAGGAATAATCGTTCGATCGTACGATTAAATCCTTCGAATCCTTCGTTTCGAAGGATTTTAATCCATCAATCGAAGGATTTTTCTTTGATCAGAAAATTGTTAGGAAGCCTATGGGGACCTTCCCCATAGGCTAACATTGGCCTCGGTAGGTTTTAGGTGGCGAACTAGGGGGTCAAAGAATTTTTGAAAGAGACAGTACTTCGACTATCGAATGGTCGAATAGCCAAACAATTTTTACTTAGAATCATTCGAATCAAAGTCGTAGTCGAAGGTCGAATTAGCCTATTCGATGGTCGAAGTAGCCATATTCGACTATTTGAAATTTGAAGTATTTTTTCTTCTAATCCTTCAATCGAGCTAAGTAAATGGGCCCCTATGTTGATGCAATTAGTTGGTACATTTCTCAGCTGGGATATTAGCAACTATTGTATCAATTCTAACAGCTGCCTTTAATGAAACCCAGGAATTCTGTTCAGCAGGGACAAAGATAAGAAATGTATCCACTAATCTATTAATTTAGAACAGTTTACAGAGTCGGTGACCCCCTGATCTGCTTCAGAAAGACATAAAAAGGCTGAAGGTTCAGGGCAGTGCACCTGGACCTCTTCTAACAATTGGTGAGTTTTACTTTTTGAGACCTGAGAACTTTATATATAACTACTATAAACTAGTGTTTATTATTTAAACACTAGTTTATAGTAGTTATATATAACTTATATATAACAGAGGGCCTGAATAGAAAGATGAGCAATAAAAAGTAGCAATAACAATACATGTGTAGCCTTACAGAGCTACACATGTTTTTTGGATGGGGTCAGTGACCCCCATTTGAAAGCTGGAAAGAGGCAGAAGAAGACGGCAAATAATTAAAAAACTATAGAAAATAAAAAAAGATGGTTCATTAGAATTAGCCATTCTATAACATATTAAGTGAACACTGCATTAACTGCATTGTTAGGAAAACATTCACAAACAGAATAAAAGTAACTCGATTTTTTTTCTTTTTTGTGGTGAACAATGAAAACAACTGAACTGAAAAAACAACCTCTTTGTTATATTTAAACTTTGGTATTCCGTGATCATATTTCAGGAAGAATGAACAGCTGTAATAAAGCTTCCTAGACAGACATTTCTCCTCCCAACCATATCTTACCCAGTGAATAACACCTACCTGAATAGATCTGATATTGGATGCCTGCTGCCTAGACATTTTAATCCGTAGTGGCTTCTTTCTGCAAACAGATTTACAACAAAGTATTTAGTTGATGATCACCAGTATGGATGCACTTTCAGTTTCAGTTATAGAAGTACTTTGATACTCCCTTCAGATATATAACCAAGATAGCGTACCTGATTGTATGTCTTAATTCATATGTGACCCCTGGCACTTACAGTACATACAACAATACCATCCTAGAATTGGTCATCCATTGAATGTGTTATTATTGCTGCATTCTGCCTATAGCTCTGTTTTATTCACTGTACATTTATGCAAGTCGTGTAAAGAGGCACTTGCTCACTTTTAAGTGTATGATATGTAATATCAGTTTTCTAAAGTGACCTCGGGTAGGTCAAGTGTCGTATCACCAATTTATTCCAGGTTTGTGAATTCCAACCTAATTTAATTTTCACTACTTTGCACCTCAGACTATGAGCAAAGGTCCATAGGTTTGCTGCTGGTTCTTGCCCTGGGACTGTGGAATTTATACTGAATTTGCACTCTGCCTATGATTATATGCATGGTAATTGCATGGGCCTGTACGTTTTTAAGAGTGCAAGTCCAGTAAAAATTCTATGGTGTTCTGTTCACCTTAGCTGAAGGTTAGAGGATTGACACCAACCCAATGTAATTACTGTTGAGCATTATTGATTACAGACTTGGAGTGTTTAATTTGGTTTCTTGCCTAGGGGTACTCTAATGCTGCACTAGTAAGTAACTAAACTGCTATATAGTAAGTAACACATATTAGTGTCTAATATGTGTCTACCATAAATGATGGTATCATCAGGGCCGCCATTAGAAATCACGGGGCCCCGTACAACAAAATTTTTGGGGCCCCCTGGGCCCCGCCCACACTGATGACCAAGCTCCACCCCATTTCCCGCCCACTCCACATCGCAGTTAAAAGACCACACAGACATCAGCGCTAAAAAAGTAACCCCCCCCCACACAAGTTGTAAAAAGCTATTGATGGTCAGGGCCCCCTTATAAAAAATTGGGGCCCCAAAAAAAAAAAATTTAAAATTTTTTTTTTTAAAAAAAAACATTGGTGGCAGGGGCCCCCTTACAGGGGCCCCCTTACAAGTTAAAAACAAATTGGGGCCCCAAAAAAAAATTTAAAAAAAAAAACATTGGCGTCAGGGGCCCCCTTATAAGTTAAAAACAAATTGGGGCCCCAAAAAAAAATTTAAAAAAAAAAAAAATTTTTTTGAAAAAAAAAAAAACATTGGCGGCAGGGGCCCCCTTATAAGTTAAAAACAAATTGGGGCCCCAAAAAAACATGTTTTAAAAAAAAAGATTGGTTGCAGGGGCCTATAGAATATTAAAATAATACATTGGTGGCCAGGAGATTAAAAAAAAAAAAATACACAAACTGGTGTTCAGTAGAATTGAACTCACGGCTTCAGTACTTCAACTTCACCTCCTTTCGTGACTTCGGGTCTTTTCACCGCTTCAGGACTTCGGCTTCGGCTGTTTTCGTGACTTCGGGTCTTTGCGCTGCTTCAGGACTTCGGCTTCGGCTGTTTTCGTGACTTCGGGTCTTTTCGGCGCTTCGTGACTTCGGCTTTTTCCGTGACTTCGGGTCTTTTCGGCGCATCGGCTTCGGCTTTTCGGCACTTCCGCATTCGGCAGCACAGAGGCAAGACGTACGGCTCGGGCGCTCGTAAGGGGGGCCCGGATCTTCAAAAAATGCAGCGCTGCCGGGCCCCCCTTCATGCCCGGGCCCGGTACGCTTGTCCCCCCTGTCCCCCCCTGATGGCGGCCCTGGGTATCATACTAGCCTTTAACTGTGGGCTGGTCCAGACCAGAGTTTTCTCTATGATTGCAAAAAGTGATGCTACAACCAATCAAAACCATCTGCATGGAATGCCACATTAGAACCTAGATACTTCTGAAGACAGATAGAGCACTACAGGGTTATATAATCACCTATATCAGTCAATCAGCAGGTAACATTTATAGGTCATCTGTTTAAAATCAAACATTCGAGTGGTTGCTTTTTATTACATATGGGGGACTGCTTCTTCATATTCTGAAGAAGTCTTGACTTTTTAAGGCTTTTACTCCCCCCTCCACTTTGTTAGCCATTGAATGTAATGCCCAAACATTCAGGAAAATGCTTTTACAAGTAGATTTCCAAAGAATTTGAATTGCCACTATGAAGCAGCATCATAAAAATCACTTCAGCCTGGCAATAAACCCTTATATCTGCTTGTATGTCAAGGTTGCCAAATGAGCAGATCTCTGCCTGACTTGGACACCAACACACTGAGCCAAAACTGACTGATCGGGGGGGGGGGGAATCATACTGTAGGCCTATGTAGACTATCCAGACAAGGACCACATCGCCATGTCAATGCAGTCGCTGACCAATGGGATTTTTAAATCTGTCCAACAGATATCGGGCAAATATTTGGCCACATATTGACTGGTCAGGCAGTTGGGAAGCCCCCCATACATGGACCAATCAGCTGGCAAGTTGGGTCGAATCAGCAGGTTATATTGGCTAGTGTATGTAAAGAGACAATTTATTATGACAGCAGTTAAATTGCACCAGTGCAGTTACCCAAGGAACTGCACTGATCAATTTCAGTGAGAAGATGAAAGCAAAGATGACATTGGCTTTTATGGATTACTTAGATGGTGTACAATGTGCTATAACCCTGAAACAGAGGGAATAGTCAGTTTGTATAGACTAACTGTATTACAGATTCACCAATAAGATTACATCTCAAACTTCAGGTGCGTTACTTGGGATACTTGGGGAGATGCACACTCCAAGTTGCTTACAAAGAGAGCTAAACCAGTTGTGCGTAGCAAATCCAACAAAGAAAACTCCAGACAGCAAATACTTTATGCTCAAAGCTACAGTAGATTATTTTTACAAGTGCCGGATGAAAACGTAATATGTTGCTCCTCATTTGCCTCCCCCTCCCCTGCATGTCACCTCTCAATTAATTTCCCCTGCTGATAATGCAAGTTACAGATGGGCCAGAGCTTGGGGTAGGCATGCAGAAGAGGTATTTGCCTAGTGCCCCTCCATCGTAGCATCCAAGATACATGCCTCTTCTGCCTAACCCTAGTTGCGGCTCAGATTATTTCCAAGATCTCACAAATAAGTACCTTTCAGCACCTTAGTACCTTTAAGCCCATTTCATGCATATCAAGTTTATCTTGCCGTTACCCTAACATACGGAAGGGGCTATTTATCATCGAATAGGCAGGCTACAATACCAATGGTTTATATTTCAATCGTGGCCCAGGGCAGAGATCTCATTAATTGGCCCCCACATCCCACTGTACTCTAAATATAATGAGACAATAAAGAAATGCTCAGGCCTCACCAAAGTAAACATAAGGTCTAGGTGAGTTACTGTGGGAGTGTAAAAAACATAATTTATAAATAAAAAAGTAAACAATAAATAACTTAGATGGATATATTGAAGAGCACTTCAAGGTGAATAAAATGAGGGGTCCATCATTTCTGGAATTCAAACAAAAGGTATGGCAGCCAAAGTTCTGATTGTGGACCCCCTGTCTAGTGGGCCCTGGGCAAATGCCCCATTTGCCCATTTATTAAAACGCCCCAAAAAGTCTGATTTTAGTGGTTTTTGAGGTCTTTGAAACCTCCACTAAACTCTCCTTCTCTAAATCCATGAATGTCATGAAATTTCTTAAAAAATCTGAAATGAAAGAGCACGAACGGGAAAACTTAAAAAAAAGCAGCAAAACTGCGACATTTTCAACTTGTCACATAATAACTGTGACTTTTTCATATTGTTGCAAAAAAAGTCAGCGTCAAAAAACACCCGAAAATCACAAATCAAAGAAAGATTTTCCAAGGACATCTGCTATTGACTTCTTCATGTTTTCAACAGGTTTTTGCTGGAGTATTTTCCCATTTGGAATTGTCACAGATTTGTCACATAATAAATCCTGAAAAAGTTTTCAGTGATTTTTGGGGGGATTTTTGGAATCAATAATAAATCGGCCCCAGTAAAAGACAACCCTGTGTTTGATGCCTATCAAGAAATGATGCTTGAGCAAGGCTTGTTCCTTGGGATGTCACCCACCACCTCTGAATACAAATGCAAGGTAGCACTATATTTAGAGCTAGACTGAGCCTTTTGTGGAAAGGGGAAAATCAAAATCGAAAACTACATTTTTTTTTCGAGGTATATTAAACTCTGATGATGTTAAAAGTCAGAATAAAAAAGTACTTCAACTCAGCCCTGCGAAGTTCATGTAGAATTCAATGGCAGATGTTCCATTGACATTTTGAAGAAATCCTAATCTGTGTTGGGTTTCCTACAATAATTCAAAGATTTTGTGGTTTTCGGTTTGTGATAATCTGAAAAAATTTTGGACATAAAATCCAAAATAGGATCCCTGTTTATATGCTGGCTAGGATGGTAAAGGTTACTCCATGAGAGTCGTATATTATATTATTGCCTATAGTCAAGTTGGGATGGCATAAAGGTATCTCACCTTGTCTGTTCGTATGATCTTTTTTCTTTTCTCACACATGCAATATTTATTAATAGAAAGCCTATTTATTAAGAGAAAGTTTTTGTTAAAACTAGGAGATATTAATTAGGCTGGTCAATCACCTGTGTATATGTGTAATGAAATGAAAAAATGTGTGTTTATTGTTGGTAGAAAACAAGACATCTCTGTTGTTTTTATTTACTTTCTCTTTATTTTTTCTATTTATTTTGTTTGGGTGGAAAAGAAAGAGATTTTATGGTATTTTACTTTAAAACAAAAGCTCCTATAAGCACTTTAGCTCTAGTATTAACTGAATTCATCTTTTGTAATCTTTGTAAGTAAGATCACCAGACTGCTGTATGAGAGCAAGGCAAGAATTGCATCATTTTCTCAGCTGTTTGACAAAAATTGCAGTTAGTTTTTTCTATGAGTTTTTGCAATAACCAAATAAGTTTTTTTTAATAACATTTTTAACAGCATTATTATTTGCTGCTGAACCTTTGGGTTGGTACAGTAAGTTCAGTATGCAAAAGATCAGGGAGCAACTCACAACAAGCCAAAAAGGTCCGCACTTGCAGGTCTTTTGTAGAAACAATTAGGTTATTTTATTAGCGCTGACTGACGTTTCGACTACAACTGTCTAATTAACATGTGACAGGGAAGGTGCTAGTTATGACATAATATTATATTACCAATGTGAGGCAAGATGAGCAGGAAACATTTCAGATAACCTTTGTATATTGAAAACTGGATCCACTGCAAAAACCCAGCAAAATGAGCTCAGAGTATCTGATTGTCACCAACAACAAAAAAATAAACAACTCTTTTAAAGAAACATTTAGTAGATTGTCCATGGAACTAGATTAATAATGGTATTTGGTATTATACCTGAACAAAACATAAGACAACATTGTGTAGAGCATGAGTAGAGTCACTGACACTCAAAGGATGGCCTAAGAGGCTAAAATGATGGAGAGCTGCTGTGGGCAAGTTTGAAGGCCTTGACCATTACTGTTGTGGAGCTGATGTGCATCTGGGTTGGTAAGTAAGTTTGGTGAAAAAAATGCAGTGTTTCTAGACATATTTCTTTTTAGGATTCAGTTCTCCTTTAGGGGCAAATTTACTAAAGGGCAAAGTGACCAACGCTGGCAAAAATTCGCCAGCGTGAAGTCATTTCGCAACTTCGCAAATTTACTATCAGTCCCCCTGGTGAAAATTCGCCAGTGATGATGATAGCCTAGCGCAACTTCGCACCCTAACGCTGGCGAAGTTGCACTCTGGCGAAGGGGGCGAAAATACGCAAATTTCTTTTTCTGAACGTGACCTCCTTCACCAGAGTTTACTTTGCCAGGTTAGAGCAGGCGAAGTGCAATAGAGTAGATAGGAGATTTAAAAAAAAAAAAAAAAAAGTTGAAAAATTTTCTAAGTCCCAAAAAACGCTGGCTGAAAAAGATCGAAATTTTTTTTAGGGTGCCCACCTTCCCCCCTACATTTGTGGCACCTTAACTACACTGTGGGCACATGTGTAGGGCATTAGAACACCTAAATAAACTTTTATTAAGTTTCCCTGCGCTTGTGTAGTGTTCTGTATGCGCTGCTGCATACACGTAAATTGAAATTCGAATTTGGCGCCGTATGCAAATTAGCCTTCGCTAGCACAACTTCGGACCGCTCACCACAAGTTCGCTAGCGCAACTTCGGAAACGATCGGTAACTTGTGCGGAACTTCGGATCTTCGTGAATTTGCGATGTCCTGACGAATCTACGCCTGCCGAAGTGCGGCGAAGACAACGCTGGCGGATCTACGGAGGTAAGTAAATTCGCCCCGTAGTTCCTGTCCAATGAACCTTACAACCTAATTTTCTTAAAATACAACACACCCAGACTCATTTATTTAATTATATATATATATTTTTTTCAGTTTGGGAGGAAAGCAGCAAACTTGTAAGAACTACACTGTAACACAGGTAAAATATACAAAACTCAACACATATTGTCAAAAAAAGACCAGAACTCCAGTGAAGCGTCCATGGTAATCCCTATAGCAAAACAATGCCCAAATTGAGCTTTAACAGATACTCTATGCACCTTGAGGTGTTTACAGCTATATTAAATGATGCCAAGCACCAACTCCTGCAAGATTGCCATCTTTGTGTATGGAGCTCTGTGCACAACACAATTGATATCGTCCAGATACATGCCTGTTTAGCCATGGAAAAATAATGCCTGCCTCCCATAGATTTTCACTTTAGGAATTTTTCAAGAATACTTTAGCAGTTTATTGTTGGGTAGAAAAGAGTCCTTGAATTTATTCCCTGTTTGTTATAACTGCAGTAAAGCACTGCATATCTTGACAGCGCTATATAAATAAATGATGATGAATTATCTGAATAAACATGAAGGTGAAACTCATTGAGTCATGCTTGCAAATTTTTTACCATCATTGAGTGCAATTCACAGAATATCAGCACACCCTTGGTCAAGTCAGCATGATGCACTGACTGGTGTCTAATTCTGTGCATTATTATTTATTAATGTCATGTTAAATGACAGTAAAAAATGTTTGCCTGTATTGACCTATGCGCATGTGAAACCATGCTCTTTTTAAGTATCAGTTCTGTGAGTGTTTGATCCTATCCAGTCTATATAGTAAATCTAATCAGCCATGGCAGGCCTACCCGTCTCATTATAAAATACACTAGGAGTGCAATGAAAATAGGGCATCTTGTGGCTGGTATAGCTCTAATGCGTGAGCAACATTCTCACAAATTTCCCAGAACAATTAACTGGCAATAAAAATGTTACTATAAATGTAGGTCTTTTATCTGATAATCCTTTACAAAATTAATAAAAACTAAATATAGTTTGTGGGGAAGTACAGAACGATGACCAGCTGTTTTCATTTAGTGTCACGTAACCTGACAGAGAATAAGTACAGTCCCAGGGCAACAATTTTCCATTATTCCATTCCATATATTCAATGCACAAAATTCTAGCCTAACATGGGACCTAATACTGTATATATGTTTAATGTGAATGTATTCCTTTGACTGGTTTGTATTGAAATAATATGATATTTGATATTTTAGTGGGTTAAAAAGAGAAGTAACCAGCAAAAGCATGCAGATGCTCTAAAGTTACAATTCAACAGCTTTAACTGAACTGGATTTTGGTTAATGATAAATTAATTAGCATAACGACTGAGGTCCAAGGCTCCAAAATGCCTACCTGCCTGGCAAGACCTGAGCTTTTCTCTTTGATTAAAATATAACATCATAGCTGTAAAACAGTACTTGCTTAATCTTTGTTGGCTTTTGTGTATAGACTCCTAACATTATGGTTATCTTACCTTCAGTGATGGACCAAGTAACAGAGGTGCTTAATGCAAAAAGCTCTAATCCCTACACCCCGATGTGAGTGCGTTCCTCACTCCTGCATAGATGCACAGGTGCTCCAGTGGTGTAAATCTCCTCCAGAGTTCAGTGAAAAGCACAAAAGGGATGGGTTACAAGTACTTAGCAAATGAGCACTATGGGGTCCACTTTTACATCCCACAGGACCCTTAAAGTCTTTACAACCATCAGATTCAGATATGATAGCTCTGTACAGGGTCAACATAGGAACATAAAATCTAAATGTTTCCCTTAAATATGAACGAATCTGATTAAATGAGAGCATCCATAGACACATCTATAGACACAGCCCAACAAACTATATGTTTCCACATCAATATTCCAGTCATACTGCATTGTTTAATTCCATTAATCTACATTAAACTACTCCCAGATTACATCTGAAAATTCTTCCATAATTCATATGGTGATCCAGAGCTTATAACTGAATTGCTGTCTTACACGAAGGCATCCTAGCCAGTACAGGGGCGTAACTATAGAGCAAGCAGACCCTGTGGCTGCAGGGGGGCCCAGGAGGTATATGGGCCCCACGAGGCCCTAATTCATATACAATTTCAATAAATACTGGAGAAACAAGTCAACCTCTAAACATTTTGGGGGCCTGAAAAATAATTTGCTGTGGGGCCCAGTAATATCTAGTTACGCCACTGGCCCAGTATATTATTATTTATTATTAACATTTATTTTTATAGCTCCAGCATATTTTGCAACGCTGTAAATGTGGTTAAGCAAACTAAATCACATTGATTACATACATAGAACATATGGACTTACATAAATCACAACCAATACTGGTACAAAAGGTGAGGAAGGCCCTGTACAAAAAAAGCTTACAATCTAAAGGGAAGGGAATATGACACAAGGTGTGGGAGTGGGCAAGATCAGAATTAAGTGAGTGAGGGATGTAGTACTGTATGTGATATTGCATTTGGTAGTTAAGCAGAGTGAGGGTAGGCTTCTCTAAAGAAGTGCATTTAAGAGTTGTTTTGAAAGCAGAAAGGTTGTGAGAAAGTCGGACAGACCGTGGGAGAGAATTCCAGAGGAGAGGTGTAGCATAAATTTGCACCCTGTGCCATGCTTAGCGCCCATACACAGGGACATTGCTCTCCAAATATAGCCTTGTCTGCAATTGGCACTACTGTATTTATGAGGGGCAGACTGGGGCAGGTCCTAGGCCACAGGACCATTGGGAATCATGTTTCTTTAAAAGCAATCACATTTTCTGAAGTTTCAGGTTGAAATGATGAAAAATTTGGGAAAATCTGAAAATCGGATGAAATAATTTTCGGGAAAATGTAATAATAAATAAGCATAAAAAACCAAAGAAGATTTGATCAGAGTTTGTAGCAGAATGTATTGAAATAAATTCAGACTTTGATAAATAATCTCCTAAGCCTCATGGGTTCATTTTAAAACATGGATCATAAATTTCTGAGGCCTCATAATTTGGTGGCATGTTAGGGCTCAGGATTGCAGCTATGCCCTAACATCCCACAGCACAGAATGGACTCCGAATGATCAAAGCAGTTGAACACATTCTGATGAACTGATGCAATGTTTAAAGAAGAAAAGGAAGAATGAAGCCCATTTAGGGCTGACATGGGGTTAGAAGGAGCCCCCCTTCCCCCCAAGTGTAGCCTAGTCTCTCACTCCCCAGCCCCCAGGTAAGAACTAGTGGAGGAGGCAAGGGGAGGAGTGCTAGTTTGGAAGGGTTTTTAAGGGGATGTACAGTAATAGAATTCAGACTTACTTTGAGCCAGTGTGCGTCAGTGCGGCTCTAGGAGTATGAGTTGGTTACGGTGCAGGCCTACCTTTATTGAGTTGCGAGCGTGCATCAGATTGGGACTGCATGTCTTGTCTGAGGCATGCAAGAGACTGGGTTAGCGCCATTTATGCACCATAATGCTTTGAGCGAAGCAAATTAGAAAAAAAATTTCCTGTTTGGATGGTGTACATTCAAAAAGCATACCCAGCTCTGAATTCCCGAGTTCAATATTTTGTAAATCTGAATCTAAACAGGAATTACATGAATGTTCTATCGCCATTGAACATAGCGAGAATATCAGTTTAATATGAAACTGTAGCTAGCAGTGGTGCAAATTTATATTCCCTGCTTTCTGAGAAGACAAATGACAATTTTTCAGCACTTTTGCTCAAGCAGGGCATGAGGCAAGGGCTTACTTCCTATAGTGCTGCTGCTCAAAAACAAAAGATAGTTCGGGTGTAGCAGCTGAAAATTTAAATGCATTTAAAAAAAAATTGAATTTTCCTAACCTGACAAAACTGTCATTTTCTTTAATAATCAGGAGTATAATACAAAGCACTATTGGAATGATTAATTTGTTATAGAATGTTTATTACAGCTTTTCTCCTTTGTTTGCATGCTTCCACTTCCTTGTCATCATAATACATTCACAATAACGTTGTCTTCTCCTAAACATCAACATAATTAACTCCAATGTTCCAATATCTATTTCCACTTGCTTTCATTTATGTAATATTTTATCTTTTCTTTTCAATGGCACTTTAAAGTGCAGAGAACACACTCACTAGCAGAGACAGAGAGGGCAGGTCTAAAATAAACTTTGGAATTCCACTGCGAAGTAATAAAGGTGGAAGGGCTTCTGACACATACATCATTTTAAATAAATCAATTACCTAACATGAACTATACAGTGCAGATCTACTTAAAACCGCAGTTATAACACATTTTAATAACAATGGAAAAGGATGAGAATATTGTCTTATAATTATTGTTGTTTCTCCCAGGAGTATTATCTCCTGTGAGTATCTGAAAAACCATATATATATATATATATATATATATATATATATATATATATATATATATATATATATATATATGTTCCAGCAAAGTCGCACTCCAAATAGATCATAAAAACATATAGATCATAAAAACAAATAGATCATAAAAACATGATCAATGGTGTCTCCATATAGATGAGTATATATATATATATATATATATATATATATATATATATATATGATTGTAGACAGCAGTAAAACAAACTCAACTTTGCCTGAACTTTTCTATTATATTATTATTATTGTTATTATTGTTGTTGTGCTAGTTTATCTCCTGAGGTTTTTATCTCCTGTGAGTACACAGGAATCAAACAATATACAATATGTGAATTCAGTGAAACAAATTGTTTTTCATGAACTGTTTTATTTTATCATTATTGCTGTTATTATTTTATTTCTTTATCTGCCCAGCTGTTGTATCTTCTGTGAGTACCCAAGAATCAAATAGCATAGACATGTGCAGTAGAACAATTTTGTTTATATTTTATTATTATTAATATTATTTAATTTCTTCCCGAGAATCAAGTGATATAAAACAGCAAAGTGCAACTGAATAAATTCCGTTTTGCACAAACTGTGCTATGTTAAAGTCAAATGTGCCCCAGGGAAGAACCTCTTAACGTCTAGAAAGAGTGTTTAAAAAGTGCTCCTGTTCTGTGATGTATCTTTTATGCCACTTTTATTGCAGGACAATACAATATAAAAAGCTTGGTAAAAGCACAAAGGCATATTATATTTTAAAAGAAATGCCAGATTTGTCAGTGTTTATTTCAGGGATGCCTAACTGCGACCCTCCTTATGAAGGCTAAAGGTAAACTACAGACAGTGGAGGGCAAATCTTGGCAATTCTTACATCTTATATCTTAAATTCTCCAGCTTTACTGTCTGCAATGCCTGGCCACTAGGGATGTAGCGAACGTCGGAAAAAATGTTCGCGAACTTGCGTCAAAAATGCGAACGGTTCGCGAACGTCGCGAACCCCATAGACTTCAATGGGAAGGCGAATTTTAAAAGCTAGAAAAGACATTTCTGGCCAGAAAAATGATTTTAAAGTTGTTTAAAGGGTGCAACGACCTGGACAGTGGCATGCCAGAGGGGGATCAAGGGCAAAAATGTATCTGAAAAATACATTGTTGACACAGCGCTGCGTTTTGTGCTGTAAAGGGCAGAAATCACACTACGTCACTCAGGTGATGTTTCTGGACACGGAATGTGAAAAAGCTCACACAGCTAGGTGGCACTTAGTTAAAGACTGGGCAAACAATGCCTGCAAGGGCAACGTATACAGTAATGGATACGGAATATATTATTGCTGCTGTAAAAACATCACTCAGGTGATGTTTACGGACACGGAATTATTATTGTTATTTAGACAGAATGTGAAAAAGCTCACACAGCTAGGTGGCAGTTGTTTGAAGAACACACTAGGCAAACAATGCCTACAAGGTCAACGTATACACTACTACAGCAGTGGATACGGAATATATTATTGCTGCTTGAAAAACGTCACTCAGGTGGTGGTTCTGGAGACGGTATTATTATTGATATTTAGACAGAATGTGAAAAAGCTCACACAGCTAGGTGGCAGTTGTTTGAAGAACACACTGGGCAAACAATGCCTACAAGGTCAACGTATACACTACTACAGCAGTGGATACGGAATATATTATTGCTGCTTGAAAAACGTCACTCAGGTGGTGTTTCTGGAGACGGTATTATTATTGATATTTAGACAGAATGTGAAAAAGCTCACACAGCTAGGTGGCAGTTGTTTGAAGAACACACTGGGCAAACAATGCCTACAAGGTCAACGTATACACTACTACAGCAGTGGATATGGAATATATTATTGCTGCTTGAAAAACGTCACTCAGGTGGTGGTTCTGGACACGGTATTATTATTGCTATTTAGACAGAATGTGAAAAAGCTCACACAGCTAGGTGGCAGTTGTTTGAAGAACACATTGGGCAAACAATGCCTACAAGTGCACTACTATTGGTGCACTACTATGAAGAACAGCAAACAGCACTGGACACGTTAAAGAACAGTAAGATAAGTAAAATAAATATATATATATATATATATTAAAAAAAAAATTACTCTGGTTGGTGCTGAACTACTAGGAGCAGCACACCAGTCCCACTCCCCAACACAGCTAGACTAATAGCACTGGGCTCTTATAGTAGCAAATTAAAAAAACAAAAAAGAAAATAAAAGCAGTCCTTACAAGGACTATTGGGTTACAGGCAGGCAGCAGTCAGCAGATGAGATCAGAAGCAGTGCCCACAGCAGCTACATACAGAGCACTGCAGTAGAAGGTAGATGACTAGTCAGCAAAGCTAACTAACCTAAACTCACTGTCCCTCAAATCCCTGCAGAGTTCTGTCCCTACAATACAGAGCAGTATCAAGTAGATTACTAGCCAGCAAAGTTACTATCAACTGTCCCTCAAATCACTGAACAGCTCTCTCCCTACACTAGCTCTTGCAAGCACACACAGGTAGAATGAAAAAACGCTGCAGGGCTTCAGTTTATGTATGGAAGGGGAGTGGTCCAGGGGGTGTGGGGGTGGTCTAGGAGGTAGAGCTTCCTGATTGGCTGCCATGTATCTGCTGGTCTGGGGGAGAAATGGCAAAAAAAAGCGCCAGCTAAGGCGAACCCAAATTGGCGAACGTCGCGCGACGTTCGCGAACATTCGCCGAACGCGAACAGTCGATGTTCGCGCGAACAGTCCGCGACATCCCTACTGGCCACCACACATTTATTGTCATTTTTATAATCATGATAATGAGAGCAGAATATTACAATAGATATGGGTACATACTGGAATGAATAAACAATTTTTTAAGAAATTGCTTTCCAATCAGAACCACTATATATGTTTCTGCTTACCTTTGTGTTTCTTACTTGGAGGGAGAACAGGCAAGTTAAAACACGACCTGATAACTGAGCAAGACCTCTGGTATCTCACTTCTTCCTTTTAAGTGGCCAGTATGGATGTTTGCCAGGGATCCTTTTAGCTACACAGATACACAGTTCTGGAGAGCTTTGTTTTCTGTGTTAGACTCAGAGCTGCCTCAGGGCTTGGAGATAAACCCAGTTTGGTAGTATAAGTGTAAAAGTCATTCCTTTCATAGCACAGTTGTTCTTCCTAAATATAGAGCTCTTAACACTTGGTAAAATCTCCAACCATTAGATTAAACAGTTGTAAAAAAGGAAAAGGTCCTGTTTCAGCACACACCTCGCAGGGCAGGCACATGCAGCAGTAATAACACAGTACAGGTAGTTGATAGTAGTTGCTCTGTCACCTGCTCAGCTAACAGTGGTTTAGGTTTCCAGGCAAACAAATCGACAGCACAAATAATACGTGTTTAGCAAGCTGCTCCCCCGAGGCAATAGTCTGTGCACCTGCCAACATGCAGGGTAAGGCTAAACACCATAAGGGTATTTCGGATTGATATTCATTTTGTATCTGGCACAGATTTCTAGATACAATTGATTCAGCAAAGTTTTTCAGCGATTTTTCCTCCCCATAAAACTGTGTGACTTGTCCCCCTAGGATTAAAACTGCTTTAAGCAAAAATTTTGGGTTTCCAATCCACCAGCTGGAAGTCCTTGCAGACTGTAGGAGAGTATGATGTGTTACTGATGCCCAACTGTGTTGGGTTCTGGGGCTTTTTCTTTATGACTTGGGAGCACTGCTGTTGTTTTCAGGGACTGGAAAGTCATCCCTACCAACAGTCCTGGTCTGTAGTTGTCTCAATGAACCCAAAAACAGGTGTGCATATCCAAGGGCATAACTCCTTTATGAGAGACAATAAATACCCCTGGTAATGTATATAAATATCACTGCTGGCTTAGTTAGAAATATTTTTTTAACCTGTGCTCTAATGCAATAATGTCAATGTAAGGTGTGCTGATTTTCTTCCAGTGTTACTATAGTAGATTACATGACAAATCAGTTGTAAAAACCCCCTAAAGTTCAAAAGGTGAAAGCCTCAATGGTCAGTGTAGGACTACGGCACCAGCAGGCCCACTCTCCAAACTAGTTTTTCCTTCACTCTTCGCCCACCTTGTCTATTTTGTTAATTACTCCTCCCTTTCAATTTACAAATGTTGAGGTTTCATTTTTCTTTAATGTCTTTTTGACTTCTTTATGCCAACACAGTGTTTGGTTAGGATGTAGAAATCTTTCATTTAACCACATAGGATGAACCTACAAACCTTTTTCTATGGTGTATTTTTTACATTGTAAGTGTTTTTGGCCAGGATCCTCTTTACCACTTGTATCAGTAAATGGTTATTTTTGTATGTAAATCTGTGCTTTCAGTGTATACTGTAAATCCATTTATTGTACAGTGCTACAATATATGTTGGCACTTTATAAATAATAACACTTTTTTTGTATTTTAATTCTCATAAACTGAAGAATCCAAACACTTGTCTTTATTTATACTCCTAAAGGTGTTGATTGATATATTTGTACATTATCCAATTGTTAATTATTAGTCCCTGCAATTTTCTCTAGTCCTTAAATGAACAGTAACATCAAAAAATGAAAGTGTTTTAAAGGAATGAGAATATAATGTAGTGTTGCCCTGCATTGGTAAAACTGGTTTGTTTGTTTTAGAAACTCTACTATAGTTTATATAAACAAGCTGCTGTGTAGTCATGGGGGCAGCCATTCAAGCACAGTATATACAGTAGATAACAGATAAACTCAGAAAATACAACCGTGACATCTATCCGTCCAGTGACTATTGAGAAGTTTATAAATAAATCACATCATATCTCCTTGATGACTCCCCATATAGGTTTTCAGCTTAACATTTGGGGGCAGATTTATCAAAGGTCGAGGTGAAGTTTCGAATTGAAAAACTGAATTTCAAGCTATTTTTTGTGTACTTCGAATAGGGAATAGTCCAACTTCGATTCAAATTTGAAAAAACTTCGAAATTCTAAGATCAAATTTTTTTGAAGTACAGTCTCTTTAAAACCTCGACTTTGATCATTCGCTAACTAAAAGCTGCCGAAGTGCTGTTTTAGCCTATGGGGGACCTCCTAGAATCTGTATGGAGGCAATTGGGGGAGTTTTGGAGATTGAAGGTCGAAGTTAAAAAAACTTTGAATCAAGTAGATCAGTACGATGGAAGTATGATCGTACAATTCGAAGTTGTTCAGAATTCGGCAAACTTTGACCCAAAAAAACTTTGACCACCATTCGGTTGGTCTTTTTGAATTCGAACTAAGTTGACATGAACAAACATCTATTTTTGGAGGACATTGGCACTGAGGAACTAGATGTGCATGACTTACACAATATTGGGGTAAGACCAATCAAGTGATTGAAAATGCAAGCGCTATAAAAGGAATTTTCCATGGGACTGTCACTAAGAAGATGATAGCAATTTTATGTTACAGATTTACCTGTATGTATTATACTATCTGCATAGTTGAGGTGAATAATAAGTAGGTCTGTTCCTTTTCCTAACTCACTTTCTTTGCCAACAGCCTGTATAAAAGCCAAAAATAATTAAATAACTAAAAACCATAAACATAACAGAACTAAATGCTCACAGGCATCAAAATCAATTTAAAATTATTTAGCCGAAAATTTGACATCTCTAAAGAGGTAGTATCACTGAAATAGCCTTATTTGAAAAACACAATATTAAAAATTACAGCAACAATATAAATAATAATCCAGGCAATAGGCAGTTTCCATTCCTACCTTTAAAAATATGTTTTTTTTATTTTAGCCATATTTAAAAATATGACATCAATAAATCACTTGTGATTTCATTTTATGATATTTCAGTGACTAAGGAATATCAGAGAAGTTTTGCTTGTTTACTTAAACATGTATAGTAGGTACAACACCCTCGGGGAGTTTTGCATATGGAAACCAGGATGCACTGGGACCTACTTGTGTCCTATGACACAGCATAAAAATAGCTGTAATGAAACTCCTTTTACCTGGCACGTATGTCCTCTCAATTATTGCATTAATCCAGCTCTAAAACTTGGGAAAACAAATAGAAACCCCAACTAAATGAGCCCATATACAGAAAAATAACATGACTTGTTTTGTACATTTGGAGAACATATTCTGTAGGTAAAGAACCAAAAATAAAGTATATTTGGTAACATCAAGCATTAAAGGGCATGTAAAGTCTAAAATAGAATAAGGCTAGAAATGCTGTATTTTGTATACTAAATATAAACATGAACTTACTGCACCACAAGCCTAATCAAACAAACAATTTCTGCTTCCAAAGTTGGCTACAGGGGGTCACCATCTTGTAACTTTGTTATACATCTTTGCAAGACTAAGACTGTGCACATGCTCAGTGTGGTCTGGGCTGCTTAGGGATCGTCATAAACAAAGCTGCTTGAGTTCTGCATGGCTGGGAAGTAAGACGGGGGCTCCAACTGCTGTTCATAAGTATGATTGTTTCCCTGCTCAGCAGTTAGGGACCATCTGACAATTCCTATCCACAGCAGTAAATGAAGGGAGAATTTCACTGCATACATTTCACAGTCAGGTTTCACAGTCAGGTTTCTTATAAAAATGGTACACATTTTTTAATTAAAGTATATTGGTTTCTTTTTTATTAAAGAAAGTAAAATTGGGATTTGATTTTTTTGCCTTTACATGCCCTTTAAGGGCCCCAGCTGCTGTGCCACCAGTAAGGATACATGCAGCCTCGTAAGATTTAAGCAAATCTACTATTTTATCATTACAGAGAAAAAAAGAAAATAATTTTTAAAAGTTTTAATTATTTGCTTAAAATTTACTCTTTTTTGCCTCTAATACAGTGGCGGTTATTCTGGACAGCAAATATGTAGTTGTGCCTGTCAAGAAAAGAGCCAACTTACATTTTTCTGCAATAAAGATTATTTTTGTTATGCTGTGTATAGCACAGGAAAAGCTGGTGTAACAGGTGAGTTTACAAAGTAAGGAACGCTATATAAACGATAAACACTATTTTGTTGGATGGAAAAATACCTATCACTTCTCAAGATTACATAAGCAATTATGTACTTTATCCCAAGTAAGATATATTTAATCCTTATTGGAAACAAAGCCAGCATATTGGGTTTATTTAATGTTTAAATGATGTACTATTAGACATAAGATATGAAGATCCCAATTATGAAAAGATCCATTATATGGAGTCTGGCAGCTCTCAGTAATTCAGGTGCTAAACTGTTTAAATGTTGCAACATTTAGGGGGCCCATTTAGCTCGAGTGAAGGAATAGAGAAAAAAAACTTCGAATTTCGAATGGTTTTTGTGCTACTTCGACCACTGAATGGGCTACTTCGACCATCGACTTCGACCCTTGACTTCGAATTGAACGTTTCAAACTAAAAATTGTTCGACTATTCGATGGTAGAAGTACTGTCTCTTTAAGAAAAAACTTCGACCCCCTAGTTCGCCACCTAAAAGCTACCGAAGTCAATGTTAGCCTATGGGGAAGGTCCCCATAGGCTTTGCTTGCCTATTAAGGATTAAAATCCTTCGATATTCGAAGTTGAAGGATTTAACTTCGACAGTCGAATATCGAGAGTTAATTAACCCCCAATATTCGACCTTAAGTAAATTTGCCCCTTAGTTGATCCATTTCTCAGGAGCATCTCTGGAGTATTAGCAACTATTGTATCAATTCTAACAGCTGCCTGTAATGAAAACCAGAGATTCTGCTCAGCAGGGACAAAGATAACAAATGTATCAACTAAATGTATCAATTTCAGTTTACAGGGTCGGCGACCCCCCTCCCAGAGCTGCCTTAGAAGGTGAAAAAAAGACACTTTACACTTCAATATTAGAAAAACAGTGATTCATAGAAAATAAAAAGGTAATTGGAAAAAGTCATTATTTCTGGTGATCTTTCGGAAAACATCTAGTTGTTTGAAGGTGAACCACCCCTTTAATGATTAGCTTTCTGCAGAACTGACTGCAGAAAATCTCAGGGAGGACAACTGAACTTACGGACATAAATGAGCCTTTTTGTATGTGATTTTGGTTCTCTGTGATATTTATAGGGGCATTAGGACGTCTCATAAATGATAGACTTGCATATATGTGTGTTAGTATTTTTTTAACAAAGCTATTCTTAGTCACATACAAATAACACCACATAAATAAAAAAAAGTTCTAGTAGTTCAAGCATTTATCCATTAGAGGGCAAGCAAGATATGCTCTTTTATAGTTCAGTGAGATACTTGAAATCTGACTGAATGGCTTTGGAAAAAGTATTTTAACCTTAGGGAATTGAAACAGATCATTCACATTTCCTTTTGGAATAAGTCATGTTTTTTGATAATTGGTGAGTGTATAATCATTTGAAAGGTTTTAAGTGGATTCAGAGGAGAAGATTAAAGCCTCTGGCTATGTTTGATTTTGTATAGAAATGTCCAATGTCCAGAAATTGTATAGGAATTTCTAATACGCCTGCCTCACACAATTCCTATTTTATAAGGAAAGTCTGATTTGAGTATTAATTTCCAGACTAGGGATGTAGCGAACTGTTCGCCGGCGAACTAGTTCGCGCGAACTTCGACTGTTCGCGTCCGCCGAATGTTCGCGAACGTCGCGCGACGTTCGCCAATTGGTGTTCGCGTTCGATTCGAGGTAAAATTTCGTTCGACCATTCGACCGTTCGATCGCTAAAATCGAACGATTTCCATTCGTTGGAACGATTATAAGCATTCGATTGAATTAAAATCATTCGATCGAATAGCTTCGATCGTTCGATTCGAACGAAAATCCTTCGATCGTACGAATAAAATCCTTCAATCGAACGATTTTATCGAGCGTTCGAAGTTCGCGAACTGTTCGCTTTTTTGCCGGTGTTCGCGAACGGCGTTCGCGAACACATTAACGGCAGTTCGCTACATCCCTATTCCAGACATAAGGTAAGGTAAATGGACCTCTATTCCAAAGGAAAATATTACTCTTAAGTAAAGATGCAAAACATATTTAGATAACATATTAAGTTAAGATCCTATAACATATTAAGTTAAGATCCTATAACATAACCGATAACCTAACACTCGCAGTACTTTTGCTATTTTTGTATTCATTTTTGCAGTTCTCGACATTTAAAACCAGGCATTTGACTCAACAGCTATGCATGAAAGTCAGTGGGGCAAATTCACTAAGAAGCAACTTCGCCGCACTTCGCCGCACTTCGCCGCACTTCGCCACACTTCGCCACACTTCGCCAGGTGTATTTACGCCAGCGCTCCGCAAATTCACTAAAATCCGAAGTTGCGCACAGGGGTAGCGTAAGTATTCGAAGTTGTGCTAGCGTTAATTCGCCAAGTGAAGCGAAGTTTCCCTAGCAATGGTTCATTTGCATACGGCGCGAAATTCAAATTTCAATGGAGGAACACGTATCAGCACTACAAATGCCTAGAAAACCTTCAAATCAGCAAATAAAAATTTTATTTTGCCCTACACATGTGCCCACTGTCTAGGTAAGTTGCCATGAGTCAGGAAATGTAGGGGGGAAGGAGGGGAGCCCCAAAAATATTTTCGATCTTTTTCAGCCTATCACCCATCATGTAGAAAACACGCCAGCGTTTTTTGGGACTTAGAAATTTTTTTTACTTTTTTTGAAACAATCCCTATCTACTCTATTGCACTTCGCCCGGTCTGAGGTGGCAAAGGAAGTCTAGCGTAAAAGGTAGCGTTCAGTACACTGCGCAAGTTAGTGAATTTGCGTAGTTACGTCGCTAGCGAAAATTCACCTGGCGTAAGGGTGCGAAGTAACATTAGCGAAACTACGCCAGCGTTCGTTAGTGAATTTGCGCAGTAACGAAAAATGCCAAACGCTAGCGAATTAACGCTAGCGTTCGGCGCTTCGGCGCTTAGTGAATTTGCGCCACTTAGTGAATCTGCAAATCTAGGGTTAACAGTTTATCAAATTTTTGTATGAAATATACTCCAGCCAAATCCACACGGGTTATTTCCCCTTATTTATCAATACATTTTCCCGAAAAATAAGAGTATAGGGAAAAAGTGAAAAAATCTTAATTGTCTGAAAATAAGAATCATACAAATTTTTCAGATTTTCAGGTTTTTCGGATTTTTGCCGAAAATCACAAAATCTTTTTTTTTTTTTTGCACCAACCCAGAGCAGATCAGGATATCTTTGGGACTTTGACTTATATACAACCTCAGCAGGTCTGAAATGCCAAACTTTCGGATTCTGACTCAATCCTCGGGGTATGATAAATCACAAAAAATTTGAATTTTGTGAATCTACTTAAACACATTTAAACATTAGATATACAGGCATGGGACCGGTTGTCCAGAATGCTTGGGACCTGGGGGTTCCGATAACAGATGTTTCTGTAATTAGGATCTTCAGACCTTAAGTCTTTGTGGATAAGGGGTTTCCGGATAACTGATCCCATATCTGTTCTGACTTGGTCCCTCTTAGATGAGTTTGCTGCATATCTCTGTATGGGGCCCAATTTCTTATTACAGCTGATATTTGGATGAAAATGACTGTGTAATCTGATCTTTGGCCAGCGATCTCACCGCCAACTGAGACTGTTTGTGACGTTAGTGATGAATCATCAGATACAGATAGAATTCTATTGTTTCCACCAGTATATCTGATGATTCAGCTCTAAATGTCTGTACTGAAAATAAACAATGCGTGCAGGAAAGATCTTAATTGTTACGTCTATGGCCTTCTTTAGTAGTGTATAGGAATTATTCATTATTATCATCATTACAGTACCATAACAATGCAGTCTGTCCTAGGGGTTGTAGGATCTACAGTATATGATACGGGCTACCTGTATGAAAGCAATTGAGATAAAACATACTTAGGGGGTGATTTATGAAGGTTTGAATTTGTCACGATTTCAACATTTTTGCACAAAAACCTCACAGATTGAAATTATCTTTTCAAAAATGTCTGGTATTTATTAAGCAAATAAAAAAAAAACTTGCTTGTAAACAATCTGCATCTAGCTGGTGAGCTCATGTAGTAGGCACTGGGAGTTGTCCAGGGCAAAATTAAAGACATTTTAAATAATTTTTTAAACTATAAACTCGAAAAATTTGAGGTATTAATATCTTTTGTATTTAATCAAGTTTTTTTGCTTTCAGATTTTTTCATAAATAAGCAAACATTCAAGTATTTTTTCTTAAATTGTGAGTTTATTCAAAGTAGAAAAAAATGTCACAAACCTCACAAATTGGATTTTTGATAAATAAGCCCATTAGTGTAGTGTTTGTAACACTGGCAATTTTGCCGTAAAATCTGTTCCTGAAAAGTGTGCCACGGGCAAGTTCCCTCCTGATGAAGCAGATGGAAGAGATGAATTATACACATTTAGTTATTATAAATCACTGCATATTTTTATATTAACTGCCCATGACACCGCCAAAAATGTGCTTATTTGGCAACCAAGTATGGGCAGCTTTAGACACTAGACTGCAATATCTGCAGGTTGTGCCCATCTTCTGGCACTTATAGTTACACAATTCTGCCCTATGGGGGGAGAGCTGACCTGACGGGGGCAGCATGATGGAGGGCTGCAACTGCTCCGATTTTGATTTCTCTTTGAAGGGAATGGCGAGTGGTGGCTGCAGATTGTGGTTCTCCTGGAGAGGACTGTGGCAACCAAAACATCCTGGGCCCCATGACACTTGTTCCCACCAGGGAGAATGATTTTGTATTGTAGCAGGATAAAATATTAGTCATTGTTTTCTCTGGCGTCAAATAGACTTTTATGGTTCCACGGAAACAAGTGGTAGCCTGTATGACCTAAGACTAATGTCATATTGAGGTGTGCGTTGTCTTATGCAATTTGTTTTTAGAATGTCACAATGCCCAATACAGGTATAGGATCCCTTATCTGGAAACCCGATATCCAGAATTAAGGAATGGCTGTCTCCCACAGACTCCATTTTATCCAAATAATCCACATTTTTAAAAATGATTTCCTTTTTCTCAGTAATAATAAAACATTAGTTTGTACTTGATCCAAACTAAGATATCATTGATGCCTGTTGGAAGCAAAACCAGCATATTGGGTTTATTTATTGTTTAAATGAATTCCTAGCAGATCAAAATTACGGAAAGATCCATTATCCGGAAAACCCCAGGTCCCGAGCATTCTGGATAACAGGTCCCATACCTGTATAGTGTAAAATACTATGCAAAGGCAATGGATATGGCATCTTCTAGTCATATCTATAAAGGAAAGCCACATTTCTCTGCTTTAATGTCTTTTAAAAGGGGAATAGTAATCCCTAAAAAGAGGGAATATTTTCCTTTTTCATGAGTATTTAATACAGTGGATATATATGCCAATAGATAAAGGCTCAGCATTTGTAAGGGCTATTCCACACGGGGAGATAGCGACGCGTTTGCGGTCGCGGCGACAAAGCGCAGCGACAGTCGCCGCGACCGGGGCAGGCGACAGTTTTGTATGGGCGCCTATGTAAAAACGCCTGTGCTAACCACACGAGGCGATGCGCTTTTCAACAGTCGCCTGAAAAAGCCTGGCGAGGCCTGCGCCGGTCGCGGCGACTGTCGCGGCGCTTTGTCGCCGCGACCGCAAACGCGTCGATATCTCCCCGTGTGGAATAGCCCTAAGATTCACCCCAGCTGAACTAACACTAATTAGCATTTGTCACTTTGTCAGCAGTCTGGAAGTTATCAGCTTTACATATCTCATTTCCTGCTAGGGAGTTGTACTCTAATGGGTTTAAACAAGAAGTAATGAGAATTCTGCAATTATTAATGCACTTGCCTCCTACAGAGTTCTAAAGCATTAGCAGTCAAACAGTAAAGGTATGGAATGCATTAGGTGCGATTGGGAGAGCAGTGACATCTAGGAAGTGCAGAATGGAAAGTGAAAGTTATTGCCTGCCATGTCTCTAAGCCAGTGGTCCCCAACCAGTAGCTCGTGAGCAACATGTTGCTCTCCAACCCATTGGATGTTGCTCCCAATTGCCTCAAAGCAGGTGTTTATTTTTGAATTCCAGCCTTGGAGGCAAGCTTTGGTTGTATAAAAACCAGCTGCACTGTCAAACAAAGCCTCAATGTAGGTTGATAATCCACATAGTGGCTACTAAATGGCCAATCACAGCACTTATTTGGCATCCCAAGAACATTTTTCATGCTAATGTTGCTCCCCACCACCTTTTACTTATGATTGTTGCTCAAGGGTTCAAAAGGTTGGGGATCCCTGCTCTAAGCCTTAGGCATACAGACGGGGCAAGTATTATATGATTGACAGCTGAGACTTTAAATTATTTTTATAACAGTTTTAATTAAAAAAAAAAGTATTTGGGGCTTTATGTTTAATCTGCAAAGGACTTTTATTATACAGCTCATCTCTGGGTGACAGGTCCACTTTAATTGATTATTTTCCTTGTTTTTTCAATCTTGGAGACCATTTGAGTACAAACTGCTCTGATGTCTGAGACACATTTAATTGCTTCTTCTTTAAGATTATGAAATGAAAAATGTGTATTCGTACAACTACAGAGAGTTCATTGGCAGGAGTCAGAACCCCTTACTTACGTGAGCTGCAGCTCAGACCTTACTTGTCATACTAATTATACATTTCACTGGCCTTCAGTTTTATTTGCTTATGGCTAATTTAATGCTTTTGAGTGAAAGTGAGATGTTACAGTGAAGGGTTTAGAAAGCATTTTAGAATTATACTCACTAAAATAAGCATATTTGTAGTACAGGTTCAGGTACAGAAAATATATAGCATTGAGCCACTAAAAACAATTTCTTGTAGATTTCTTCTAAATGTCGATCAAGGATAGCCATGATTAAACTGCTAGGGACTGCTAGGACTGCCAGCCAATTGGAAAACATACAGACTAGTATTTCCATCAGTCCCCATTTAGGGGGACAGGACCCATTTTACAACATCAGTTGCACAATATAGAGAGATAAGACACGAAAAAAGGGCCAAGAAAATAATGAAGTGATGCAAAGTATACTGGAAAGGGGCAGAACAAGCAAAGGTTAGAGCAAGTCATAGTGTAGAGAAATGGGGGCCCAGTGGGACTGCCAAATGACGGCGCCTCTAGGCAGTCACTGGGGGCCCGCTCCCGGTTTCCCTCTGAGCACTTCAGTGAACGCTGGCTCTGGTGAGTCTGTGCAAACACCGGTGCGGTGTGTGCATGCGCGAACACCGGTGTGCCAGCGCAGAGGCACAGCACCATAAGAGTTTTTAAGGGGGATCCCGATGGTGGGACCATGGCTGGGCTGGCGGGGGCCCATGAGTGCCAGGGCCCACCGGGTTTTTTCCCGACGGCCCAGTCCAACATTGGAGCAGTGAATTGTGAGCCACATGTTGCGCATTAACCCCTCCAATGTTTCTCCCAGTGGCCTCAAAGCAGGTGCTTATTTTTAAATTTCTGGCTTGGAGGCAAGTTTTGGTTGCATAAAAACCATGTGAACTGCCAAACAGAACCTCCTGTAGGCTGTCAGTCCATATAAGGGCTACCAATTGCCCTTATTCTGCATCACCAGGTACATGTTTTATTCATTTTTTTTATTATTTATTGTTTTATTCATTTTCGGTGCAACAATTTCACAGTTTAATAAAGTACAACTTTACATAAAAATAATGCTTGAGTGTGATTAGTAAGTTAATCTTTGTATCTTTATCTTGTATTATCAGAAGGACATTAGTTACTTTCTATGACCTCTTAAAATAGCTTGTACCTTCTTTGTTTTATTATAGTCGCTTAGGGAAGGGATAAAGGAGATAGCCAAGGGTGGAGGGATAAGGAACAAAGGGGGAGAAAAAGAAGGAAAAAAGGAGGAAATACTTGAAGTACTACTACTATACTTCTGCCATGAGGCCAAGTGTCAGCCTTCTTTCTATACAATACCACTTGTGCTGTTGTTAGTCCTCTGGTGATGACCATCCAGGTATTGGGCCCACGGATACCACTACAGCTCCCCCTTGTAATTCCTGTCTAGAGATGTCGCGAACTGTTCGCCGGCGAACTTGTTCGCGCGAACATCGGGTGTTCGCGCTCGCCGGAAGTTCGCGAACGTCGCGCGACGTTCGCCATTTTGGGTTCGCCATTGTTGGCGCTTTTTTTTGCCCTCTCACCCCAGACCAGCAGGTACATGGCAGCCAATCAGGAAGCTCTCCCTTGGACCACTCCCCTTCCCTATAAAAACCGAAGCCCTGCAGCTTTTTTTCACTCTGCCTGTGTGTGCTGAAGAGATAGTGTAGGGAGAGAGCTGCTGCCTGTTAGTGATTTCAGGGACAGTTGAAAGTTTGCTGGCTAGTAATCGTTTTGATACTGCTCTGTTATTGGAGGGACAGAAGTCTGCAGGGGTTTGAGGGACATTTAAGCTTAGGTAGCTTTGCTGGCTAGTAATCTACCTTCTACTGCAGTGCTCTGTATGTAGCTGCAGTGGGCAGCTGTCCTGCTTCTGATCTCATCTGCTGACTGCTGCAATAACAGTAGTCCTTGTAAGGACTGCTTTTATTTATTTTTTTGTTGTTTTACTACTACTACTACTACTACTACTACTACTACTACTACTACTATAAGAGCCCAGTGCTATTAGTCTAGCAGTGTTGGGGAGTGGGACTGGTGTGCTAATCTGCTGCTCCTAGTAGTTCAGCAGCACCAACTTTAATTTTTTTTTTTTAATATTCATTCTTTTTTTATTTAACTTTTTTTTTATTTTACTACCGCTGTAGTAGTGTATAAGTTGACCTTTTAGGCATTATTTGCCCTGTAGGCATTTTTTGCCCAGTGTGTTATTCAACCAACTGCTATCTAGCTGTGTGCCCGTGTTCACATTCTGTCTAAATATCCATAATATTACCGTCTCCAGAAAAAACACCGGAGTGACTTTTTTCAAGCAGCCATAATAAATTTTACGTAATCCGTATCCATCGCTGTAGTAGTGTATAAGTTGACCTTTTAGGCATTATTTGCCCTGTAGGCATTTTTTGCCCAGTGTGTTATTCAACCAACTGCTATCTAGCTGTGTGCCCGTGTTCACATTCTGTCTAAATATCCATAATATTACCGTCTCCAGAAAAAACACCGGAGTGACTTTTTTCAAGCAGCCATAATAAATTTTACGTAATCCGTATCCATCGCTGTAGTAGTGTATAAGTTGACCTTTTAGGCATTATTTGCCCTGTAGGCATTTTTTGCCCAGTGTGTTATTCAACCAACTGCTATCTAGCTGTGTGCCCGTGTTCACATTCTGTCTAAATATCCATAATATTACCGTCTCCAGAAAAAACACCGGAGTGACTTTTTTCAAGCAGCCATAATAAATTTTACGTAATCCGTATCCCTCGCTGTAGTAGTGTATAAGTTGACCTTGTAGGCATTATTTGCCCTGTAGGCATTTTTTGCCCAGTGTGTTATTCAACCAACTGCTATCTAGCTGTGTGCCCGTGTTCACATTCTGTCTAAATATCCATAATATTACCGTCTCCAGAAAAAACACCGGAGTGACTTTTTTTCAAGCAGCATTCTTATATTTTACGTAATCCGTATCCACCGCTGTGTATACGTTGACCTTGTAGGCATTATTTGCCCTGTAGGCATTTTTTGCCCAGTGTGTTATTCAACCAACTGCTATCTAGCTGTGTGCCCGTGTTCACATTCTGTCTAAATATCCATAATATTACCGTCTCCAGAAAAAACACCGGAGTGACTTTTTTTCAAGCAGCATTCTTATATTTTACGTAATCCGTATCCACCGCTGTGTATACGTTGACCTTGTAGGCATTATTTGCCCTGTAGGCATTTTTTGCCCAGTGTGTTATTCAACCAACTGCTATCTAGCTGTGTGACCGTGTTCACATTCTGTCTAAATATCCATAATATTACCGTCTCCAGAAAAAACACCGGAGTGACTTTTTTTCAAGCAGCATTCTTATATTTTACGTAATCCGTATCCACCGCTGTGTATACGTTGACCTTGTAGGCATTATTTGCACAGTGTTTTCTTCAAACCGCCATCTAGCTGTGTGAGCTTGTTCACATTTTGTCTAAATATTGATAATATTATCGTCTCTAGAAAAACCACTTGAGTTACTTTTTTTCAAGCAGCATTCATATATTTTACGTAATCCGTATCCACCGCTGTAGTAGTGTATACGTTGATCTTGTAGGCATTATTTGCACACTGTTTTCTTCAAACTGCCATCTAGCTGTGTGTATTATCGTTTCCAGAAAAACCAACTGAGTTTTTGTTGTTGTTGTTTTTTTAAAAATAATGCCAGGCAAAGGCAGGCCGCCACGCAGAGGCCGTGCTAGGGGCCGTGCTGCTATGCAATCCTGTGGCCCTAGCAAATTGCCCAGTTTTAAAAAGCCAATGACCCTGAACTCCCAAAATGCTGAAGAGGTAGTTGACTGGCTTACACAGCACACCCCATCCTCTACCGTTTCTAACTTTACCACAACATCCTCCTCATCCTCCACTGCTATGGCCACCCCACGTAACACTTCCTCCACCACCGGTGCCCCATCTTCACTGGAGTCAGAGGAGTTATTTTCCCATGAGTTTCTTGAACTGAGTAATGCGCAACCATTATTGGCAGAAGAAGATGAAGGAGATGAGGACGTTACACCAGATTTAATTCTGGCAGAGAACACGACAGAGATGGACATAATGATGAGTGATGAGGAGGAGGAGGAGGTCCCCGCTGCTGCTTCCTTCTGTGATGTGTCAGAAGAAATTGATGCATCTGAGGAGAATGATGATGAGGAGATTGATGTTTTGTGGGTGCCTAGTAGAAGAGAGCAAGAGGAGGGTAGTTCAGATGGAGAGACGGAGAGTCAGAGAGGCAGTAGGAGAATAAGACTTAGAAGAAGCAGGGAGGCCAGCCCGCAGGGATCAGTAGGGCAACAACATGTATCGGCACCTGTGTTCAGCCGGCCAACGCACCCGCCATTGCCGCCAATGCCGCCAACTTCTACTGTTACCGCCAGATCGCAGACTTCCAAAAAGTCAGCAGTGTGGCATTTTTTTAATGTGTGTGCCTCTGACAAAAGCATTGTAATTTGCAATGAGTGCAGTCAGAAACTGAGCCTTGGTAAGCCCAACAGCCACATAGGTACAACTTCTATGCGAAGGCACATGAGCGGCAAGCACAAAGCACTTTGGGAGCAACACCTCAAAGGCAACAGGCAAACTAAAAGTCACACTCCTTCTGGTCCAGCATCTTACTGCTCTACCTCTGCTCTCCTTGACCCATCTGAACCACCCTCCACTCCGCCTTCCACCTTGACCACCTGTTCCCATTCCCAGTCATCTGCCACCAGCCAAGTTTCTGTGAAGGCCATGTTTGAGCGTAAGAAGCCAATGTCTGACTGTCACCCCCTTGCCCGGCGTCTGACAGCTGGCTTGTCTGCACTCTTAGCCCGCCAGCTTTTACCATACCAGCTGGTGGACTCTGAGGCCTTCCGCAAATTTGTAGCAATTGGGACACCGCAGTGGAAGGTACCCAGCCGCAATTTTTTTTCTAAAAAGGGAATACCACACCTGTACCAACATGTGCAGAGCCAAGTTACCGCATCTCTGTCACTTAGTGTTGGGCCAAAGGTCCATATGACTACTGACGCATGGTCCTCCAAGCATGGTCAGGGCAGGTATGTCACCTACACTGCCCACTGGGTGAACTTGGTAATGGCTGGGAATGGGAAGCAGGGAATGGGTAGCTCAACAACAACAACAACAGTGGAGTTGGTGTCACCGCCACGGATTGCACGCGGTTCTGCCACCACCTCTACTCCTCCATCGCTCTCTACCTCGTCTTCTTCCTCTTCTTCTTCTTACTCTGCTGCTGGGTCCTCCTTCTCCTCCTCCACACCTGTGCACCCCCAGCTCCCCCTAGGCTATTCGACGTGCCAGGTACGCCGTTGTCACGCTGTCTTGGGGATGACGTGCCTGGAAAGCAAAAACCATACCGGATCTGTACTCCTGTCATCTCTGCAGTCACAGGCCGATCGGTGGCTGACCCCACACCAACTGCAGATCGGAAAAGTGGTGTGTGACAATGGAAGCAATCTGTTGGCAGCGTTGAGACTGGGAAATTTAACACATGTGCCCTGCATGGCACATGTGTTAAATTTAATAGTCCAACGTTTTGTCTCCAAGTACCCAGGATTCCAGGACGTTCTCACCCAGTCCAGAAAGGTGTCGGCCCATTTCAGACGTTCCTACACAGCCATGGCACGCCTTGCTGACATTCAGCAGCGCTACAACATGCCAGTCAGGCGTTTGATTTCTGACAGCCAGACTCGCTGGAATTCAACGCTCCTTATGTTGGAACGTCTGCTGCAACAACAAAGGGCCGTCAACGAGTACCTTTTTGAACTGGGTGGTAGGACTGGATCTGCAGAGCTGGGGATTTTTTTCCCCCGTTACTGGGTGCTTATGCGCGATGCCTGCAGGCTCATGCGACCTTTTGAAGAGGTGACAAATATGGTCAGTCGCACCGAAGGCACCATCAGCGACCTAATACCCTTCGCTTTCTTCCTGGAGCGTGCCGTGCGACGAGTGACAGATGAGGCTGTAGACCAGCGTGACGAGGAGCTGGAAGCGCACGATTTATGGTCGCAATCACCAGAACGAACCCAGGCACCTGCTGCAACGCAGGGAGAGGTGCCAGAAGTGGAGTCAGAGGAGGAAGGTGGCTTTGTGGAGGAGGAGGAGGAGGACCAACAGGAGCAGGCTTCCCAGGGGGCTAGTGGTGACCTTTTGGGGACCCCTGGTCTTGTACGTGGCTGGGGGGAGGAGACCGTGGATGATGCAGTCCTTGATAATGAGGAAGCGGAGATGGATAGCTCTGCATCCAACCTTGTGAGAATGGGGTCTTTCATGCTGGCATGCCTGTTGAAGGACCCCCGTATCAAGAGGCTTAAGGAGAAGGACCTGTACTGGGTCGCAACGCTACTAGACCCTCGGTACAAGCATAAAGTGTCAGAAATGTTACCAACATACCACAAGTCCGAAAAGATGCGGCATTTACAAACCAGCCTGCAAAACATGTTGTACAATGCTTTTAAGGGTGATGTCACTTCAGGAACTCATCAACATTCCAGGGGCAGAGGTGCCAGTAATCCTGCCACGAGCACACCTGCAAGGACAAAGCCCTTTGGCCGGTCTGTAACGTCAGACATGCAAATGTTTTTCTGTCCAAGGCAGCGCCACAACCCTTCGGGATCCACCCTCAAAGAACGCCTCGACCGGCAGGTAGCGGACTACCTGGCATTAACTGCAGATATCGACACTCTGAGGAGCGATGAACCCCTGGACTACTGGGTGCGCAGGCTTGATCTGTGGCCAGAGCTGTCACAATTTGCCATGAACCTCTTGTCTTGCCCAGCCTCAAGTGTGCTCTCAGAAAGGACCTTCAGTGCAGCAGGAGGGATTGTAACTGAGAAGAGAACTCGCCTAGGTCACAAAAGTGTCGATTACCTGACCTTTATTAAAATGAATGAGGGGTGGATCTCGGAGGGTTACTGCACGCCGGAAGACTTGTTCTGACTTCTATGCAGCTGTCCTTCTCTTCAAGCCTCATGACTCCACACACAGCTGTCCTTTAGCGTCCTCCTCCCTCCGCCACCGTTACAAACTAGGGTGCAAACCCTACTGGTTTAATTTTTTCTGGCCTCTGTGCTTCAGTGGCTGCAACCAAAAAAACTGGGCAAACAATGTCTACAAGGTCAACGTATGGCGAAAAATGACTATTTTCAGCATTTATATGGCATATTTTTTCTGGCAACTGTGCTTCAGTGGCTGCGTCCAAAAAAATGCATATTTTCTGCATTTATATGGCATAATTTTTCTGGCCTCTGTGCTTCAGTGGCTGCAACCAAAAAAATGCATATTTTCTGCATTTATATGGCATAATTTTTCTGGCCTCTGTGCTTCAGTGGCTGCAACCAAAAAAATGCATATTTTCTGCATTTATATGGCATAATTTTTCTGGCCTCTGTGCTTCAGTGGCTGCAACCAAAAAAATTTATATTTTCAGCATTTATATGGCATAATTTTTCTGGCAACTGTGCTTCAGTGGCTGCGACCAAAAAAATGACTATTTTCAGCATTTCTATGGCATATTTTTTCTGGCCTCTGTGCTTGAGTGGCTGCGGCCAAAAAAACTGGGCAAACAATGCCTACAAGGTCAACGTCGTTGACCTTGTAGGCATTGTTTGCCCAGTTTTTTTGGCCGCAGCCACTCAAGCACAGAGGCCAGAAAAAATATGCCATAGAAATGCTGAAAATAGTCATTTTTTGCCATACCTTGACTCAACGTATATGGCAAAAAATGACTATTTTCAGCATTTATATGGCATATTTTTTCTGGCAACTGTGCTTCAGTGGCTGCGACCAAGAAAACTGGGCAAACAATGCCTACAAGGTCAACGTATGGCAAAAAATGACTATTTTCAGCATTTATATGGCATATTTTTTCTGGCCTCTGTGCTTCAGTGGCTGCAACCAAAAAAATTTATATTTTCAGCATTTATATGGCATAATTTTTCTGGCCTCTGTGCTTCAGTGGCTGCAACCAAAAAAATTTATATTTTCAGCATTTATATGGCATATTTTTTCTGGCAACTGTGCTTCAGTGGCTGCGTCCAAAAAAACTGGGCAAACAATGTCTACAAGGTCAACGTATGGCGAAAAATGACTATTTTCAGCATTTATATGGCATAATTTTTCTGGCCTCTGTGCTTCAGTGGCTGCAACCAAAAAAATTTATATTTTCAGCATTTATATGGCATATTTTTTCTGGCAACTGTGCTTCAGTGGCTGCGTCCAAAAAAACTGGGCAAACAATGTCTACAAGGTCAACGTATGGCGAAAAATGACTATTTTCAGCATTTATATGGCATATTTTTTCTGGCAACTGTGCTTCAGTGGCTGCGTCCAAAAAAACTGGGCAAACAATGCCTACAAGGTCAACGTATGGCAGTTGTTTAAAGAGAACAGTAGATTACTAGCCAGCAAAGCTACCTAAGCTAAAATGTCCCTCAAATCCCTGCAGACTTCTGTCCCTCCAATACAGAGCAGTATCACGCAGATTACTAGCCAGCAAACTTACTATCATCTGTCCCTGAAATCACTAACAGCTCTCGCCCTACACTATCTCTTCCAAGCACACACAGGCAGATTTTTCAGATACATTTTTGCCCTTGATCCCCCTCTGGCATGCCACTGTCCAGGTCGTTGCACCCTTTAAACAACTTTAAAATCATTTTTCTGGCCAGAAATGTCTTTTGTAGATGTTAAAGTTCGCCTTCCCATTGAAGTCTATGGGGTTCGCGAACCGTTCGCGAACCGCTCGCAATTTTGCGCAAGTTCGCGAATATGTTCGCGAACTTTTTTTCCGACGTTCGCTACATCCCTATTCCTGTCCAGGAGATTGTTTCGTATTGATACGTTGCTCCCCAACTCATTTTACATCTGAATGTTACTCACAGGTAAAAAAAAAGGTTGGGGACCCTGGGCATAGAGCCACCAAAGATTGGAATAGGTAGTTAGAAAAGGATGAAAAGGTCAGTAGGAATGATACGTTGTGGATAATGGAATGGAACGAGAAAGAAGACTAATCGACTAGAAATCAATCAGGGACTGGGAGAGAACTCATAGCCATAAGTTGATCCAGAGCTGTCACAGTAAAATAACTGGATTTGACAACAAGCACAAATTGTGCTCAGAGCTGGGAACACTGCCTCAATACTTAAGCTTCAAAGTAAGAGAGGAAAATGGTTTAAATAGGCAGAAACCTGATGATAGGCTTTACCTGTATTGGTAACTGGGTAGCTGAGATTTATTACACACTACTGACATTGTAGCAATAACTAATCAAAATGTGTAATACCATCAAGAATGTCCTGAAACAATGCTGTAAAATATAGAACTATTGAGAGAATAGAGGTTATGGTTTTATGATAATGGCAATCTTGTGCATTCTGAAGACTATATGTTGCCTCTTTGTCATTTGGCCCTAAACTAACTGATTGGATTGTGTGAAAAACTCCCCCTCCATAAATACGATTAGGCTGTGTCCAGAAGCGTCAGTATGGAGCTTGCCATGTACTGAAGAGTTGCAACCTTGACTGATATTACTCTGTACTAAATTATATACATGTTCCTCTGTCTATTTCAAGAAGAACAAACTACCTGGCTAGGCACGTTTATTCTTGTCCGTCCGGCTGCATCCTACAGACAAAGTTTGTGGCTTCTCTGATCCACGGAAGCTGTTGTGAGTTTTCAGCAATTTTGAATCCGGAGTTGTATTTGGTTCTATGCGTAGAAGAAAAACAAACTGTCCTAGAAATAAACCGCTGTTCAGAGTAGAACACATGTTTAGCTGGAGTCCTTCTGACAACTGTGTGGCGTTTGTATTCGTGGTCCAACCACGCACATATGGAGCATAAGCCAGAGAAACACCTTACTTTTTTAAAATGTAATAAATATTACACCTATGGTGATATCCTTGGATTATCCTTTCTACCGCTGCATCAAATCACAAAGCAAACGTTTGTCGGGTGATTTACAGACACATAAACTTGCATGCACCCAGCAGTTATAAATAGAAGAAAATGGCTCCTTATATTTAATTTAAAAAAAAAACCTGCTTTAATCTATTGATACAGTGCAATGACCAAATATGAATAGTTACATGAAATCTGACAATTATACCTATGGTAACATATTTGCAACGTATACAATATTCCTTTGTGTCAACAATGTTTTCTGTGCACAAAATGTCACCTTCATGAAGGTTAGTGATGGGCAAATTTGCTCCAAATTTGAGTGATTCGCGAAACCGCTGCAAAAATGCGCCAGCGTCAAAAAAACTGACACCAGCGTCAAAAACGGACACCGGTGGCAAAAACGAGAAGCCGGCACATTTCGCTAATTTTTCTCCCCAATATTCGCCCATCACTAATGAAGGTTTTTAAAGCGATATGTGCAGCTAACGTCTTATGATTACGGTTTGATGAAAAATAGAATAAACCATTCCAAAATGTTCTGTTCTTTTGCAAGATGTCTAAACAACCTGCTTAAAGCTTCATTAGGCCCCACTTACTGTACATAACTTCATTAATACATACAATGGAAAGGAAACATTACTATTAATGTATATAAATATATATTATAGTAGGGATGCACTAAATTCACTATTTTGGGATTCAGCTAAATATTGAATTCCGCATGAACGATTCAGCCAAATCCCAAACTGAATCAAAACCCTAATTTGTATATACAAATCAGGGCAAGTAATGGTAAAAGAGAATCACACACGCAGCACTTTAATTTAATTTTCCTTGTTTACGTGATGAAAAGTCACATGATTTTGGTTTAGTAAATAAAACATACACATAGCACAGAATTTATTCTTTATTATTGATACTGAACATATGTGTAATGGGACCAATTAAAGTTAATATAGCCAAGGCCAAGGCTCTGACTTGTCTTTCCCCAATCTCATGGAAAATACTATCACATTCTTCTTCTTGCTGTCTGTGTGCGTCCCTAAGTTTGTGAGTTTAAGTTCAGGCACTTGCTATGCTCGCTTCATGTTTGCTGGCACCTCAACATCCACAAAGGTTTCTTTAAAACTAAAGCTCTCTGAATATTTTTGGCTTTAAAGAAGGCTGCAGGTACAATACGATGTCTTTGCATGAATGCTGTATGTACAAGACCACCTTTTTGTGCTAAAAATGATGCCGTAGCTATGTCGCTAAGGCAGGGCTAGGGAAATCAAAGCAAAAATGAGCAGACAACTACAAGAAGAAAGCAATACACATGTAAACAATCAGAACATTTAAAGGGCATGTAAAGTCTAAAATAGAATAAGGCTAGAAATGCTGTATTTTATATACTAAATATAAACATGAACTCACTGCACCACAAGCCTAATTAAACAAATCATTTATGCTTTCAAAGTTGGCTACAGGGGATCACCATCTTGTAACTTTGTTAAACATCTTTGCAAGACTAAGACTGTGCACATGCTCAGTGTGGTCTGGGCTGCTTAGGGATCATCATAAACAAAGCTGCTTGAGTTCTGCATGGCTGGGAAGTAAGGCGGGGGCTCCCCCTGCTGTTCATAAGTATGATTGTTTCCCAGCTCAGCAGTTAGGGACTGTCTGACAATTCCTATCCACAGCAGTAAATGAAGGGAGAATTTCACTGCATACAGTCAGGTTTCTTATAAAAACGGTACACATTTTTAATTAAAGTATATTGGAGATAGGTTTATTTTTTATTAAAGAAAGTAAAAATGGGATTTTATTGTTTTGCCTTTACATGCCCTTTAAGAAAGCTAAATATCATCTGAAGGGGACAAACTGACTGGAAGGGATGGGAAGCAGAAGTGAAAGGGAACATACTGAAGAAGATACAGAACTGAGGTGGAGCTAAATGAGCATAAATGAAAAGAGCAGAATCAAAACATGAAGTAAAGGAGGGCTACCACCAAACAGTGATTCTGGGATTCAATTTAAACATAATCTCCCTTTCTCTGCTCCAATATTAACAGATTCTGATGCTGGTAGCCTTTCTTATTAACGGATCACTATTTTAAGATGTACCTTGCTTAAATGCATCTGTTAAAGAAGAACATCCTGTAACAACTACTCACCCTGGTGGTCTAGGGGTTCGAGGGGGTTTATAGGCGCATTGGCGCTGGCGAGATGACGTCAGCGCACAATGGCGCCACAAATTCAAAAGATATTTAAAGGGACTTCAGCATTGAATTGATTGCCCTTTGTTTGGTTCGTCTTCGTGAGTTCCTGGGTGCAGTCTTGCTATTATCTTGTATCTGATTCCTGTTTTTGACCCCTGCCGGCCTGACTAATCTGACTTCTGTGATCCTGACCTTTGCCTGGTAACCGACTATTCTGAAATCCATTTTCCGACCCATGCCTGTTTGACTTTTCTGATTGATATCCTGGTTTTGACCCTTTGCCTGTCTGACTTCGCCTGAATTCTGCCTGCACCAACCCGGCCTGGTTTGACTACGTTTTCTGTCTGCTCCTTGAACTGTGACCTTCTGCCCAAAAAGACATTGCTAACTATCGTGCCCCTCTGCTCGTCCAGAACCCTTAGCTTGGCTCCTCTCTTAATAAGACCTGGTGGGCATCCAATTAGCTGAGGGCTCCTCCCGAGGTGAAAGGTGGTTGTTAAATGCGGAAGCAAGAGCCGAGACCAGGGAGCCTAGAATTGGTTCTGGATTCTGGGTGCCGATTGTGACACATCCCCTGAGTTTATTTGCATTGCTTAATGGAAACCAACATTCCTTGGCAGAAGTCCTCACACTGACTTTCATTATTTAAATATATAAGGGTATTTTAGCCTTATGCTCATTGATGGCAGTTTAAATACCTTAATAGAAATGCTGACTGCCCATTTTTACTGACTGTAGCACTTAGAAATTCTTCTCATTCCTTCATTTAGTCCTTGCGTTTGTTTTTTTCTGCAGTGTGTAATTATTCCAGACAAACAGTTCGCATTGCAATTAGAAAACTTTGCTTTATTATGCTTAATCCACAGTAATGTACAGTATATTTAAACAAGCACATGTGCACCTAAGACTAGTCTGACGTATTTCAGGTGGGCTAGCTACTGGTTCATGCCATTAGGTTCATTACTTTGTAGATTTGTTTGGTGAAATGTGCCTATACTTAAAGCAAAAGTAAACCCTAAAAAAGAATATGGCTAAAAATGCCATATCTTATATACTGAACTTATTACACCAGCCTAAAGTTTCAGCTTGTCAGTAGCAGCAATGATCCAGGACTTCAAACTTGTCACAGGGGGTCACCATCTTGGAAAGTGTCTGTGACACTCACATGCTCAGTGGGCTCTGAGCAGCTGTTGAGAAGCTAAGCTTAGGGGTCGTCACTAATTATCAAGCAGAAAATGAGCTTTGTCTGTAATATAAGCTGATGCTACAGGGCTGATTATTAAATTCTGATGCTAGTTGCACTGGTTTCTGTGCTGCCATGTAGTAATTATCTGTATTAATTACTAATCAGCCTTATATTGTGACATTTATATTCTATATGTACTGTATATTGTGAGTGGGTCCCTAAGCTCAGTAAGTGACAGCAGCACAGAGCATGTGCAGTGAATCAGCAGAAAAGAAGATGGGGAGCTACTGGGGCATCTTTGGAGACACAGATCTGCCCTGCAAAAGAGCTGTGGTTGCCTTGAGCTGGTACAAAAGCCCAAAACATGATGTACAACATTTCTAGCTACTTCTTTGTTAAGCTTTAGTTCACCTTCAAAAAAATGTTGTCAGTACAGTTGATTTTAGATTGTTTGCCAGAGTTTTTCCAGTTACTTTCTATTTTCAATTTGTGACTGTTTTTCTAATATTGAAGTGTAAAGTTTAATTTTTCACTAAAGAAGCTCTGTGAGAGGGGGTCGCCAACTGTTCTAAAATGATACATTGGTTATCTTTGTCTCTGCTGAGCAGAATCTCTGAGTTTCCTTAAAGTTTTCCTTACAGCTGTTAGAATTGATACATTAGTTGCTAATATTCCACATATTGCTGAGAAATGGATCAACTAAATGTTGCAAATAGTAATCGTTTAGAATCTGCACCTGGATCACTGAGCTGCCAGACTGAGACACCAGAGGCACCAACATTAAAATTGAAACTTAAATTTTGGGAAAAGGGTCAAAAAATAAAACATGGAAAGAAAGTGGAAAAAAATATTTGTTTATGGTGAACAATCTGAAAATAACTGAACTGAAAAAAAGTGTTTGGAAGGTGAACAACCCCTTTAAGTAACATACTTAATATATATAAAAAGTGACACAAAGTATGTTAATAAAACTAAATTGTATGTTGTTGCTTCCATGTTTCAATAAGTATATAAAATGGTTTTTATACAGTACTTGTGTTGCTCCCCAGTTACTTTTTACATTTGAATGTGGTTCCTGGGTAAATAGTTTGGGGACCCCAGTCGTAGCAACATTTCACTCATCAATAATACTGTACGATGGAGTTTTGGATGATTATTAATGCACAAATAAAGCACACATAAAATGAATGCATTAGCCAAAACATTAAAGCAACCGTGCAACTGTTTGTGGAGCAGCTGTCCACTTCCAAACTACTTATTTCCCAAAGCTGGTAGTCATTTGCTTTACATCCAGCTGCAAGAAAGCCACAGTCGTCTTCAGCTCAAGATTTGAAATTAGAAATGGCCTGATTCACTTTATTTATTTTTAATGTAACAAATAGATTTTTGAACCAGTCTCATTAGAGAGCTCTTTAGCCCTAATCCAGTATCAGTCAACATGTTTACATATTACATACATCATATTTTACACGCCAACTTATTAGAATGATTTACTGGTCTGATGTATAATGGCTACATATTTTAAAGATATCAACGTACATCTAAAGTGACTTACAGTATAAGTCTCTCCAACATATGCAAAGGATCTCACGGCCATTAGATTCAAAATACGTTACAAAAACATGAAAGGAAACATTTTGTATCTGGAGGCAGTTATCCAAGTAAATGTGTTCACTAAAGAATAAGTATGAATAAGTATGAATAAGACAATGGCAGTGGAGAGCCGTTGATGCAGCTCTATATTTTAAAGCAGTGAGGATCACGTTTCACTATATTTAACAGCTTTTATCACATCCTAGTTAAGTTTAGGGCAATGTGTATTGAAGATGATAAATGTTGAAGGTAAAACATAGGAAGATAGAGGACAAATGAGAAGATGACTTGCAGGAATGCAGAGAGTAATTAGAGAGCAAGGGGCATCTGTGTGCTTTCAGACTACCTTTGTGTCTAAAGTATTATTTATGCACTGCTTGTTGAATTGTGGATTGTGAAGATTAGTTATCTGTTCCCCTAAGGTCCCAGATCCCACGTACAGTCTCTATACCTACATTCCTATTGCAGAAATAGAAACAGGTAAATTGTGCTTCCTGATTTTCCTGAATTTGTGTATATATATAACAGATTATTCAATCCAGTTTAGCAACTAACCTAAAAAAGCACTATACAAAAATGTCCAAGGGTTAGTAACTCATACACCGTGCGCCAATATGTGATGTGTCATACAGTGCACCAAAATACCCTTTCTGCCTATCCAGCTCCCAACATTAGTGAATGAAAAGCCCCATCTGAGTGAAATTGAGAGGAATGGGCAATTTGTTTAGTGCATAAAACCAAAAAAAAAAACATGTTTTCCCATGAAAGTATCCCTTTAAGAAATAAGAGGGTGTAGGTACTATGGAGGTAAATATCACCAGAGGTAAGATAATGTCATGTGTTCATGTTCCAGGCCAAGGTAATGCTTATACAGTTATGGGATCCCCTGTCTGGAATCTTATTATCCATAAAGCTCCAAATTATGGAAAGGCCATCTCCCATAGCCTCCATTTTAATCAAACAATCAAAATTAGCAAAATGATTGTGTCAGTGTTATAAGTAGGGATGCACCGAATCCAGGATTCGGTTCAGGATTCGGCCAGGATTCTGCCTTTTTCAGCAGGGTTCGGATTCGGCCGAATCCTTCTGTCCGGCCGAACCGAATCCGAATCCTAATTTGCATATGTGACTTTTTGTCACAAAACAAGGAAGTAAAAAATGTTTCCCCTTCCCATCCCTAATTTGCATATGCAAATTAGGATTCGGATTCGGTTCGGTATTCGGCCGAATCCTTCGTGAAGGATTCGGGGGTTCGGCCGAATCCAAAATAGTGGATTCGGTGCATCCCTAATTATAAGAAGGCAGTACCATGAACTTGACCCAAATTAAGATATACTTGTTGGAGGGAAAACAATCCTATAGGGTTTACTTAATGATTACATTACCTTTAATAGACAATGTATGGAGACCCAAATTACTGAAAGATCCATTATCCAAAAAACCCAGGTCCCAAGCATTCTGTATAACAGGTCCCATAATAGTGATTTATATTCACCTTTTTGTTTCCCATTTGACTCTGTTATCTGATATATACAGAAAGCAACTAAATATCTCTACTCTAAAGATGTATGTCCATTTTCACGTTGGTTTCTCCTTGACTTCATCATTTCAGATGGATGGGTGTTTTACACTATTTGGAAGAAGAGTCTTTTGACGTTCCTTTCACACGTGGACACAATGCGAGTACAACAGGAGTGTGTTTCATTCTGCTGCTTACCTGATACCTTACTCAATGTATTCTACCAAGGGCAAGTGAATACGGCAATATGTCCTACCATGTGACTCAGCAATAGCTGGCTAACTTTATTTGCTATAATATAGTGCTTGACAGTTTTGAATATATTGCAGTGTTGTGTAATATGTTTACATAAAGATGTTTGCAGGCAATAACTCTGTATGATTATCATCTTATATGTCGTGAGTCATATTAACATATTAGAGCAGGGGACGATTATCAGTCTGCCAACACTGAGGCTGCACATTATTGCTTGGACTTTGAATTCAAAGACAGCATATTTATTGCTGCACACACAAGTGTTTTGTGTCCTACTCACGTTGTTTGGTGTTTGGTGAAAATGTTTTTCCTGAGTGCTTCCATTCCAAACACTAGTAAGGACCCTTGTATCCTAATTCCATTTTTAACTTGCTCCTCTCTACAATTCCTATTTTTTTGTATTTGGCATAGATAGACAAATGGGTTTTTGTTTTTTTGTGGAGTAGACTTCTTGAACTCTATGTCTATACTGGAAATGTTGCATTTGGTACTTTAATACTCTTTTCCAGAGGACAGTAACTCTTACTAAACCAACCACATAAAGAACCATTAACTCATCATACTATTTGCTAGACGATACTATTATTTGCTACTTTTGATTGCACTATAGCTTGAAAGCACTGCTATGACTCTTCAAGAAGAGAACATCCTCATATCTTCTTTGGCAGTGGTTGCTACATTTTTGTTGGCCTTTTCTTGCACATACATTTCTAGGCCAGTTCATTGGTCACCCTAAGTTGGTTTTCCTCTTAGGGTATATGTATATATATAGTGGCAAGCTGGCGGTTTGAACACGTAACTTTTTAGGGGGATTAGTCAATGGTGAGTAGGGATGTAGCGAACCGCCGCCGATGTGTTCGCGAACGCCGTTCGCGAACACCGGCAAAAAATGCGGACAGTTCGCGAACAGTTCGCGAACTTCGAACATCCGAAAATCGTTCGATTCGAACGATCGAAGGATTTTAATCGTTCGATCGAAGGATTTTCGTTCGACTCAAACGATCGAAGCCATTCGATCGAATGTTTTCATTCGATCCAATGGCTTAGATCGTTCGATTCGAACGAAAATCCTTCGATTTTAGCGGTCGAAGGAATCGAATGGTCGAATGGTCGAACGATTTTTGTTCGAATTGAACGCGAACTCGTATTGGCGAACGTCGCGCGACGTTCGCGAACATTCGGCGGACGCGAACAGTCGAAGTTCGCGCGAACTAGTTCGCCGGCGAACTGTTCGCTACATCCCTAATGGTGAGCAGGCAGCATAGGAAAAAGGAGCATAAAGACAGGGACACACAGCTTCTTCAAGGAAAACACACGTTTATTTTCCCATTTTGCACAAACAGTCAATAATCCACATACACAGGGGTGACCATTTTCAGGATACAAAACAAATCATAAAACAAAAACCTAGCCCACTGGGCACTACTTTCACACTTTGAAGCTGTCCCTGACTAGACTGAGCCCCTTGTGGACAACCAGCACAACAAATAGTTTGGCTCACCCCTGTACTCACAGGACTTTCTCCCAGGTAATATTCAGCCTCCTGGCTTCCTCACTCTCTTCACAATACTCTTTGTGAGAGTCACAGGCTCCCTCTGCTTCTTGCAGTAAGGGCTCTTACACATGAGCGTTCCGACCTGCGCTCCCCTGCGTTCCGTTTTTTTTACTTTCAGCCGCAGGGGAGCGCAGGAATATACGCAAGTCATTATTTGAAATGGGGCTGTACTCACTCAGGCGCGTGTAGGCGCTGAACGCAGGTTCAGACGCAACATGCTGCATTTTTCCTGCGTTCGGCGCCTACACGTGCCTGAGTGAGTACAGTCCCATTTCAAATAATGACTTGCGTCTATTCCTGCGCTCCCCTGCGGCTGAACGCCAAAAAACGGAATGCAGGGGAGCGCAGGTCGGAACGCTCATGTGTAAGAGCCCTAACAGGCAGCACCCCCAGCTCCTCTGGGAGTTCCTCACACAGCCAGGTCTCCTACCTGCTGTGCTCTGTTGAGAGACACACTCTCCTATTCTAATTAACTTTAAATAGCCTTTCCACGGGACAGCTTTCCTGTGGAAGGTGAACTCCAATCTCTGGCCTGGCTCTATGGAATGGAGTCCCTGGCTACTAAAGTCTTTAAACAGAGCACTGATTCTCTGTTTCATAACTCCCTTCCTGGAGCCTATCTCAGTACCTGGGGAGAAATTAAAGGCCAGAGTGATCTTTTTCCACCTTTTCCTAGTCACTCTACCACAATATATATATATATATATATATATATATATATATATATATATATATATATATATATATATATATATATATATATATATATACAATTGACCCTATTAGTAGGGCATAGAAATATTTGATCAAAAGAACAAATATAGCCTGTTTATCATTAGAGTTTACTTGTTGTGTGCATATAACATTTCTGTGTTTGCCATTATCTATGAATGTCAGCTGCCATATTGCTTCTGTTTACTGAGGCATTCTTAAAAGACAGCTACACTAGTGACCGTCAATGGGGTATATTTAATAAGCGGCGAAAATTCGTCAGCAACGGCTTTGCAGCCATCGCAACACATCACCAGGCGAAAATTCGCTCAGACAATGCTAATTTACTAATAATGCAAAGTTGCGTCCAGGGCGCCAAACGCAATTGGCAATCAAAGCGAAGATGCACTAGCATTCAATTCTGCCTATTGCAACTTCGTTAGAGGTCTTCGCTCAGGCTAATTTGTATACGGTGGGAAATTATAAAGTTGAATGGACGTATATGCTGCAGCAAATACATTACATTACATAAGTCCTGGGAACCTTAATAAAGAAAATAGAGTTGCTATAATGCCCTACACATGAGCCCACTGTATAGTTTATTTTTCCATATGTTAGAAAATGCATGGGGGAACCCGGTTACAAAAAAAATTTCACTCTGAAAAAAGGAAAAGAGGCCAGTGTTTTTGGGACTTAGAAACTTTTTCCACTAAAAATATGATGAGCTGGTCTGAGCTGGCGAAGGCAAGTCTGACAAAACGTTCAGTAAAATCCACATCTTAGTGAATTTGTGGAGTAACATCCATTCGCCAGAGCAAAAATTCGCCTGGTGATAGAGTGCAAATGACCGCTAGCGTCTGTCTCTTTCTCTAGCGAAGTTACGCCTGCGGTGATGTCCCTGCAGGTGGTAACGTTGGCGAGTCATCGCCAGCGATAGTCACTTCACCCTTTAGTAAATCTGCCCCAATGGGTGGTGTAAAGTGGTGTAAAGTCTGCGAAGATTGCTACTGTAGGAGCAAGTTTTATGGCTATGCTTCCATATTTTGCATTATAAATAAAGGAAAATATAAAATGAGCCTTACCTTTAAAAAGGGTATATTTTTGGTAATAAGAGCCTTCAGCATGAAATAATAAAAGGCTTTGGGGCTTAGTTTGCATAGCAAATAACCAGCATGCCATTTACTTCTGATGAGAACTGTGATGGTGAAATGCCAGTCTGCAGTTTAGGGTTGCCTTAGTCAGTGGCATGCTAAAACAGTTTGTAAATGTAATCTTTTTTAATCTCTTTGTGTTTTTTTTTTTTGTTTCCTGGTTGCTAGGGTCACTGTTGTAATAGCAACCAGACTGTGGATTGAATGATAGACTGGAACAGAGAAGTTGGCCTGAATAGTAAAGTAATTGATAAAACAACTATAACAGTGAGAGGGTTATTTGTCAAAATCCAAATTTTTCTGATTTTTTAAATAAAAAAGTCCAACCAAACTAGAATCCATGATTTGACCTTATTTATTACTGTATTTAAAAAGCATTAATTAATTGGTACGGAGAAAAAACACAAAAAAATTGTATGAAAAATCATATCATATTTTTAGATTTTTTCAGGCTTTTTCCCAAATCGTACAATTTTTTTGGGCTTTTTCCTGAATCGTACCATTTTTTCGGGTTTCTTCCCCAAATCGTACAAATATTTTTTACGATCGTACATCTTACGATTTTTCGGCCGACATCTGTCAGGAAATTGATCGGCCAGATCAAAAAATCTTTGTCGGTCCCAGTGCAATCTATCTATGTTTGCAGGGCCAAGCAGGCAGCTCCCCTTTGTTTTCCTGGCAAATTGGTCTTTTTAGTTGATGGTCAATTCGTACAATCGTTCCGAGAAGATCGTGGTCTGACGATGAGGATCTGATCTTTTAAAAATCTCAACATCTATGGTCAGCTTAAACCCATGTATTTACTTTGAAATCTGAGTGTGGGGATCTAGTTATTTGCAATAGAGTGGGAAGGTTGGAAATGTAGAATTTAATTCGGGCTACATTGAATAGAAAACCTGAAACAGCGGGTATACAAATTGCTGCAATGACTTTTGTCCTATGGTGTTGGTATTACTCAACTGTGTTTGTATTTAGATGTAAAAGCACAAAACACCTCTGAAAATATGAATGGTCCAGTAATATTTATATTTTCTATCCATTATAATGGGCAGGCTGCAGGCGAGGGGCACATGGGCTACATTTACAGGTATTCTGTAGCTGGAATTAAACAGGTTTCCTTGTAGTCTATGTCTTCACTTTTGGAATCAGCCAGGCGAGATGACCACAGACTGGCTACAGGCATGGTTCTAAAGGTCCACCATCCATACATATGAATGCCGATGGCTAAATCTCATCTGCAACACTTTCATGTGGCCTGAAACAACCTTTCTATAATATCCACTTGTATATTTTATAACTGGCGGCCCACTGCAAAAAAATAAAGTCGACAGAACTTTCTTGAGTTTGACAGCATCACAGACGTGCCAGCTATTATGAGCTTCCTACATTACTAAATTATTATTTAGGAGACCAGGATATCATTCAGGGTCATTACCTGGCCCGTTCCCTTACTCAAGCCACAACACCTACTTGTTCCTCTGTGGTCCAGACATTTACAAATTACTGTTTAATTGCCACTGGAAACTTGCCAAATGTGACAACAAGGTACAAAGTACAATGGCATGTAGTACAAATGGCTAAATCATTTTCAGATGGTAAAATAGCATTAATGTTCCATTTATCCATAATGACTGTGGTTTATGAAAAAAAACCTGATTTGGAGAATGATCCACTAGTGACATAGAAATAAAATATGTACAGTACCTTTTCAAGGGACCTAACTGTGCACAACACTCTATTAAATAGATGTGTATCCCCACCCCTGCCCAAGTTTTTGAATTCAAAGACAATAAACATCATCAAGTTTCAAATGGACCAGCTGCTGTAGAGGAATGTAACCCGACCTTTTTATTGCTGATCCACAAACAACAGTGAAATGGGCTTCTGGGTAGAGGATTTGCTTTGGTTTTTCAGTTCAGTAAATTAAATGACTTAAAGCATTTACACTGATTGGATGGTTCACACTTGCTAAAACATCCATTGTATGTATTTATAAAGTGTTGCTTTATATCTAGGAAGCTTTTCTTATATTCCATTGAACCCAGTGCAGCATTGCTGAGAGATAAAAGATGACTGAAAAACACTGTAATGAAAGAGGCTATCTATATGTAGAAAATAGGAATAACTGGTATGTCATTGTAGCATGTCATAAATATGTTCATTATGAAAAATATGATAATTTGTAAAGAATTGTAGTTTTGGTGGGACATTTGTGTAAATTATATTTAAATGTTATGCTTCCACGAGGGACTGAATTTCCTTTGATACTAATATGACTATTCTTGTTTCTGCTCTGGCACCAAGCAGCGGCTTTATCTTTTTTTATGACAAGGAATTTCACTCAGGATCCGTGGCACTTGCCTGCTTGTTTAGAGCAGACTGGCCTATGAAAACACCAGAGAATTCCCTGGTGGGCCAAGACCTTAGTGGTAGGCCCTGAGACTGACACTGTGGAGGAAATTTACTAAAGGGCGAAGTGGCTAACGCTGGCGAAAATTCGCCAGTGTGAAGTCATTTTGGCACTTTGCCGATTTACTAACGGTCGCTAGCATAGAGATAGATTCTAGCAAAGGAGATAGATTCTGGCGCAACTTCGCACTCTAACGCCAGGCAAATTTTCACTCTGGCGAAAGAGCGTTACTACGCAAATTCACTACGTTTCTGATTTTACTGACCGTTACCTCTATCGCCAGACCAGGCGAAGTGCAATATAGTAGATAGGAGTTCCTCAAAAAAAGTTGAAAATGTTTCTAAGTCTAAAAAATGCTGGCGACTTTTCCTTTTTACAGGGTGATAGGCTGAAAAAGATCGAAAAAATCTTTTGGGGTACCCTCCTTCCCCCCTACATTTGATAACATATGGCACCTTAACTAAACTGTGGGCACATGTGTAGGGCAATATAACAACTCTATATAATTTTATATAATTTTTATAACTTAAACTACAGCCGTATGCAAATTAGCCAACGCTAGCGTAACTTTGAACTGCTGATCATATTTTCGCTAGCGCAACTTTGCAAGCATTCGGTATTGAATTAGTGTTGTCCAGGCGAATTTACATCTGGCAAGGTGTTGCAATGTGCGCGAAGCCATCGATGGCGAATTTTTGCCGGTTAGTGAATTTGCCCCTTTGTCTCTGGAGGTCTTTTTCTAATTGAACTATGTTAATTGATAAAAGGTCTGGCTGATGAAGAACAGGTAAATCAGTGCACATTTAAAATGCATTAATATCTAAACCAGCCCGAGTACCTTGTTTTATCTTCTTGTGAACGTGTAACACCAAGGGTGCAGCACCCAGGGTTCAGGCTAGAAGTGGGCCCACCAGGTTTTTCCGTGGTGTCCCATTGGCCCATCCCGACCCTGAACAGAATTATTCAAAAGGGGTGATTATGTTATGACAGTATAATATCCCTTAAAGATACATTAGGGGGCCGATTCACTAAGGGTCGAATATTGAGGGTTAATTAACCCTCGATATTCGACTAGGAATTGAAATCCTTCGACTTCGAATATCGAAGTCGAAGGATTCCTTCGATCGAACGATAAAAAAATCGAACGATTCGAAGGATTTTAATCCAACGATCGAAGGAATATCCTTCGATCAAAAAAAGTTAGCCAAGCCTATGGGGACCTTCCCCATAGCCTAACATTGACTTCGGTAGCTTTTGGATGGCGAACTAGGGGGTCGAAGTTTTTTTAAAGAGAAAGTACTTCGACTATCGAATGGTCGAATAGTCGAACGATTTTTAGTTCGAATCCTTCAATTCGAAGTCGTAGTCGTAGTTGAAGGTCGAAGTAGCCCATTCGATGGTCGAAGTAGCCCAAAAAAACCTTCGAAGTTTTTTACCTTCGAATCCTTCACTCTAAGTATTTCAGTCTGATAGACACATGCTCATGATTAGTTTTTTTAACCTTTATTTATAGACGATTTGGTGCAGCAAAAGCCTCATTATTACTGCTAGGTCAGAGTTCTGTTTACATTTGCCAGACACACACAAACACCAATCTTTATTTTATAGCTTTTAAAATGTCCTGTTTCAAAAGAATGTTCAGCTAAGTTCCAGTTGTCCTTATAAGGCTTTTAGAAAAAAAACTTGAATTCTCGTGAGCAGCCGTAGGGAGTTTTGAATAACAGGTAGCAATTGTACATTAGAAATTGCAAGTTTGTTACATGCACGTGGGGAGGAGGCAGAGATTTGACAGAAATTTGGAACCTTGTGGGGCCCTAATGCTCCAGTCTGACCCTGCTGTTGTTGCATATGTTGAGTACCTATACACATACTATAGGGAATAATGTACCTCCTATTGTAAAATATAAAGGGATTATAAATCACCAAGCAGTTCCATGCAGTGTTGGACTGGCCCACTTGGATACCAGGAAAACTCCCGGTGGGCCAAGGTCTCAGTGGGACCTCTTGTTTCTAACCATTTGGCCAATTTAAGTGGCTATTTCTTAAAATTGGAAGAAATATAAATAAGTAAATATAAAGACTAGGAAAATAAAGAGGTTGAGTAAGGAGAGGAGAAATAATAGTTTGGAAAGTGGGTCCATAGTCTAAGGTTTTCTGGTGGGCCCCTGGCATCCCAGTCCAAAACTGGTTCCATAACCATATCAAAGCACATGGCTGAAGGCCTCCACATATTATCCACATATTTTACAACAGGAGGATACAATATTTATTATAATACACATTTTTCAGTGAATCACATGACATCACTAAACTCCAATTATAATTGAGGATAGCACTAAGCACCATGTCTAAAGGTGGCCATAGACGTAACAATTACGATCTTTCTTGGAAAAGATCTTTCCAAGAAAGATCATTCGTTTCAATACGCACGTGTACAGCTGAATCGTCAGATATACAAGTAGATATACGGGAAGAAACAATAGAATTCTACCTGTATCTGACAATTCAGCACTAACAATGGCCGATGTTTGGGTCCCTTCAAAGGCACTCGACCAAAATTTTCCGTCCAGCCCCATCGACGAGCCGACCGATATCCAAGTCTTCTGCCAATATCGGTCGGCTCTTTTTCCACCATACATGCACCGAAGATCGGACGAAAATTTGTTTCATACGATATTATCTGTTCATCTATGGCCACCTGAAGGATATCATTTACAGAGATTCACAGCTCTTGTGTATTATATAGTGAATCAAGTACCCCCTATTGTAAAATATAAGGATATTATAAGTCAGGAAGAGTTCCGTGACCATAGAAAAGTGCTTTTATACAGGTCGTGGAACTTCGAGTTCTAATGGCCTCATATTTTCCAACAAGGGGTACTTTATTTATTATAATACACAAGTTCTATTGAGTCATGTGACAAAAATGACATCACTACTCACCGTTTATAGCTGATGACACTAGTCACCATTTATAAGGATATAATTTACTAGACATTCATGGCTTTTGTGTACTATTTAAATATAAACATAATGCTGAAGTTACAGAATCTCCATCCAACCATATAGCAGAAACAAAGTTATGGCCAGTTATTGCATAACTAAAAGCAGTCTTGGCAGAGCTCAAAACACTAAAAATCTTGCACTTGTGCCAGTGTTCAGTTTACACATCAAATTAAACCCCCTCAGATCAGGTTTCATAGTAAAGGAACTTGGACTTTATAGAGGCACATTATAAGTGAAAGCAGAAACTTCAAAATCAGTAATGAAAAAAATATGTATATTATTCACAGAACATTTTATTTATTATATCTTTTGTGTCTTACTTACTGTGCATGAACCTTTAGCTGTCATTGCTTATCATAATGTGAATGCATAAAGAATGCTTGTCTGTACTATCAGTGTTCTTGGGCCACATAAGCATCAATATGGCAAAGCAAACTGTTCATTTCTTGCTGAACAGTTAGGGGCAGATTCATTAAGGGTCGAATTTGGAAGTTAAAATTACTTCGAAATTCGACCCTCGAATTGAAATCCTTCGACTTCGAATATCGAAGTCGAAGGATTTAGCGCTAATCGTTCGATCGATCGAAGTATTTTTCGTTCGATCGAACGATTAAATCGTTCGAATCGAACGATTCAAACGATTTTAATCAAACGATCGAAGGAAAATCCTTCGATCAAAAAAAGCTTAGCAAGCCTATGGGGACCTTCCCCATAGGCTAACATTGACTTCGGTAGGTTTTATCTGCCGAAGTAGGGGGTCGAAATTTTTTTTAAAGGGCAAGTACTTAGACTATCGAATGGTCGAATAGTCGAACGATTTTTACTTCGAATCGTTAGATTTCGTTCGACTTTGATCGAATTCGAACGAATTTAACCAATTTGATGGTCGAAGTACCCAAAAAAAACTTCGAAATTCGAAGTTTTTTTCATTCGAATTCTTCACTCGAAGTTAGTGAATCTGCCCCTAAGAGTATATTTGAGACGAGGACACTCACAGTGACAAGCGAGGTGTGTGTAAAGGGTTTATGTAGGGTGTAGGTGTATAGGGCGCTCATCAAGGGCATTAGCTTTGTTGAGATATGTTCTATTACTGTTATATGACAATAATGTGCCACAATAGTACCACAACTAATCCCCTTATTCTGGTCCACGTTGCCCTAAAGACTTTCGTGAAGTTTTTATTAAATAAACCAATAGAATTTCCAGGATTACAATTAAGAAGAGTAGTTCCATATGTCCTACCTATAGGCAGCAGCACGCAGTTTTGTTCAGTATTCAAAATTAGGGATGTAGCGAACCGCTGCCAATGTGTTCGCGAACGCCGTTCGCGAACACCGGCAAAATTTGCGAACAGTTCGCGAACAGTTTGCGAACTTCGAACATCCGAAAATCGTTCGATTCGAACGATCGAAGGATTTTAATTGTTCGATCGAACGATTTTCGTTCGAATCGAACGATCGAAGCCATTGGATCGAATGATTTCATTCAATCCAATGGCTTCGATCGTTCGATTCGAACGAAAATCCTTCGATTTTAGCGATCGAATGGTCGAATGGTCGCACGATTTTGACGCGAACGCCTATTGGCGAACGTCGCGCAACGTTCGCGAACTTGCGGCGGACGCGAACAGCCGATGTTCGCGCGAACAAGTTCGCCGGCGAACAGTCCGCGACATCCCTATTCAAAATATTACTAACTCCTGGACTGAACCAGTGCTAAGGCTTTACAAAAGGTTTTTTTTAAGAGACATGTGCGACCCCAGTAATTTATGTTTATTGCCAACTTTATTTATGGATTGTGAGCGAGAAGGTCTGCTGTAAAGGCTTAAAGGAAAACTATCCCCCAAAATAAATATTTGAATAACAGGTAGTTTATGTCAAATTAAGTGGCATATTAAAGAATCTTATCAAACTGGAATATATATTTAAGTAAATCTTGCCCTTTTACATCTCTTGCCTTGAACCGCCATTTCGTGATGGTCTGTGTGCTGCCTCAGAGATCACCTGACCAGAAATACTTCAACTCTAACTGTAACAGGAAGAAGTGTGGAAGCAAAAGACAGAATTCTGTCTGTTAATTGGCTCATGTGGTCTAACAAGTCTTGTGTTTGTGTGCACCATGAATCGTACGATCCCAGGGGGCGGCCCCTATTTTTAAAATGGCAATTTTCTATTTATGATTTCCCAATGGCACATACTACTAAAAAAGTGTATTATTATGAAAATTGTTTATTTACATGAAGCAGGGTTTTACATATGAGCTGTTTTATGCAATATATTTTATTGAGACCTACATTTTTTGAGTGGTATAGTTTTCCTTTAAATCATAATACAAAATGTAAAATAATCCAAAATGTTCAGGGTCAGCACTTAATAAAAGCTCAGGGGAAAAAAGTAGAAAATAAGGGAAAAAAGGGAACAGTTATAGTGTAGTAATTATTTATATCGTTATGACTCCACACTCTTATGGTCCCGGATATCCCTTTAGTGCAGTTACCCTTTAAAAAGCACCACGTGTGAATGAACATGTTTTTTTCAAAATGCATCAGTTAATAGTGCTGCTCCAGCAGAATTCTGCACTGAAATCAATTTTTCAAAAGAGCAAGCAGATTTTGTTATATTCAATTTTGAAATCTGACATGGGGCTAGACATATTGTCAATTTCCCATCTGCCTCCAGTCAAGTGACTTGTGCTCTGATAAACTTCAATCACACTTTACTCACTTCCCCCCCCAGCAGCCTAACAACAGAACAATGGGAAGGTAACGAGATAGCAGCTCCCTAACACAAGATAACAGCTCCCTGGTAGATCTAAGAACAGCACTTAAGCCAAGTCCCACTGAGACTTATTCAGTTACATTAAGAAGGAGAAATAACAGCCTGCCAGAAAGTAATTCCATTCTAAAGTGCAGGCACAAGTCACATGACTGGGGCAGTTAGAAAACTGACAAAATATCTAGCCCCATGTCAGATTTCAAAATTGAATATAAAAAAAAATCTGTTTGCTCTTTTGAGAAATGGATTTCAGTGCAGAATTCTGCTGGAGCAGCACTATTAACTGATGTGTTTTGGAAAGAACATGTTTTTCCATGTTAGTATCCCTTTAATATGTGCACATCAAAGTTTGTAGAAATATAACTTTATGGTGTTACTTCTTGCTAGGAGAGAGATTAAAATGAGCAGGAAATAGTGTAAAACCCTTTTTTTTTTTCTAATCTATACTCATAAAAACCGACAGCATTATAACTGTCAGTGCACGATCCAAGAGAAACTGTAAGGTGAATTGTACCTTTAATTTTACATTTGTCTAGGTTGCTTACGTTTACGTATTTTTTAGTATTATCCAAAGCACCATCGGTGGTCACTAAATAATGCTGAAAATAACAATTTAATCAACCTTAACCCACTTCTAGCCATGATACACATTCCTTACTTTTAATTTCCTGGACACCTTTCCACTTTGGGAAGTTAAAGCTTAGTTCAAGGCTTGAACCTAGCAATTTGGGTTTCTGAAATAATTATATTTAGTACCTTAGTTAGATGTTCGGCTTTTTCTGTGTTGAGAAAGGCAAACATTTGACTTCAATTATATAACACTAAAGCACTCTTTGCGGTTGTCTGTATATAACATGCATGTGGCCTCCCAGCATTCATGGAACCTCAGTGATTAGGTGGGATTTAAATTGTCAGGCATAGTTTCTGCTATAAGTCTATTGTGTTTTTCTTAAATTAAAAAGTGGAACACCAGCCAAGAGTCAGAAGCTCGTCATGACAAGCATCATTTTTTTTAAAAGGGTGCGGGTGGCTGTGAGGAGCCCAATTATCTATAAAAGGTAGGACTCTCTTACTAGAGAATTTAAGAAGTATTTATTGAGTAAGGAAACTTAGGTTTTACTCCCTTAAAGGATAAGTAAACCTTTAAAATAAGTGAATGTAAAATTGATGGGGATGCTATTCTAAGCACATTTGTAATTTACATTCATTATTTATCTTCTTTTGATTCTAAGATATTAAGGGATACATGTACTGTTAATATGAATGAATTTTGTTACAACAGCGCCACCTGCTGGTCATTTTCCCACCAGTCTGACCACCAAGTAGTCAAGGAAGTTGTCAGGAGAAAGAAAGAGGCTGACGTTCTTCTGCTTAGGAATAAAATTAGAAACCTTTCTTACATCTTTCCTAAGAAGAAGAACATCAGCCTCTTTCTTTCTCCTGACAACTTCCTTGACTACTTGCTGGTCAGACTGGTGGGAAACTGACCAGCAGGTGGCGCTGTTGTAACAAAATTCATTCATATTAACAGTACATGTACCTGTATCTCTTAATATCTTGGAATAAAAACAAAATGAATAATCAATGTACATTGCAAAAGTGCTTAGAATAACACCCTCATCAATTTTACATTCACTTATTTTAAAGGTTTACTTATCCTTTAACTCCTAATTTGGTTTCTGGATGACTGTAGAACCCAGAAAACCAAACATTGCAGTGCTAGCTTTACGAGGTTAAGGTTTATTGCATGCTACACACTTGGAGAAATATCAGTTGAAAATGAAAGACTAAAACAGAATTTAAGAGGATACACTCTAATGATCAGGTCCCTCCTGTATTGGTCAGAGTTTATATGTAACCTCAGCCTGTCTAAACATATGAGAAAATCAGAGAATCTGTCTATCCTTAATAACAGAAGAAGACGGTGCTACGGATTTGCTCCCCTCTCAATTGTGCCCAATGTGTGAAAAAGCACACAGTTGCGGTTAAGCATTTTTTTGCAATTTGGGGGTTTCTTGTGGCACATTCAGGGTGACAGTATCTCCAGGGTTCACCCGTGTCTACAAGCATATTTATGCATTATTCTTCAGAGCAGACTGGATTCATACAAGGCACTTAGGGGCTTAGTGCAACTAAATGCAAGCATGAGGACCCTGTTTGGATACAAGTACAGGTATGGGATGTGTTATCGTGAACCCCATTATCCAGAATGCACTGAATTACAGAAAGGCTGTCTCTCATGGACTCCATTTTATCCAAATAATCAACATTTTTAAAAATGATTTCCTTTTTCTCTGTATTAATAAAGTAGAATCTTGTACTTGATCCCAACTAAGATATAATTATTCCTTATTGGAAGCAGAACCGGCCTATTGGGTTTATTTAATGTTTACATGATGTTCTAGCAGTCTTAAGGTATGAAGATTCAAACTATGGAAAGATCTGTTATACAGAAAGCCCCAGGTCCTGAGCATTCTGGAGAACAGGTCCCATACCTGACCTGTACCTCTAATTAATTTCCAAATATTCTTTATTGATTTTCAGAAAGAAAAATAAAGCAAGTTGGGTATACAACATACTTTCATACATCATGCATATTTCTTTAGGCATTTCTGAGTATACCGTTGGGGAAGGGGAAGGGAGGGTTGTTAGTAAGGATAAGGATCCGGGTACCGGGGTAGAGAGAAAAAGGGGGTGAAAAAGGCACTTCCTGCACTTTAACCAAGATCTTATTGCTCAAAAAAGATTATAATATAGTACAATCAGATCAGGTTGTGGAGACTGTTGATCCTTGAGTAGATTGCCTGCACAAGTCAAGTATTTGTGTGCGTCTCAATACTCTCTATATGACTGTATTTTGGGTTGCCCGTTTAATATCACAGTCCATGAATTAGTCCATTGACATGCTTTGTTTTGTGCATCTTTAAGTACTTGGAGTTTTGTTGGCGCTGTAGTTGCCTTCCACATTCTAGCTATGACAGCCCTTTGCCGCAAAAATCATGTGATGGAGTATAAATTCTTCTCCTCGTTCAAGGTTTGTTGGGAAAATATGTAAAAGTGCTGTAGCTGGCGTGAGCACTAAATATTTAGCCTTGTTGTAATGAGTCTCTCTATATCCTGCCACATTGGTGTAATCTTGGGGCAGTCTCAAAATATATGTAGTAAAGTACAAACAGCTCCACATTGTCTCCAACAAAAAGCAGAGGTGGTGGGGTATATATGTGCCAACTGGTGTGGGGTCAGGTACCGATTGAGTAAAAGCTTAGTATATTGTTCCAAATGATTGCCGCATCTGGTAGCCCTTTTAACGTGCTGACTCTTTCCCAATCAGCAATCTCCAATTGCATTTGAAGTTTATTTTCCCATCGTATCATTTGGTTACTGTACCTCTAATTAATGGGGTCAATATACACAACATTTTCATCTATTTTAGGAAAATCACACGGCTGTGTTTTATAAACGAGTCTTGATAGGACAGTCTTATCGATGTCACTTTAATCAATGAGCTAGCTCTTAATTTTAACTTAAGTTTGCTGATTGATAATGTGCTTCCTGGTGGATAATCTGTGATAAGGAGCACAAGAGTTGGACACTTCGATCCTGCAGTCTAAGCAAATCTACATGGATATTTGTACTGGAAGCTCCAAAGCATTTAAACTCCCTGACAAGCAACATGTGGATAATGTGAGCCTGTGACAGTGTCAAGGAACTTGCTGCATTTTTTTATGGGACAAAAGTTCTTCCTGAACTTGACATGACTTTGTTTTGTCACAATCCAGCGGGTGAACTCTTCTCTGTACTGAGGGGGGAACCAAATATTGTTTTTATTTGTGCTTTAATTTTTTTCCTCTCTCTCCACCCCTCTTGGAAGGAGGAGAGAGGGAGAGTCTGGTCACAGAAACTCATAAAAATGTGTAGTGTTCAGTGAAGGCTTTGTAAAGTGAGCTCATTTACCTAATGGATTTGTGAATGGAAGGACGTCAGAGACAAAAGTCCATCCGACAGCAGACTTTTCACTAAGAGTTATTATGGAAACAGAAGCAATGGGAAATTCCAAGTCAGGCAGCAGGAGGGCTGGAAATAATGCTTTTAAAATAGCTCTTGCAGTGTTCGTTTTTATCACAGTGATACTCCTGGTTTTACTCTTACTAGGTAAGTCTGTTAGCTTTCTGCAAATTATACAGTAGCTCAATGCTCTAGTGATGTGAATAGCAACAGTCCCTGGCAAGCTTCCTTACTCTCTCACATCTTCATTTAATGAGAATAATAATACTTACAATTAAAGAGGTAGTTCACCTTTTAGTTAACTTTTAATATGTTGTAGAATGGTCAATTCTTACAACATTTGCTTTCTTCTGACTCCAGCAGCCCAAAAACAATTTCACTAATACAATTTACTTATATTACTTACTTACTTATATTTCTATTCAGTCCTATTCATTTTCTAGTCTCTCGTTCACACTGCCTAGTTGCTAGGGTAGTTTGGCCCCTAGCAACCAGCTTCTGAAATTGCAAAAAGAGCTGCTGAACAAAATCTAAAAAAGTAAAAAAAAAAGATAATAAGAAATAACGAGTAATTTGTCTCTCTATGTTATAGTAAAAGTTTATTTAAAGGAGACATACTGTTTGAAAACACAAATACTTTTTAAATACAGAAGGAATGTGCTGAGAAAAGTTGTGATGAGGGTTTCAAATTTTCTGCAAAAACCCTACTAGTCCTACCAATCTTTTCCACTTCCTGCTGCCTCCTTTCCCAGGCTGTGTAGGGGAGCTGGTGACACTCAGCACACTGCACTGTAGGATAGGAGCCAATCAGCAGCTAAGCTGGCCTGATAGGGAACTGAAGCCTGTCTTTGCTTGTGTGACTGTAAGGCTGTGATTGGCTATCCCCCTCCTACTGTTCTTCTGGCAGGGACCATTAGGACACACCCACCCCTCATTTGAAACAGGGACCATAGCAGATCTATAGGGAGCTCCAATAAAGGGACCATTTTTAAAGTTAATGATAATAAGTGAAACCAGCACCATATATTATTCATTATTGCCTACAAGGGTTTTTTCACTTATCCTATACGTCTGCTTTGGTGAAATACCCCTTTCATGTGATTAATCCCAAACAAAACCATTCTGTTGTCACTTTGCAAGATCCTCACTGGTTGAAATTCATATATTTCCCATTTAGCACAAAGGATACTCCTGTCTCCCTGTTCTATGGCAGCTGAGTGGTTACTACTGCTGCCTTGCAGTGAGTGGGGTATGTGGGTCAATTACAGGTATAGGATTCATTATCTGGAAACCTAATATCCAGAAAGCTCAGAATTATGGAAAGGCTGTCTCCCATAGACTCCATTTTACCAAATAATCCAAATTGTTAAAAAAGTATTTCCTTTTTCTCTGTAATAATAAAACAGTACATTGTACTTGCCCCAACTAAGATATAATTAATTCTTATTGGAAGCAAAACCAGCCTAATGGGTTTATTTAATGTTCATATGATTTTCTATTACATTTAAGCTATAAAGATCCAAATTACAGAAAGAACTGTTATCCGGAAAGCTACAGGTCCTGCCTAGGGCGGCATGAATAAAGGGGCGACATGCCACCCAGCCACAAGGGTAGTTTTGCCATTTTACCTGATTCTGGAGCTCTAAGCGATATGTGTGTGATCCTAAAGAAGGGACGGAGCCTCTGGGCGGAAATACGCCCCTGCACGGGAAGGCCTCTTCATTATTTTTTGTTTTTTAATTATGCCTTTTTTTCTAACTATTTCCAGCTTTCAAATGGAGGTGGGGTCACTGGCCCATCTAAAAAAACAAAGCCCTATACAGCTATACATATTTTTATTACTGCTTTATATTACTTATCTTTCTATTCAGGCCTCTCCTATTCATATTCCAGCCTCTTATTTAAATTGCTGTATGGTTGCTAGGGTAATTAAGACCCCAGCAACTAGATTGCTGAAATTGCAAACTGAAAATGCTACTGAATAAAAAGCTAAAAAACTAAACAACAGAAATCAATTGCAAATAGAATATCAATCTCTATATCATACTAAAAGTTAACTCAAAGCTGAACAACTGCTTTAATAAATGCTCAGTACCCTATAATATGCCAGGGCACTGAGTAGCATTACAGACCATACTATATTATATTGTGTAGCAAACTGCAGCTTTTGTGATATGCTGAGTTATGGTTTCTGCTATGCTGAGTGCAAAGACAATGTGGTAGGATGATGTGAATGCTTATTCTACTCTCTAAACAAACGGTATTTTATAAACCCTTGCAATGTAATGGAGCCAAAAAAGCGTTTGAAATAAAACATCTGCTAATAACTTCCATAACCAGGGCTGATGTCAATATAACCAAACGAGTTCCGTTTTTAAAAAGGGTTCAGGTCTAGTGCATTAACCTTTGTAAAGCTTGGGATTAAATGTGCATTAGGAAGCTGCAGGAATTTTGTTTTAGTAAACTGATATTCAAGAGACACATCATGTAAACCAAGCTTGGCCAGCCAACATTATTCTCATAACTGCCTTATTGTGTAGAAGGCGACCATTAGGTATAGGGGGTGCTAATGGTAACGTGCGCCGATTTTCAGGAACATTGAGATATCCACAGGTATTAGGATAATGTCAGGATGAAGTAACCTTCCAAGGTAAGAGGCAGCTGGAAGTGAGAAATACAAAGAAAGTGCTGGAAAGTTGTCAGATCAATTCTTCTGAATTGTTTGGCTATGTCCCAGCTAACCAGCCTGAGAAATGTATCTTAAGCAAGGTTCACCTTTAACGTAACTTTTAATGTGTTATAGAATGGCTAATTCTAAGCAACTTTTTAATTGGTCTTCATTTTTTCTCTTGTATACTATTCAGATTATTTGCCTTCTTCTTCTGATTCTTTCTAGCTTTCAAATGGGGGTCACTGACCCCATCTAAAAGCAAATGCTCTGTAAGGCTATGCATTTATTGTTATTGCTATTTTTATTACTCATCTTTCCAGAACCTCAGACCCTCTTTTATTCATATTCATGTTTCTTCAAACCAATGCATGGTTGCTTGGGTAATTTGAACCCTAGCAACCATATTGCTGAAATTGGAAACTGGAGAACTACTGAATAAAAAGCTAAAGAACTCAAAAAACACAAATAATAATATAAAATGAAAACCAGTTGCAAATTGTCTCAGAATATCACTCTCTACATCATACCAAAAATTAACTCAAATGTTAACAACCCCTTTAAAAGTGGCCATACATACAATAGGCAATATGGTCAGGCAGTTTGGCCAAATTCTTAGTTTGGTGCCTTAAATAAAAACTGCTAATGGCAATGTTGTAAAAGTACAAGAGGAAGATACAATAGAGCATATTTAACATTAGGCAAATCCATGGCAACCCCATTAGGGATGCACCAAATCCAGGATTTGGTTCGGGATTAGGGCAGGATTCATCCTTTTTTAGCAGGATTCGGATTCTGCCGAATCCTTTTGCCCGGCTGTACCGAATCCGAATACGAATTTGCATATGCAAATTAGGGGAGGGGATGGAAATTGCATATGCAAATTAGGATTCGGATTCAGTTCAGTATTTGGCTGAATCCAAAATAGTGGATTCGGTGCATCCCTAAACCCCATGGTGTTTATTAAGCTTCTTTATGTACAGTATATAGTGATACTTATATACACACGGGAGGCACAAACATTGCAATAAATAAGTAGAAATATACAGAGATGGGGGTGACCTTATTTATTAAAATCCAAATTGTTCTTAGTGTTTAAATAAAAAAAGTCTGACCAAACCAGAATCCACAATTGGACCTAATTTATTGTTAAAAAAATCCTGATTTAATCAGATATTCAAAAAAAACTCGATAAAATACAGCAAAAACCTGAATCCTACAATTTTTACCAGAGTTTTTTCCTGAATCACTTGATTTTTTGGGGGGGGGGGGCTTTTCTGGATTTTTTTGTATTTTTGCCCAAAAAGTCAAAAATAGTCGGATTTTTTGGGCTGATGTCAACGCAGACCACAGAAACTTCCAAATAGGATAGGGAAGACTCCCACTGATTTACCGGTATATATATAACCTCGGCAGATCTGAGATGTTGGATTTTTTGATTTGGACTTTTTCTATCCTCGGGATATAATAAATCTCAAACATTTTTGTTTTTTTTTTTCATTAAAAATTTGTATTTTATAGTAAAAAACAAGTTGTTGCATTCCGGCTTTAATAAATAAGGCCCTTAGTGACAATTTCCAAGGGTTAAAGTGATACCGACACCTTTCTATGAAAACTGATAGACATGAATGACCACAAGGTAGTTTTCCTCCAAAAGTTTCACCACGGTTCGTTATATAAAGTTTGACCACTTTTGAGAGATGTTTAGAGTCTTATGGAAGATACTGTATATATCCCACTGAATGGTATCATTGTATAGCTGGTTTTCTTTTGATTTTCTGATCCTTAATTTCTCTGAAGTTGTTCTTGACCTAACTTTTTGTCCTGATTAAGTTGGCATTGTCTGGGAATCTAGTTGTTTGCTGGTCTGGCAGCTCAGATGGTATGAGTATTATTTTACTAAAGATTTATAACTTTATTATAACTTGCTCATTAACTGTGAAAATTGCCAAAATTAAAGCAGTTTTTATGTTTGCAATGTACCAGATACAATTTCAAAAAAGGAAAGAGGGACAAAAAGATCTGCTGTGTATAGTGCCTCAAAATTTGTGACCACTCCCATTTTATTGCCACACCCCTCTACATATCATGTCCATTTTACAAAATTTGGCAGGTTATGAAAGTTTAAATACATTTTTTGAAGATAGTATTGCCCTGTAATTCTCAGTTCTCCTGAGGGACTTGTTTATCCTTTTAGTTACAATTGTATCTTTGATTATCTTAAATTGCTACAAATATATAAGTGCAGCTGCTAATTATTCTGGGCTCTCTGCCAAAAGTATTTCATTTAATTAAGCTTATACTGTATATATATATATATATATATATATATATATATATACACACACAAACACACACACATCATCTTTGGAGACACAGATCTTCACTGCAAAAGGGCTGCAGTTGACTTGGGCTGGTACAGAAACCCAGGGCCGGAACTAGGGGTAGGCAGAGTAGGTGGAGGGGCGCCAGGCACGTACTTACTCCTACCCCTAGTCCGGTCCCTTCTCTGCCAACCGCCCATCTGTGCGCATACGCGAATGCATGCGTCAATTCGCGCATGCGCTGAAGCGCGCAACTAGCCGGCGCAGCAGCCGGGCAGGCTGCCTAGGGCGCCTGCCCGGCTTGGCCCGGCTCTGCAGAAACCCAAAACATAATGTACAAAATTTCTAGCCTACTTGTTAAGTTTTAGTTCTCGTTTAATTCTTTATTAATATGGGAATACAAAGCGGCCAGTTGGCAGAATAACATGCATTAATTCTATCAGAATCAGTTTAGTCAGTCTACAGCAATAGCAAGTTACATAAAAATAGGGATGGGCAAATTTTTTTGGTTGGTTTTGCCATGGAAATGACACCCATAGACTTGTATGGCGGCTTGCGTCAAAAAAAAAAAAAGACTAACACAACAGATGACATGATAACTTGAGACCAGGCTGCTAACATTTGCTATGTATGTAGTACAAAATCTATATGTATTTATTTGTGAAAGATATAAGAGCCTGATTTTCTTTTTATCTGTTTGGGAAAAACCAAAGAATTCTCTGGACTCACTGAAAGCTCCAGTACTGAGGTTGCAGTATTTGGGGACTACGATGAATAATAACTTTTGTGATAATGTCTTTGCCTGCCAAAAGCTTTTCTTTTCATCATATCTGTTTCACTGTGTGGTGTAAAAATATTTATTTAGTCTCTTGAAGCAGGACTGACCCTTACTGAGATAATGTACCAGATAATCCAACTCTGGGACAGGAAGCTCACAGCAAATGTGCCCTTTACAAATCACATTTAAACACAGAATGAGCCTCAAGCAACACTTTGCTACCCCTAGTGCCAACAGGTGTATACTTGGGGGTAACTCAACATGTGTGTGTGCAAGTTACTGTGCAAGTAATATAAGGAATATAATATGCAGGGTGAGAGGTATATACATAGATATGGAGAGAAAGAATATACTGTTCCAACACACATGCCAGAATCAAACACAGGAGTCAGTGCTAAATAGTGGTAGTGTAGTGATGTGCGGGTCAGGGTTACCCTGACCCGCACCCGGCCCTAACCCGGGTCCCACAGGTTTCGGGTCAGCCCTCAAATCGCTTATGGTAGTGCTATGGAAAGGCTGTATCTCATAGACTCCATTGTATCCAAATAATCCACATTTTTTAAAATGATTTCCTTTTTCTCTGTATTAATAAACCAGTACTTGTACTTGATCCAAACTAAGATATAATTAATCCTAATTGGAAGCAAAACAAGATTATTGGGTTTATTTAATGTTAACATGATTTTCTAATTCATTTTTCGAATGAAAAAAATTCAAAGTTCGAGCTATTTTTTGTGTACTTTGACGAGGGAATAGTCCAAATTCGATTAAAATTTGAAAGAAATTTGAAAATTCAAATATCGAAATTAATCATGTACTGTCTCTATAAAAATTTGACTTCGACCATTCGCCATCTAAAACCTGCCGAATTGCTGTTTTAGCATATGGGGGACCTCCTAGAACCTATTTGGAGTCAATTGGTGGACTTTGAAAAATCAAAGTTTTTTTAGGAAAACTTTGAATCAAATTTAATCAAATTCGCTATTCCTTCGATTTGTAAGTTTCGAATTCGTCCGAATACGGACCTATTCGATCGAAAACTGACCTATTCGACCAAAAAAATATACTTTGACTTAATTTCGGTAGGTCTTTTTGAATTTGAATTTTGAAGCTTTTTCAATTCGAAATTCAACCCTTGATAAACATGCCCCTAAATTACAGAAAGATCTGTTATCCAGAAAACCCCAGGTCCCGAGCATTCTGTATAACAGGTCCCATACCTGTACCACCAAGTGCCAGCAATGCAACCAGATATTGAATTAAATCACATTACTTGTCACTCCACACACAGGGCAAAGATATACATGAGCATTTCTGGGTTGAGCTCTGCACCAGGTGCCGTGCAAAATTATTCACAGCCTGCAGGAGTGATATCATGTGGTTCTGGATAAAGCGATATGTGCAACGTTAGCTAAAGCAAGATATACTTCTGATGTTGTCTATAAAGAGAATAGTAATAGTCAGATGAGTACAGGTATGGGACGGCTTATCCAAAATACTTTGGACCTGGGGTTTTCTGGATAAGTGGTCTTTCTGTAATTTGGATCTTCATACCTTAAGTCTACTAGAAAATCATGTAAACATTAAATAAACCCAATAGGCTGGCTTTGCTTCCAATAAGGATTAATTATATCTTAGTTTGGATCAAGTACAAGCTACTGTTTTATTATTACGGAGAAAAAGGAAATCATTTAAAAAATATATAACTATTTGGTTAAAATAAAGTCTATGGAAGACCTTCTGGTAATTAAAAGCTTTATGGATGAGGGGATTCCGGATAATGGACCCCATACCTGTACCAGGAAATAGGTTCCCCCCATGCAAACACAAACAAGCTAATGTAGTTTACCAAGGGAAGGATAAAATGAAAAGTATAAAACACAGGCTCAAGCAGACATGTTTTTCCCACTATGCACCCTTCCCCACTATGTGGGACTTGAGCAACCTTCAATCATGTATAACTTTATTTATAAAGAGCTTTTACAATAATTTTACAATATAGAAAATCACACAGAGGGAAGACAACATTATAATAAATAATGGTAAGCAAATATATATATATATATATATATATAACAAACAAGGGAAAGTTGTGCTCACCACTATTTTTTAAAACCATTAGGCGGGGGTGCAATGAGGGTGTGACCACAAAATACATATAGTCAACTACAAGAGGTCCTCTGCACTCAACCCATTATCAATATATTTAAGACAGCGACATTTTGTGCATACTGCTACTAAAAAATGCCTTACCCTTTAAACAACACAGGGATTGTTTGTCCATATATTGCAATATATTTAAGCTGGCCAACTACGTCAAAGTCATCCCATATCTGGCCAGTCCTACACTTAATTTTCATCTGATTCATTAAGAATTCAATTGCTTAATTATACATTTTACAAAGGGACTAAGTTTTACCTGCAACTTACTAGCTGCTTTCAAAGTAAACCTCCATACTTGGCTTTGACGTAGTTGGCCAGCTTAAATATATTGCAATATATGGACAAGCAATCCCTGTTTTGTTTAAAGGGTAAGGCATTTTTTAGTAGCAGTATGCACAAAATGTCGCTGTCTTAAATATATTGATAATGGGTTGAGTGCAGAGGACTCTTGTAGTTGACTATATGTATTTTGTGGTCACACCCTCATTGCACCCCCGCCTAATGGTTTTAAAAAATAGTGGTGAGCACAACTTTCCCTTGTTTGTTATAGTTATACAGGAGCAGTGACCAGCTCCATGTTGTAGCTCCCACCCTTCCCAGCTATAGTCAGGTGATCCCACTGGTGTCTAATAAAAGGGCAGCCAAGTATGGAGGTTTACTTTGAAAGCAGCTAGTAAGTTGCAGGTAAAACTTAGTCCCTTTGTAAAATGTATAATTAAGCAATTGAATTCTTAATGAATCAGATGAAAATTAAGCGTAGGACTGGCCAGATATGGGATGACTTTGACGTAGTTGGCCAGCTTAAATATATTGCAATATATGGACAAACAATCCCTGTGTTGTTTAAAGGGTAAGGCATTTTTTAGTAGCAGTATGCACAAAATGTCGCTGTCTTAAATATATTGATAATGGGTTGAGTGCAGAGGACCTCTTGTAGTTGACTATATATATATATATATATATATATATATATATATATATATATATATATATATATATATATATATTCAGTAATTAAGTGCTATGTGGTAAAAGACACATTAGGAAGGAACCCCTACTGTAGAGCTTAAGTGGATGGAAAATATATAAGCACAAATATGAACTCATAGTGCACAAAGGTTTGGGCATTGGCTGCAGGACTGGGAAGGTAGTGCCTTTGTTTCTACTTTTTATTACTCATCTTTCTAGTCAGGCCCCTCCAATTCATATTCCAATGTCTTATTCAAGTCAGTGCAGGGTTGCTAGGGTAATTTGGACCCTAGCAACCAGATTGCTGAAATTGCAAACAGGAGAGCTGCAATTTGGAAATAACTCAAAAACCCCAAATAATAAAAAAATAAAGACCGGCTGCAAATTGTCTCAGAATATCCCTCTCTACATCATGCTAAATGTTAATTCAAAGGTGAATAACTAATGACTAAAAAAAGGAAAAGAGTGAAACACTTGTTTTCCAAAGGACGAAGAAACTTTATTCAATATTCCACATTGTCTTACATGAGTAAACCTGGGGATAAGAATGTTGGAAAGTGTCCAATTTAATCATCTACAATTTTTTTAGGAACACACATAATCAAACCACCCAAACTCAACATTCTATTCAAAATTTTACGGTCAATGAGTTTTCTTTTACATACTGATTGATTTAATTTTTCATTCATGGGTTTTGTTATCTCCTGTCACAGTAACACCCCTAAAACAGTGGGCAGTGTAGTGGGCAAATGGGATTCTAAGGGGAGACTACATGTGTTTTTCTTGCTAGACATACATGTAAAAGCATAGACCAAACATATGTAGAATATTATTACTCTGCATGTTTACACCTTTTGTGTTGAAATGCTGCTTTTTATGGAAATGATGGAACTATATTACATCTGTGCTGAGATAATCAGCTCCATTTGGATTATTGTCTGTAATGTTTTGATGTGCTTGATGGAGGATATTCATGGATTGTGCAAAAATAGAAAGTAATTGGGGAAAGTCTATATTTCTGGTGATCTATCTGAAACCAACTGAACTGAAAAAAAGTGTTTGAAGGTGAACAACCCATTTAATTTAAAACATGAATTGCATTCAGAATTTATAATTAACCAGTATACTGTCCCTTTAAGGATTTATATATATATATATGTATATATATATGTATATCTATATATCTATATATATATATATATATATATATATATATATATATATATATATATATTGTATGTGTGTGTGTGATATTTGAACTTTATGAGGTGTCAGAAAAGCTGCAAGAATTAGCATTTAGGGGGATTTTCTAGACAATTTAAAAAGCAGCAAATCAATCTGTAGCAAAAAAATCACGATTTGTGGTGGATTTGCAATTCGCAGCAAAAAAAATCTCAGGTTAATGAAAGTTTAAGGTTAAATCCTTTAAATCAAGAAGGCTTTAAACATCGGCTCCAAATGTGAAATGTCTGCAGTTACCAAAATAGAAAAATTATTCAGCTGAGAGTTAAAGGAGAACTTGCCTGATATACTAATAACTTGTCTAAAATAGCTAATCATAAGCAGAACAAATGCAGTGCAGGCACCTACAGAGGGACCCCATGTAAAACCCCAAGGTTAAAAAAAACACTAAATGCCTCCCACAGCACTTTTGGATCCATTATTTTGTGCCAAGTGGGTCACGTTCCATTGCTTCAAAGAACGAGACTTACTACATCCACAGACCTATACAATATTATCACTGCAACTATCCAGGAAAGATTGTTTGAATACTTCCAAGTTCGGCACTTTCTGGAACCTTATGCCATAAATGCTAAAAAGAATAGCCCTACGGCATTCAAGACCTTGGCAGCCAATGGACTACCAGAGAAGGGTCTCATCACAAAAATCTATAACCTATTTATGACCCCTCGAGATCCATTGCTACAGAGACACAAATATATGGACAAATAGGATCAAGCTCTCCCACAACCGGTCACAGCTGAAGACTGGCCCAAAATATGGGATAATGCTGCCCGTATGGTCTCCTGTGTCCAACAAAAAGAGCACATCTATAAAATCTTAACCTTTTAGTATTACACCCCGGAAAGACTACACAAACTATTCACACGGGGTTCAAGGCACTTTACTACACATTTTTTGGGACTGCCCACTCATTCAGCCTTTATGGAAAGAGATAACAGATCTTCTAAGTCAACTGATATCCCAACCAATGCCATCAGATCCAACCATACTTATATTGGGCAAACCAGTACCCAAAATCCTCAAAATCGGACAAACCTTAGTCAACCAAGTGCTGACAGCCACACGGTTAGCTATTCCCGCTAAGTGGAAAAGTCCAACAATACCTACACTTACTGAAATTATTAATAGCAATAGAATTTTTGAGTGGAATATAGCCCATATTCAAAATAGGAAAGAACATTTTCTCAACATTACGGGAGCTGCGAGGTTTGGCATCCACCCTGACCCACTAAACCCAACTGAGACTATTTCTAACTCTGATTTTTTAGCAATGTAATTGTTTTAGGCAACACTGCAAACTAGATGTAACCGCTTCTGAATAGTTTTAACTTTTAATTTCAAGTTTTAGTTCAAGTTTTATGTCTGATATAGCTTAGACATAAAATGGTAAATGCAGACACAGAACAGAATGTAGGCTGTATAAGGCCCTAACTTTAGTTTGAGCTAATTTGCTAGACTTTATTGTGATGTAAGCAACAATTGGAACGATGTTTTAACACTATTTGTAAAACCTTGAAAAATGCAAATAAAAAATAAGTTACAAAAAAAAACAAACAAAAAAAAAAAACACTAAATGCATGTGTATACCATAAGGGGCATATTTATCAAAGGTCGAAGTTAAAAAAACTTCAAAAAGACCAACCGAATGGTGGTCGAAGCTTTTTGGGGTAGAAGTGGGCCGAATTCTGCCTACTTAGAATCGTAGGATCGTACTCCGATCTACTTCGATTCAAAGTTTTTTTAACTTCGACCTTCGATCTCCCAAACTCCCCCAATCACCTCCATACAGGTTGTAGGAGGTCCCCCATAGGCTAAAACAGCACTTCGGCAGCTTTTAGGTGGCGAATGGTCGAAGTCAAAGTTTTAAAGAGTACTTCAAAAAAATTCGACCTTTGAATTTCGACGTTTTTTTCAACTTCAAATCGAAGTAAGACTATTCCCTAGTCGAACTACATAAAAAATAGCTCTGAATTCGACGTTTTTCACTTCGAAACTTCACCTCGACCTTTGCTAAATCTGCCCCTAAGTGTTTACAATGAAAGTGAAAAAATGACATTTCATGAATAGAACATTAATAACAGATGTTTCTATGAACAAGTAAATGAATTAAAGCCCAACAACATGGGAGTGTAGGAATTATAGAAATGTCTTATGCAATAAACTCTACTCTACTAAATCTATATGTTGGTGTTTTATAGGAAACCCATTGCTAATTTAAATCTTTGCATTATGTTCTTTTTTTTCAGTCAGTAAAGGACTCATTAGCTTCCAAAAGGAAGAGTACTGTTTAACCCCAGAGTGCATTGAAGCAGGTAAGTCATATTATAAGGACAACATGCTAATCCTAGGGGCAGTATATTCTCCATTCAAACACAGGCTCACTGTATAGAGCTTGTGCTGAACATACTTTATGCCTTTGTTTTAATTTAAGGAAATGTAAACCATCAAAAGAAATTAATGTCTAGGGTACTTTTTAAAGCACTCTTGCAGTTTTTATTAGAATAGTAGATTTTTTTTATCAGAATTAGTAGATATATAAAAGACCCTAGTCTGTGCTAGGGTCTTTCGAAAACTGAAGTTTTTTTGCACTCACATGATTTTTCTGCATTCACATCATTCCCCCTCCCCCTCACTTCTGGGTTTTTGTCAAAAATAATAGGCTTGCTGGGTATTGGGAAAGATAAGTTTCATAAACTTGACCCTTATTATTTTCTGGTTTTCAAGCTTCACTTTTTACATGTAAAAAAATTTAATTTTCACTGTTGTTTCATTGTTTAAAGACTGTCAATATCTTGAAAATGTCTATAGTTTATGTTGCCTCTTGAACTAAGCAGCACTTGCACTAAACAGGACTGAAAGTACTTTAAGTCCCAAGAGTTCCATAGAACCAACCCCCTTCTGAAACCGCAAGGAGGCAGGGGTGGCTTCCCGGTACTGTATTGAGGAGTTGCAACTGGTGATTGGGGTGGGGGCCCCCCAAGTGGCAGCCTTGTGGGCCCCATACACCCCAGTCTGACAATGGGTATATGACTGTTATACTTTTATATAAAATGAGGAAGATGGTGCTCTTATAAAAAGGGTGACATTTAACTGAATTGATAAAACTGAATGCCCATTCACAGTTACCTGGTAGTAATTAAAGATGGTTGCAGTGGCGTAACTACAAGTTACGGGGCACTACAGCAAGTGCATTTTAGGGCCCCCTAAACTCTGGTAATATATATATATATATATATATATATATATATATATATATATACGGTGTATATATATATATATATATATATATATATATATTGAAAAAAGTTCATGTTCTCTATACCTTTCAGCAGTTGCCAAATCTTTTTCTGCTACAGTTACACCCTGGGTGGTGGTATAATGTATATAATATATATCACTGTATTCTCATGTCTAGCACTAGTGATGGGCGAATTATAGGCATGGATAAAGCCTATTGACTTTAATACATTTGGACGCACATATAAAAATAGTCGCTTGTGTCAAAATGGTCGAAATAATTTTGACGCCCATTGACTTCAATGCATTTTACACAATTTTTGGCATTTCGTTAATTTTTTTCAGAGTTTCACAAATTTCTCGGTGAAGCGGGACAGATTCGCCCATCACTTTCTCGCACTTTTCCATTAAATGAGTTAAAGCTTCTGCTTTTAAATCCTCGTATTATCCAGTTGGTCAGAAACTAAGGCCTCATGGATTCCTCTAAACCTTCTGGGCCCCCCGGCAGCTGCAGGGTCTGCTACCTCTGTAATTACATCCCTGCTCAGACCTCTATATTTGACTCACAGAGGATAATATAGTCTAACAGGAAGTATTTGTATAGCTATGGTTTAAAACTGTGATTATCCTTACTCATTGAATAGCTATCTTCTAATCATTTAATATGAGTGTTAAGGAACTGCTTAACTGAATGATTTCCAATATGTACATATAGCTCTTAGCGGCTTGTAGTTATTTCTAACAAAAACCAAGTTAGTCTCATTTACAAGCTTGGGGCAAAGTACAGGCGCCTGAATGTGCTGGTAGCTCCCACCGTGTATTGGGCAGGGCATTGGCAAGACATTGGCATCCCCTTCCGATCACTTCTGATATATACATCTGATACGGTAATACATATCTATGGTCAGAATGAGCCAAAATTATAATCTGTCCCGGCTAGCCTTTTAATCAAAGATACATTTCAATTACAATTGCTTCTTCTTACTACATTGCACCTGAACCTCCTGCTGGAATCTGCAGTCAGTATAAGTTCTCTCCTTCCATAAAATCTGCTTGTTTAGGAGGATTTACTGGAAAAGGAAGTGACTGAATAGGTCTCTTTCACTATTTTTCTAAAAAGTTTGTGGCATATACTGTAGATACAGGAATAGGATCTATTATCCAGAATGGGGCCTGGGGTTTTCTGGATAAGGGTATTCTTAAAGGGATACTGTCATGGGAAAAATTTTTTTTCAAAATGAATCAGTTAATAGTGCTGCTCCAGCAGAATTCTGCACTGAAATCAATTTCTCAAAAGAGCAAACAGATTTTTTTGTATTCAATTTTGAAATCTGACATGGGGCTAGACATTTTGTCAATTTCCCAGCTGCCCCAAGTCATGTGACTTGTGCTCTGATAAACTTCAATCACTCTTTACTGCTGAACTGCAAGTTAAGGTGGCCATACACGGGCCGATAAAAGCTGCCGACAGACTGTGTCGGCAGCTTATTGGCCCGTGTATGGGGGCCCCCGACAGGCTTCCCCGATTGAGATCTGGCCGAAAGTCGGCCAGATCTCGATCGGATGGGTTTAAAAACCCCGTCGGATCGCGGCCGCATCTGTTCGTTGATGCGGTCCCACGATCCGACCGCCCGTTTGCGAATGCTAGGATCCGATCGTTGGGCCCTAGGGCCCACGATCGGATCTGCCCGATATTGCCCACCTCAAGGTGAGCATATTGGAGGGAGATCCTCTCGTTTGGCGACATCCCCAAACGAGCGGATCTATCAATGTATGGCCACCTTTAGAGTGATATCACCTCCCTCCCTTTCCCCCCCCAGCAGCCAAACAAAAGAACAATGGGAAGGTAACCAGATAGCAGCTCCCTAACACAAGATAACAGCTGCCTGGTAGATTTAAGAATAGCACTCAATAGTAAAAACGCATGTCCCACTGAGACACATTCAGTTACATTGAGAAGGAAAAACAGCAGCCTGCCAGAAAGCATTTCTCTCCTAAAGTGTAGGCACAAGTCACATGACTTGGGGCAGCTGGGAAATTGACAAAATGTCTAGCCCCATGTCAGATTTTAAAATTGAATATAAAAAAAATCTGTTTGCTCTTTTGAGAAATGGATTTCAGTGCAGAATTCTGCTGGAGCAGCACTATTAACTGATTCATTTTGAAATTTTTTTTTTCCCATGACAGTATCCATTTAAGGCTAAGGAAAAAAAAACATTTAAATATTAAATAATCCCAGTAGGACTCTTTTGCCACCAATATGGATTCATTCATTGGGATCAAGTACAAGTTACCGGTTTATTGTTACAGAACAAAGAATCCTTTTGATTTTGATTCATACAAGTTGGACCCTTGGTCATTTTTTCTGCTTTACTAACTAGAAATAAGCAGTTAGTGTAATGCCTACATCTAAACAATGTGGCTTCTTGGACAGTGTTCAGATACAGGCTGAGTAGCACTAACTAGTCCCATACATGTGTTAATAAACAAGTGTATGAGTAATGTTACTTTATCATATGAAAAAATCTGGGACACTTCTACAAGACCTGACTATAAGAGTGGAGATTCGGGGGAGATTAGTTGCCCAGCGAAAAATTGCCCCTATTTTGGGCGACTAATCTCCCCAAATGCCTTTCCGCCGACAAGAATCCGAAACACCGGCGGGATGGCAAACATTTCCAAAGTTGCCTCAAGAGGAAATTTCGGGTGACTTCGGAAATCCGAAACGATTCATATGCCATCCCGCCGGCGATTCATAATTTTGCTGGCAGGAAGGCATTTCGGGGAGATTAGTCATCCGCAGTAGAGAAGATTTGTAGCTGGGTGACTAATCTTCCACCGTAAGGGATGCACTAATTGCATTTAATTTAAGTGCAATAAACACAGCCCACAGCTTGCAGTTGTTATCTGTCCCATGGTAATACCTTCAGTATGAAACATAACAAGAGTGATAAAGGCGGCAGATAGCTCTACTGGTTAACACAGGAAACTTTTAAGATGCTTTTTCAAATAATCTGATTCCCATAACCTCGAAAAATTCTCTGTCACTTTGAGCAGCTGTTCTGTTTTGGCTGAAATTATTCTCAGTATGAACCTGGACTGCACCTCTCATTATATTCTGTGCAACTGTTATATGGTTTTCGTTCTTATTGTGCTCATTAAAATGTCAGGGGTGTTTCTGCCTTGCCAAAATTGTAGTGGTGGGGAGGCTGGCTTTCATCTGTTATGCTGTATGGCAGAACTGCAAAAATACTTGGATATACTGATAATCCCACAAACCACACAGAGAGGTCATGGACAGAGTACAGAGACTAGCAGAGTACACTTCAAGCAAATGCACCCTTACCCTGATATCACTTTCTAAATAAGTGACAGATTACGTGGCTTTATATGTGTGCTCAGCCCCCCTTGCCCAGTTTAATCACTCCTTCAAACTCTTAGCCATTCTTTCCCCCAGCACAACGAACCAATGGCACAATGGTGCAATCCATCATGACTATATAGATTGTACCCCAAGGAAAATTCAGCCCAGTGCTCTAGGAACCCAGACCCTTCCTTCCTTCCTACACCAAGACTTGAGCCACCCATTTAGCTCCCTACGCTCCCATTGTCTTCCTGAACTTGCATGTGGCACGGGCAAATTTCAGAAAAAATTACATTGGAAGACCTTGCCTTAATCTAAGAGCCTAGATACCTGAACTCACTCCATCTACCATTTATTTTGTCATTAGTACCAATATATCCACATATCCATATATGTTTATGAAAAATAACTGAATCATAACGTTTAGGTGAGTTTGGCAACCTACAACAATTTTGTTGTGGCAACAGTAACCTATAGATTCATTACTGCAGCCGCATTGAGCATAACAGGGAAGTGACTGTCAGTGGGTATTGTATTTATATCGGAGCATATTGGAACAGCACTGCAAATTTATTGAGATTAAAATGTCTTTTTGCACACGTAGGGCATTAGAGCAATATTTCAGGAAATGCAACCCTTTATCAAGGCCTGCAACATTGCTGCAATGCCCTAAGTGTGCAATAAAGGCATTTTAATTAGAATAAGTTTGTGGTGGTGTTCCAGTTTGCTCCTATATTTGTGAAAGTGGCCATTGGAGAACTTGAACTAATAGTCATGCCGACTATTTTCTTCCAGTTGTGGTTGTTTATATCATCACTTATCTGATCTTTTTGCTATTGCACTAAACATGCTTTCTGTTACATATTCTGATTATTCTTTGGAGAGGAGGGGGCACTCTAAATATTCATTTATGGTCAGCCCTGGCTATTAATACCAACATCATACAAGCAATAACATATCTGTTATTCCTACAGCTGCGAGTATTCGATCCAAAATGAACCTTTCTGTAGACCCTTGTGATGACTTCTATGAGTATGCCTGTGGGGGATGGATAGAAGAGAATCCTATACCTGATGACATGTCAAACTATGGAATTTACCCCTGGCTGAGAGCTAATGTGGACCTTAAACTTAAAGGTACATTTGTCTTCCTTCTCTAATCATTGCAAGTCACCAGCATTCTTCTGTCCATACCTGTATAGGGGCAAGAAATTGTGAAGAAGGATGAGAAGGATTCCAATAATATCGATGTATTTATATAAAGTTGGGCACTGGTTTTCAGTTCACAGATATATACAGTAGACACAGGCTTTTAAATATTAGCCACAGAAACAAAAAACAAAAGAAATGTTTTGAAGAGGAAAAGAGTACTTATAACAAAGTTTGCATTTCTATCAGCTTAAGTGTTTGGTAAAATATACTACCTTGTTTGTGCATAGGTAAACAAGTTAATCGAAAAAACTACTTAAATGTGAGTTGGAGCTGCCAAACTGCTTGCTTGAGTGAGTAAAAAGGACATACTATCCAGCAACAGCAATAAAAGATATCTCACAGCAACATACTTTGGAAAAGCAAGAATACTTGCACAGCGTTTAAAGTTAATAAACCAGTACGTTTTCAAATAGTAATATATCACAAATTGAATTTTAAGAGAAATGTAGGGACACAGATATCTGGAGTAGTTTTCCATGGGAAAAGAGAAGAAAACCAAGACACCCAGCAACACGCAATAATATACACGTAGGATCAATTAAGCTCTTAAATCCCAAAGGATATGAGGGTTTTTGTCATATGGGAAGTCAGCTGAATTCTCCGAATTTGGCTTTCATCTGTTAAACTAGCTTGTATTTGTATGTAATATAAATTTTATATGACAGAGATGTTCTCTTTCTCCCAAAACCAGTTTGCACTCTGAGAACATCTCTGTGGAATATTTTACGTTATAGGACAATATAGGTCATGCTCAAAAAGCTTTACTTAATTTTAGAATCTTGGACAGTACACATTTATATGAATGTCATTTCTAGTTACAATCTGCACAGACCACAAGTCACCAGGGCTACCAAGGGAATGTAATGTTTGGTAGATGTAACTACATTTTTCAGCTGATGAGCCGAAGAGATTGTTGGGGGATATTAGATGGAAATGGAATTCAGTTGAAGTGATGTGCTGGAGAGTGGAAGATTGAAATGTCTTTTTCTCTGACAATATAATAGGTAACCTAATTGCTCCTTAGTAGTGATGGGCGAATAAATTCGTCTGGCACAAATTCAAGGCGAATTTCCGCGTTCTCCCGCCAGCAAATAAATTCATGAATCTCCCGTGAAAATTCGCCGATGAAAATTTACACAACACATTATTATAATGGTATGCAAAGACAGAAAAACAGTGGTGCGAGAGCCCTACCTAAGGACAGAGACACACGCTGCTATTTAGGTAGATAAGTCTCCCGTGAAAATTCGCCGATGAAAATTTACCAGCGTCAATTTCCAATTTTCACAAATTTTTTGTGAAAATGCCAGATTTTCACGATTTTTTTGTGAAAACCTTCAACTTTCAAGATTTTTGAGTGAAATCCTTCAAATTTCAATGTTTTTGAGTGAAATCCTTTAAATTTCACGATTTTTTTATGAAATCCTTCAAATTTCACGTTTTTTTTGTGAAAACCTTCAAATTTCAAGATTTTTGTGTGAAACGTCCGATTTTCGCGATTTATTAGTGAAAACCTTCACATTTCACGATTTTTGAGTGAAATCCTTCAAATTTCCTGATTTTTGAGTGGAATCCTTCTAATTTCCTGATTTTTTCGTGAAAACGTTCTAATTTCACATTTTTTTCAGGAACTTTCCGATTTCAAGTTTTGCGAATTTTGCGGGAGAAATTCACCCATCACTACTCCTTGGGATAAAATTGCCAGGCAGCATTTAGTCACTGATGTTTTAGTATTACCATCCACATAATCAGTGTCAGACAGGGGTGTCTGGCTGGGCCACTGCTTCAATTGCACCAAGTAATAATGATGTCACAGCCAAATGTCTTTCCAATCAGCAAGCTGTAACTACATGACCAACTATGTTTACTAATTTTTTGAGTCAAATTTTTGTATGAAGTAGGGAGTGATATTAGGAAATTTACAATTTGTTTTCAATTTTTATTATTTGTGTTTTTTAATTTATTGAGCTTTTTATTCAGCAGCTCTCCATTTGGAATGTCAGCAATCTGGTTGCTAGGATCCACATTACCCTAGCAACCATGCTTTGATATGAATAAGAGACTGGACTACGAAGAGCAGAGAATCTGAATAGAAAGATGAGCAATAAAAAGCTGCAATAACAAATGTGTAGCCTTACAGAGCATTTGTTTTTAGGTGGGGGACAGTCACCCCCCATTTGAAAGCTGGAAAGGTCAAAAAGCTGGAAAGTGGCAAATAATAAAAAAAAACTATAAAAAAATCAATAATGAAACCAAGTTGAAAAGTTGTTTAGAAACGGCCATTCTATAGCATACTAAAAATTTACATTAAAGTTGTTGTGGGAATACACAGGAACAGGAGATCACTTGAGGTAGAAAGCTGAAGGTTATGGTACTCTCAAGAGGCAGAATACAGAACAAAGAAAAGGATTGGTATTTTATACACCTTTTACACAACACGTTATTATAATGGTATGCAAAGACAGAAAAACAGTGGTGCGAGAGCCCTACCTAAGGACAGAGACACACGCTGCTATTTAGGTAGATAAGTCATTGAGTGACAAATCGCTTCTTCAGGTGACTTCTCCCCAAACTGCCTTCCTGCTCACCGGCAGAATGGCACTCGGAACGAAACTCAGAAACTTCAGGTGACTTCAGAAAGCTGAAGCGGTCCAATTGCCATCCTGCCGGGGATTTACATTCTTGCCGGCAGGAAGGCAGTTCAGGAACATTTAGTCACCAAAGAAGAAAAGATTTGTCCCTGGGCTACTAATCTCCCAAAATAGCACCGTGTGTCTCTGCCCTAAACTTGAGAGCTTGCAGGCAGTTGCACCTACTAATTAGGCTCTATGGCCATAAACAGGGTCAGACTGGGGGGCCCTGGGCCCACAGGGGCTGTTGTCTCAGGCTCCCTGCCACAACCCACCTTCAGACGCCACCCCCTCTGCCGCCACCACATGTACTTCAGCTGCAACGTGCTTGTAGATGGAGGTTGGTGGCAGGAACAGTAGACTTCGTCAGGGAGCGGGTCTGGACAGTGGGCCCCACAAGTTAAAACAATTAAACAGTACACAGTAACTGAGATCCCGCTCTGGAGATGGTACACCAATGGTACAGGTACGAAGGGGAAAAGTCCATCTGTCCTTGATGGGCGACTTGAAACAGCATTGACCACTGAGAGGAGAGATAAATCTGCTTGTGTGTCTATACCTAGTCAGGCCTGCTATACAAATTTAACCATTACCCCATAATGTTCTCCAAGCCTCATCAGTGAATTTAGTCGTGTGCAGGCTAATCCTCATTGATGGGCCCCCAACCTAGTTTGGACTTTTCTGGAGGCTGCTTACTACAGTTCTTGTACACCATTCCACCCATATGAGAGGGAGCCAAAAGAAGTACAAGTAGAAGCCACTAAATGGATGCAACACTTAACGTATGTTTAGACAGCATTTCCAAACATTTTGCACCTGTACAGGGAGCATTCAGTCTGACCTAATAAATTGCATGCAATTACACTCGTGGACACAAGGAATCCTTCCCATTAAAACCAGCCTTGACTTGTAGGTAATTGCAAGCTTCTCTTAGGTGGTTGTATCCACAGACCTGTCCATTGAAACCAATTGTGAACTTTGTGGACACTAATCCTATTATTGGCATTGTGCACCCAAAGAAAAACATGAGCTGCAAACTGTGCAAACTGTAAACTGTGTGCAAGTTGTACCACATGTTGATAGGCACCCCCAATGATGCTGGCCTTCTGGGTAAAAACACTACATTGTAACAAAATATTGCACTTTGCACCGAATTCAGCCCTCTAGACTTGAATTATCTCCACATATAGTGGGGATATCTCCTATTGTGCAGGATATTTTTCCTCCTTCCAAGCAAATCTATATTTACTCCCTAATCATTGCTTCCATCTTTTATTAAGACAAGCAGAATACAACATCAAATGCAAAATGTATACAGATTACACTTGCATGTTAATCACTAATCAGTTACAAAATAGTGATGAATGAATGTCTCGATTTGCAAAAACATGAAAGAAAATGCTTAAAAAATTTGTGAAACAGCGAAAAAATCACCAAATGCATTGAAGTCAATAGGCAACACAATTTTTTAATAGTGCTAATTTATTTTACATGTGCAGCTTTTTCTTCTCACTTCAAATGCATTAATGTCAATAATTAATTAATTATTTTTAATATGGTGACTTTTTTGTCTCAATGACTTTTTGTCCAAATGCAAATTTTTTATCAATTTTTTTTTAATCCAAATGCAACTTTTTTGTCTCTTCAACTTTTTTGTCCAAATCTAGTAAAGTCAATGGGCGTTTTTACTTATGGCCACCCTTTTTTGTTGGCAACTTTTTTCAGGGCAAATTTTTGCAGCAGTTTTGCCAAAACATTGGCAGATGGCAAAATATGGAATTGCGCTGCAAATCCATGCCTGGCATGCTCGCTCATCACTATTACAAAGTATGTCCTATGCTTTTACAGGATCTCCGAAAATCTGAAACAGCAGAAAAGCACATAGCTGTACAGAGAGAGGCGAGTACTGAAATAACTTACACAAACGTTCGAAAAGTATCTTTAACAACTATATTGAGTAACAACAAATTAAACACAGTTATGAACATAATGTATATAACAGGCACCAGATGGAAGGGCAAAGCCAGAGAATGAAAATGAATGGAGTGGCCACACATAAACATAGATCCTATCCAACATATTTCTTAGACACAACATTTTAAACAGTGATGAGGTGTATGACTGGATTGTTTATCTTATGGCTTCTGTAGTTGACTTGGCCTATGCCATAAATGTTTAGCACTCTGCAATGGGATCAGCACTCCACTTATTGGGGCAAATTCACTAAGCGCCGAAGCGCCGAACGCTAGCGTCAATTCGCTAGCGTTGGGCATTTTCGTTACTTCATAAATTCACTAACGAACACTGGCGTAGATTCGCTAGTGTTACTTCGCACCCTTACGCCTGGCAAATTTTCGCTATGGACGTAACTACGCAAATTCACTAATGCGCGCAGTGTACTGAACGCTACCTTTTAGGCTAGACTACCTTCGCCACCTCAGACCAGGCGAAGCGCAATAGAGTAGATAGGGATTGTTTCAAAAAAAGTCAAAATTTTTTCTAAGTCCCAAAAAACGCTGGCGTGTATTCTACATTATGGGTGATAGGCTGAAAAAGATCGAAATTTTTTTTAGGGCTCCCCTCCTTCCCCCCTACTTTTCCTGACTCATGGCAACTTACCTATACCGTGGGGGGGCGTGGTCTGGTCACCGATGTGAAAGCACGCACGCTCTTGAGCTCCGCTGCAGACCCAGCTAATAACCCTGCTGAACCCACTTTTCTGGTGATATTGGTGAGCTGGAGGAACCCACGGAAGAGGCCCTGCCACAGAGAGTACTAATGGGCCAGAATCGGGCACAAAAACGGGCGTCGGAAGTGGCTAACCGCTTAGAAAAATTTGCCCGCGAATCTCCGCAAGATGGCGGCGGCAAGGCCCACAAGGCCAAAGGGCCTGCCCCGCGCCCTAGTGCGCCAGTTGTGCAACCAGACGACAGCACTGGCTCTAGTTCAGACTCTCAGGAATCCTCGGCAGAGCCGACATTGAGAGACATAATGTCGGAGATACGGTCGGCAAATGAGGCATGTACCACGCTTATTAATGCGAAAACTGATGAGATCAAAATTGACCTGTCGATCATCAAGCACGACATGCAAAAACTGAGGGAAAGAACGACGGCGGTCGAGTCCCGAGTAAGTACGCTGGAGGATTCCTGTAGAGAATTACCTGAGCAGTACCAGGCAGTGAGGAAAATCATTGAGGACTGCCATAGAAAGTCTGATGACTTAGAGAACCGGCTTCGCCGGAGCAATCTACGGTTCATAGGCTTTCCGGAACAGGCTGAGGGATCGGCAGCGGAAACCTTTATTGAAACATGGCTAAGGGAAACCTTCGGAGCGGAACACCTTTCCGCCTCCTTCGTTGTTGAGAGGGCACACCGTATCCCAACTAGGCAGCCCCCTCCGGGAGCACCCCCGAGGCCTATGATTGCGAAGCTGCTGAATGCTCGAGACCGGGACAAAATACTCTCCTTGGCGCGAGTACAATCCCCCCTGAGATTCCAGGCTGCCACGATTTCCATCTACGCGGATTACTCAATGGAGGTGCAGCGTCAAAGGGCTGGATTCCAGAGCGGGAAAACTCGTCTGAAAACAGCGGGCTACACCTATGCAATGCTGTACCCAGCTAGATTACGCGTGCAGGCGGACGGCCGCACCTACTTCTTTACATCGCCTCAAGAGCTGAACCACTGGCTGGACGCGCAGGGAGCTCGTGCGTAGTACAACATCGACGGGATGTGGGGCCGCTCGACTGGTTCTCCAGGCCCATGTAAGTACTGTGGATTACAATGCTTTTTCTTTTTGCCCAGGGGGTCTCTTCCTGTGACACTATGAGTGTTCGGCCTCGGGAGTGGGGTGGTGGAATGCCCGGAGCTCTACACTTGTGCCCATTGCTGCCCTTTGGGGGACCGAGATGCCACTCTTACGGTTCTGGGCACGACCTGGCATCTGAGGCACTATCATATACGCAACCTGCGGAATGGGGCCCCCAGTGGATCGTGGGCTATTATGTTTAGACCATTGGGTCTGCGGCGGATCAAGAGGAGCACATTGAGTACTACAGTTCCCTTTTTTTTCTTCACTCTTTGGCCTTGGCCTTTATTGCTGGTGGTCACGGAATTTTCCTGCCGTTGCTCACGGCGTGACTTGACTGTCCCCTAATCTAAAGTTAACATTGAGATGTTATGGGTGTAGTTCTACCTGCCGACACGGTGGTGCTAGAAGGGGTGGGGGGTATTGTTCAGGTTGGGGTGTTAAGTAGTGCACAGTTACTGCACAATGTTGCTACTACTGTTTTTGCATTTAAATGTTTTACTCAAAGGATTGCTATGTTTCTGAATACTGTGCAGAATGTATACTCAGGCTTACTACAATTTTTGCGGGAAGATGGCTATGAATATCACTAGCTGGAACGTGAGGGGTTTAAACTGTCCCATAAAGCGTAGGCTGGTCATGGACTGCTTGAAAAGGCATAACACGTCCATTGCCTTCCTACAAGAAACGCACTTGATAGGGTCTAAGGTACTGGCACTGAGGAGGCCTTGGGTTGGATGGGCATACCACGCCTGCTTCTCTACACACTCTGCGGGTGTGACTACGCTAATAGGTAAATCAGAATTCCATTATTTCCGTTTAGATTTGACAGCATTAAATCAGACCCGAAGGGTAGATTCCTTTTGATACACGGGTTTATATACAACTGTGAGATTCTCCTGGCCAATGTCTACATTCCTCCTCCCTTTGATCCGACTGCCTTGCACTCCCTGGCTGACCATTTAACCAAATATCCGCATGCCTTAGTTATTGCTGCTGGCGACTTCAATGAAGTCATGTCCCCCTGACTTAGACAGACTGTGGAAACGCACTGATAGGCCTCCACAAACCTCTACTCGCCTAACTAAACTTATAGACTCCATGGCGCTGATTGACATTTGGAGAGTGGCCAACCCTGGAAAAACGTTGTTTTCTTGCTATACAGCTTCTCACCAGGCCCTCTCACGCATAGACATGGCCTTTGTCAATACTAAGGTGCTTCCGTTTATCAGATCCAGTGGTTATCTCCCCAGGGGTATTTCTGATCACTCCCCTATGCAGCTCAGGGTAGAATTGCCACATAAACTGGAGCGGCCTAGACCCTCCGTACATCCGGTGTGGTTAAACATTTTGGATAATTATAAACAGGTGGAGGGAACCATGAAAGATTTCCTGTCATTGAATGGTGACTGTGAGGTAACGCTTCCCCTTTGGGACTCCTTTAAGACGTTTGTTAGGAATTCCATTATTTCGGAAATTGCTGAGTACAAAAAGCAGTCCAAGAAAACTACCCAGGTGCTGGAGGAAAGAGTGCTAGAATGTGAGAGCCAGGCAGTCACACTCCCCTCCCCAGATAATCTTAAATTGCTACAGGAAGCGCAAGAAAGGTATGCGCAAGACCTACAGTCAAAGGCGTTGAATAAACATTATTTTAGCAAGGTGAATTTGTATGAATATGGGGACAAGGCAGGGCGCCTCTTGGCCCACATTGCTAAGTCTCATACTTCCCCTCCCCCCATACCGGCCCTTAAAGACAAGCAGGGAATTCTCCATACCGAACCTGACAGGGTTAGAGATATGTTGGTGGAGTTTTATAAAGATTTGTATGCTAGCAAGCTCACAGCTAATGAAAATGAGACCGTAGTCTTTCTAGATTCTCTTAACCTACCAACTCTCTCCCTAGAATTTAAGGAGTTTCTTGACTCTGCTATAACACTTTTAGAAATCCAGGAAGCCATTGACTCCTTTCCGCAGGGGAAGGCTGCGGGCTCTGATGGGCTTCCCATTGAACTTTACAAACGGCACGCCAAGACCCTGGCCCCTCAACTACTGAAAGTGTTCAATGAAGCTTTGGTCCTAGGGCAACTCCCGCAGTCCCTGTATGATGCTGCTATAGTGTTACTCCCCAAGCCAGGAAAGGACCCGCAACTGTGCGAATCCTTTCGACCAATATCCCTATTAACCGCGGATGTGAAGATATACGCCAAAATATTGGCTAAAAGGTTGGGGAAAGTCATAACTCAAATTATTCACCTCGATCAAATAGGGTTCATCCCCGGGAAAACTACTAGTTTGCACACCAGACGGTTGTATCTTAATCTTTCCCTCCCGCATGACAACGTGGGTTCCAGAGCAGTTGCTGCCTTGGACATTGCCAAGGCGTTTGATACCGTAGAATGGCCCTACCTGTGGCAGGTTATGGCATCATTTGGTTTTGGACCTAATTTCATTAGAATGACACAACTCCTCTACAAGCACCCTACTGCCTCCCTTCGACTCAACCTATACCGTGGGCACATGTGTAGGGCAAAATAAAATTTTTATTTGATGTTTTGAAGGTTTTCTAGGCATTTGTAGTGCTGATACATATTCCTCCATTGAAATTTGAATTTGGCGCCGTATGCAAATTAACCTTCGCTAGCGTAACTTCGCTTCACTTAGTGAATCAACGCTAGCGGAACTTCGCAACCTTACGCTACCCCTGTGCACAACTTCGGATTTTAGTGAATTTGCGGAGCGCTGGCGAAACTAGGCCTGGTGAAGCGCGGCGAAGTTGCGCCTGGCGCAACTACGAATCTTAGTGAATTTGCCCCATAGTTGTTTACATACAGCTGTGACACTTTCCATATTTCTGGGTCATTTGCTAATGTTTATCCTAAACACACTGACTGCCTTCATTCAATGTTTGCTTTTATTGTACAGTATTACAGTATTACAAAACTCAACCACTTTGTTTTCCATTTCTTGCCAATGGAAAATCTGTACCGCGTGGCCTGTCTCTCCTGAAAGTGATTTTCCCTTCACTAACATTTAGATTGAACATGTAAAACAAAACTAGTGGTGATCTGGCAGATAAATGGGCAGGCCACAAAGGCTCTGTCCTAGGGCATGTTGTCCAGTGGCCACATGTGAACCGAGGACAGTACGAGCAGCAGTGGGGAATAGGTGAAACAATAGGAATGCGAGCAATTGGGTGAGTGGGTGAGATCCGGTCCTGTCGGTGATCTGGCTTAATCATAGAAAAAATGTGCATTTCTGCATTTTTTTGCAATTAGGTTAAAGTTAGAGTACAAAACAAATAGTGGTGGATTTTGTGTCTTAGATACAAAAATAATTCCGGGGAAATTATACAAAGCTTAACAGAAATACAGCATGAACCCCATTCAAAACTAGGGAAAAAAGTTTTCAGATTTGGAAGGATTTTTTTTAAAGCACTACTGTTACCATATAAGTGTGTAAGAAATCAGTATAAAATAATTCATTTTAATGCAGGATTAACACCAATAGGCATAAGATGTAAAACAAACATGTCAATGCCAATGTTAAATATTCGAGTAATTGCACAGAATTGAGCTGACATGATTCATGAATTCATTTTGTGAAGCACATTCAGTTCCTATTCTTTTGGATCACAGCTTTAACCACCAGCCAGCCTCTTTACTCCATCCAACATTCTTGGTCTTTATCACGGCTTTTAGCCAAAAACATTGTCTAAAATGATCTCTGGAGATTTGCAGGCCAGATTTATTTGTTCAGAACTGTTCAAAAGTTGAGTTAATCAGCATTTTAAATGCCTGTGTTTTTGTTGCTTTATTTTGAAACAAACAGATAATACAATGTTGATTCCAACAAACGGTTGTGACATAGCAAATACTGAACTTAACAACACATCTAATTAGAAATTAAAACTGTAATTTAATAAATTACTGATGACATTTAAAAATAATTTGAAGGGACAATTAGGTTCTTGGATTATATCCTTATATAGTACTACAGGTATGGGATCTGTTATCCAGAATGCTCGGGACCTGGGGTTTTCCGGATAATGGATCTTTCTGTTATTTGGATCTTCATACCTTAAATCTACTAGAAAATCATATAAACATTAAATAAACCCAATAGGCTGGTTTGCTTCCAATAAAGATTAATTATATCTTAGTTGGGATCAAGTACAAGCTACTGTTTTATTATTACAGAGAAAAAGGAAATCGTTTTAAAAAATTTGAATTATTTGGATAATATGGAGTCTATGGGAGACAACATTCCCGTAATTAGGAGCTTTCTGGATAACGGGTTTCCGGATAACAGATCCCATACCTGTACTATGTTTGACCTTTAATAGACATATTTCAAAAAAAAGAAAAAGAGAAACGATTTTCTTCATACTGTATGTCACTAATTATATATTATATAAAATTCATATTTTGTAAGTTAGATATCTAGTTAAGGTATTTTATTTACATGAAGAGGAAGGGTCATGCACAACATCGCAGGATTGGCGATCCCATGCAGACAAGTGCAGACATCTGCAGGTTTCCAAAAATGTTATGTAATAAGGAGTTTTAACTTATTGCAGTTTAAAACTATCAATATTGTTTAATGACAATACATCACAAATATGTTTTATATCAAAAAAATTATTGTGTTTTGTAAAAATAGACATTCCCTTTAATGGCCAAGTTATCACAATGCAATGGGGCTTCAAAGTAGAGGGAAAGCTACTGAGGCAGTTTATTGCCAATAGAATAACCACAATCATGCAAGCTAAAATGCTATATTTATTCTGTAGAATGCTTTTCTAAACAGCTCTAGAAACGCTTTCTGTTTGTTTAGGATAGCAGCAGCCATATTAGCTTGGTGTGACATCACTTCCTGCCTGAGTGTCTCCCAGCTCATAGCTCTGTGCTCAGATTACAGCAGGGAGGGAGGAAGGAAAGGGAAGGGGAAAGGGAGTGAGGAGCAAACTGAGCATGCTCAAGCCCAACCCCTGGAGGTTTAAGCTGAAAGAAGGAAGTCTGATACAGAAGTACATGTATACACAGTCTCGGAATATTATGATGAGATGGCAATTATGTAATTAATATTAATATAAAATAAATTTGAGACCACTTCCTGTGTGTAGTGTTTCTTTACACTATAAAAGTATTAAGATATCTACTGTTTTTTTCTTTCAGCACTTTTAGAGAAGCCTATAAGCAAAAGAAGAGATTCCGAGGCAATACAGAAAGTAAAGACATTTTACATATCCTGCATGAATGAAAGTAAGTCTCCTTTTTACAATTCTGATGTTTCATTAATAGAAGAATTCAGTTAGAAAGCTTTGCAGCATGTTCTACTAAAGGGATTAAAATGTGGTTGTTTTCTGTTAATATATAAATGTATATCTGGAGCATCAAAGGTTAAAAGATGGTTTTGAATGCAAAAACATGAAACTGCAGGAAAAGGTTAAATCAATCTGCCTTGTGGGATCTAAAAAATAGGGTGAAAGTGGCAGGAAATTGTAAAACCCAAGAATGCAGTTAGTATAATTACCAGGCAATGCAAGCAGAAAAAATGAATGTAACATATTATATACATTATATAAAACTAGTTTTACACTGCTGTATTGAACACTGTGCAGATTTTCTCCACTGTATATGCTGCCCTAGTTTATGAAGGCTCAAGGTGGAATTTTTATATAATTTGCAAAGATATTTTAAAATTTTTAGTGAACCAAGTTCTAATTCATATTTATTGAGTTCTTCTATGCACAAAGTAGGGATGCACTGAATCCACTAAGCACCGAAAAGTAGGGATGCACCGAATCCACTATTTGGGATTCGGACTAATCCCTGAATCCTTGGTGAAAGATTCGGCCGAACACTGAACTGAATCTGAATCCTAATTTGCATATGAAAATTAGGGGCAGGAATGGAAAAAGTGGAACAAAGTAAAGAATTGTCGGGCATGTGCATTTTCCATGAATGTCTACTCTTCAGCAAAACTTTTTGGGGGGACGCACCAAACATTTTGTAATAGCTGTATGAGGTCCTTGTTGTCTGCGGGCCCCTGGGGATGACAGTAAAAGGCACAGTGCCCAAACATTAATTCAGTTTCGGCAACTACGCATGGCCACGAGTGAACAGGAGAAGGCACATGAACAAACTGAAGCTCTAAGAAGTCTTCAACTGTTTTTTATTTATCATTAGAGGACTTTTTGGTTTATTTAACCCACCGTCCATTTAGCTAGCACTTAATGAATATAATAGTTCGGGGCAGATTTACATAGGGTCAAATATCGAGTGTTAACTAACCCTTGATATTCGACTGCCAAATGTAAATCCTTCGACTTCGAATATCGAAGTCGAAGGCTTTACCGCAATTCCTATGATGGAAGGACAAATTGTTTGATCAAACGATTAAATCCTTTGAAAAATTGTTAGGAAGCCTATAGGGAAGGCCTTGGTAGGTTTTATTTGCCGAAGTAGGGGGTCAAAGTATTTTTTAAAGAGACAGTACTTCGACTAGCGAATGGTCGAATAGTGGAACGATTTTTAGTTCGAATCGTTCGATTCGAAGTCAAAGTCATAATCGAAGGTCGAAGGTTGGAAAGTGGACCCACTGTCTAATGTTTTCCGGTGGCCCCCTGGCATCCCAGTCCGACACTGTGTTTAAGTATATGAAATAGATTTATTGGATTATCCTGTAATTCAGAGCTTACCAGATAATGTATCACATACCTGTATTTTTTTTGGTTACTGTAACACATCTTAAATGTTATAAAATCCTGTCTGGCCAAGGGTGGCTGGATTTTATTGGGTGTCATGCTGCCCAACCTCACCCACATTGGTTCAAAAACACTGGGAATGTGCAGGAGATACAATCGTTTTTTTAATTTTTTTAATCCCCGTTGCTCCAGTCCCGATGATGATTTTGAGCAAATAAAAAAGGGGGACCAGGGCAACAAACATCCCTGCCCTGATAATGCTTGTCAGTAACAGTCTCAGTTATGTCATTTGTTCTGACTGAATCATTTCACCAACATCTTTGGGGCTGGGATCAAGGTTGTTTAAAACCTATTCAGTCCTATTGTTTTGAGTTATGTAGCTTTATACAGCTGATGCATTAAAAACAAATCTCTAACATTGGAGATAAATATCTGGAGAGATTTCTGGAGATGTTGCCCATAGCAACCAATCAGATCTTTGCTTTTGTTTTCTAACATGGCTGTGGCTGTTTAAATCTAATTGCTGATTGGTTGCCATGGGCAATATCTCCAGAAATCTCTCCAGATATTTATCTCCAATGTTAGTAAACATGCCCCTAAAAGTTGAATAATCATACAGGGATACAGGTGACCCTGCGTGTTTTTCTCTTAACCTCTGATGGCAAGGGCAAGGCTAAAGGTTTATTTATGCTATCACCCACTTTACCATACCGTTTCTGAAGCAAATACACCAGTTTTACCAGTGCAGGGCAACAATACATTATATTTTAATTACTTTAAAATACTTTCCAATTTTGGACTTGCTGTTCCTTTTAAGTGTTTTTTAAAATTATTTTAACATGACATTGTTTCAAATCGGGACGACTTTTGATAAAATATAAGGAAAATGTACTATCTTTTCATATTTCTATATAACGTTTACTGAACAAATCCTGATTGCTTTGGAACTACAAAAGTTTTAATTACTATGATTAGTGATGGGCGAATAGCTCCTGTTTCGCTTCGATGAAAATTGAAAGATTTGCAAAACTAGAATTTTGACGTCAATTCACGTAAATTTTTACGCTCAAGTCAATTTTGACGCAGGCGTTAAAGCTAGGGATGCACCGAATCCACTATTTTGGATTCGGCCGAACCCCCGAATCTGATGTGAAAGATTCGGCCGAATACGGAACCAAATCCGAACCCTAATTTGCTTATGCAAATTAGGGGTGGGAAGGGGAAAAACATTTTACTTCCTTGTTTTGTGACAAAAAGTCACGTGATTTACCTCCCTACCCCTAATTTGCATATGCAAATTAGGATTCGGATTCGGTTCGGCTGGGCAGAAGGATTCGGCCGAATCCGAATCCTGCTGAAAAAGGCCGAATCCTGGCCGAATCCCGAACCGAATCCTGGATTCAGTGCATCCCTAGTTAAAGCTAATGGGCATCCGAATAGTGTTGACGCGTAACAGGGTTTTTTTTTGAAAATTTTTGAAAATTTTTTTTGACGCCGGCAAATTTTCAGGGAAGTCTTTGCGAATTTATAAGCCGGCAACGAAAAGCGAAACTTCGCAGCGAATTTGCGACTGCCGAATTTATTCACCGATCACTAATTATGATGACAATAGCTGCCACAGAATATTCTTTCACATTCATTACTGTATTACCTTCCTAGCTCAAGTAGAAGAGGATGACATAAAACCAATTTTGAAACTTCTAAAACAGCCTTCTCTGCATTGGCCAGTACTGGAATCCAATATCGGAAGTGATGGAAGATGGTCAGAAAGAAGGTTCAATTTCCTCCAGACTCTTGCAGATCTAAGGAGGGTTTACAGCACATCTGTATTTCTGCGAGTCTTTGTGGCAACTGATGATAAAATGTCCAATAATTTCATCTTAAAGGTAAAGGCACAATTACTGTACCTTCACCGATTCACACTAAACTCATACACATGCAAAATGACAAGCGTAGCAAATGGCCTATACAACAAATCCAGGGGGTGCTGGGGTCCGGACAGTATTAAGGTCCCTGTAAGGGATTGATATAAATATGCTATAAGTATGTGATACTTTCCTTGCCAAGTTTTAAGGATCCCTACCCTAATATGATTTCAGTGTTTGGCTTAGTAAGTCTTGTTGATACCACTACAGTATGTTGATTCAGCAAACACTAGAACCATCACTATTTTACCATGTCATTCAATGCTTTTCACTTACGACCCTGAAACCCACCAAAAATAAATATTTGCTGAATGAATACAATAACACAGATCAGTCCTATTGTGGATTTCTGAGTGGGTTTGTAGGAAATATAAACCACTAAACTGGTACAGATAGCAGTCCTGGAACTGGGTAATAAAACAGCATTTTATTTTTCAAATTGATGCGAGTACTCGGTACTACATTCATAGCAATATAACACCAAAACATAGCAATATAATGAACAGTTCATAAAAAAGATTAAATGATAATACATTTAACCTGATATAGCTAGTATTAATATTGATCCAAAAGGAAGCAAACATTGTTAACTAAACAGGAAATAGTTCTTCCTGATTCCTTTTATATAACTGATATGTGCTTGCTAATGAAGATATTAAAGGGCTTGTAAAGTCTAAAATAGAATAAGGCTAGAAATACTGTATTTTGTATACTAAATATAAACATGAACTTACTGCACCACAAGCCTACAACAATTAATTTATGCTTTCAAAGTTGGCCACATGGGGTCACCATCTTGTAACTTTGTTATACATCTTTGCAAGACTAAAACTGTGCACATGCTCAGTGTGGTCTGGGCTGCTTAGGGATCATCATAAACAAAGCTGCTCCCCCTGCTGTTCATAAGTATGATTGTTTCCCTGCTCAGCAGTTAGGGACCGTCTGACAATTCCTATCCACAGCAGTAAATGAAGGGAGAATTTCACTGCATACAGTCAGGTTTCTTATAAAAACGGCACACATTTTTTATTTAATGTATATTGGAGATAGGGATGCACCGAATACAGGATTCGGTTCGGGATTCGGCCAGGATTTGGCCTTTTTCAGCATGATTCTGTTCGGCCGAATCCTTGTGCCCGGCCTAACCAAATCCGAATCCTAGTTTGCATATGCAAATTAGGAACAGGGAGGGAAATCGCGTGACTTTTTGTCACAAAACAAGGAAGTATAAAAAGTTTCCCCCTTCCCACCCTTAATTTGCATATGTAAATTTGCTTAATCTCTCGCGTAGGATTCGGGGGTTCTGCCGAATCCAAAATAGTGGGTTCGGTGCATCCCTAATTGGAGATAGGTTTCTTTTTTATTAAAGAAAGTAAAAATTGGATTTTATTTTTTTGCCTTTCCTTTACATGCCCTTTAAAGACAAGAGCCTAATACTTGGTGCCCCACTGATCTCAGTTCTATCAGCTGAGATAAGAACACTACTGTGAATCCTTCGGAAAATGAGTTGGATATTGTAAATGGCCTTTAAATTCTGACTGAGCACAAAAGACTTGTATTGGAAATGTGTGGAAACACAAGGTTGTTGTCTGCTCAGTAATATTCATTGATGTTAACATGTTGACTAGTGTTAGCCTGCTCCGTTGTTGGATATTTGCAGGATGTTGGCCAAAGAGAGTTATAGATGAGAACCTCAATAGCTTTTATTATTATTTTTATTATTATTATTGTTATTATTAGCAAGTATTTATAAAATGCCAACATATTCCACAGTGCTGTATAACAGATGGATGTATTTCTGAAATATCTAGATTATATATTAATACTAACAGGGGCTTATTAAGTACAGAGTAAAAAACAATAAAGACGATAATATGCCCTTTTATTCCTGCCAATTTTTTTTTATAGTTCTTCAGCTTATTATCAATTGTTAAGGGCCATAGGCTAAAAAGGAATAAAATAACAATGAATAAGGAAATAGTTTAATACCGTCTTAAATAATTAGGGATGCACCGAATCCACTATTTTGGACTCGGCCGAACCCCCGAATCCTTCGCAAAAGATTTGGCCGAATACTGGATCGAATCCGAATCCTAATTTGCATATGTAATTTAGGTGTGGGAAGAGGAAAACATTTTTTACTTGTTTTGTGACAAAAAGTCATGAGATTTCTCTCCCCACTCCTAATTTGTATATGCAAATTAGGATTCGGATTCAGTTTGCCCAGGCAGAAGGACTCGGCCTAATCTGAATCCTGCTGCAAAAGCCCGAATCCTGGCTGAATCTCGAACCGAATCCTGGATTCGATGCATCCCTATAAATAATGACCACCCGCAAGTGTTGAGTGTGTACAAAAGTGAAAGGATGAACTTGTCCTTTAACTGCAAACATACAGCAGGGTTGAACAGAACACGTGATCAATCATAAATAATTACAACCTACATGTATCTGTGTACAAAACCACTACTTGCATCAGCGCTTTTCAATGTACATATATTTCCCATGTACAGAAAAATCCAAATAATTTACCATAACTAGATCAATTATGAAAGCAAGGATCCACCATGACTTAAAGAACGTAAAGGTGATCCATAGATTGTGGTATCAGACAAGGAAATACCAATGGGACAACACCTCACAATATTATATTGTCGTTATTATCAAAGAAACATTCATATCAGCGTTCGGGTGCAAAGCAAATGCAGCCTATTTAAATATTGTATGGGCTATTCCTGTGTATAAACACTGATTTTTCAATACTAAACCCATTTGTTTTGTTCCCAGCTGGACCAGGCGTCGCTCTCTTTATTATCCCATGAAGATTACCTCGATAATAGCACAATTGCTAAGAAAGTAAGTGATGCCAATGAGTAAAATGGGAAATCATACAACAATATATAAATCCTTTTTCTTTTTGTTTTACCAATAAACATAACAAATAAGAAATTTGACTTTTATCGAGCAGAAATAAGTCTAAAGGAATGTCGGGAAATTCCCTTCCACTTCCAGTTGAACTGAAGAAGCTGCTAGCATGAGTGGAGAAATGTTTTCAAGTGGCTTTAAACTTATTTCTACTAGACATTGTATATCATGAACTGGATGAGTAATAATCTTCATAGACAACTTGAGTTTTGCTCAATTTATTTATTTTTTTATTGTGACTGATAATGCGCTTGTGTTATGTTTCTGGGAGGTAGAGGAATGAACTGGTCTTGTGGATTGTTCAGTACATGTATGAGATCCGTTATCTGGAAACCCATTATCTAGAAAGCTCTGAATTGCAGAAAGGCTGTCTCCCATAGACTCCATTATAATCAAATAATCCACATTTTTGAAAATGATTTTTTCTCTGTAATAAAAAAACAGTACCTTGTACCTGATCCCAGCTAAGATACAATTAATCCTTATTATAAGAAAAAAACTTTTATTGGGTTTATTTAGGGGCCGATTCACGAAGGGTCGAATATCGAGGGTTAATTAACCCTCGATATTCGACTGGGAACTAAAATCGTACGACTTCGAAGTCGAACGATTTTGTGCAAATCCTGCGATCGATCGATCGAAGGATTTTTCGTTCGATCGAACGATTAAATCCTTCGAATCGAACGATTCGAAGGATTTTAATCCAATGATCGAAGGAAAATCCTTCGATCAAAAAATCACAGGCAAGCCTATGGGGACCTTCCCCATAGGCTAACATTGACTTCGGTAGCTTTTATCTGCCGAAGTAGGGGGTCGAAGTTTTTCTTAAAGGGACAGTACTTCGACTATCGAATGGTCGAATAGTCGAACGATTTTTACTTCTAATCGTTCAAACCGTTCGAATTCGATCGAATTCGATCGAATTTAACCAATTCGAATTTTTTTTTATTCGAACCCTTCACCCGAAATTCGTGAATCGGCCCCTTAATGTTTAGGTGGTTTTCTAGTAGACTTAAGGCATGAAGATCCAAATTAGGGATAGATCCATTATCTAGAAAACCACAGGTCCTTTACCTGTACAAGGTTTAATGCAGTGCAGAAATAGAATTGTGGGAGGACATTAAAGATGCCAAGTACAGCTTAAAAGGGGTAGTTCACCTTAATTTTTGGTATATTATAGAATGGCAAATTCTTAGCAATATTTCAACTGGCCTTTATTTAATGTAAATTTTGTATTATTTTTCACCTTCTTTTGGCTATTTTCAGCTTTGATATAGGGTTCACTGGCCCCATCTAAAACCAAATGCTCTGTAAGGCTATAAATGTATTGTAATTGCAATTTTGTATTACTTATTCTTATTACTTTTACGATTAACATGTATTTATGTAGCTTTATTCAGCTCCCCTCCTATTCACGTTCCAGTCTCCAGAAATTGCAGGAGAGCTGCTGATTAAAAAGCTAGATAAAAAAAAAAAAAAAACATGTAGTAAACAATTAAAATCAATTGCAAATTGTCTCAGAATATCTCTCTTTACATCATACTAAAGGTTAATCTTAGAGCAGAGACACACAATCAGATTTGGGGAGATTTAGTCGCCTGTCGATAAATCGCCTCATCTTCGGGCAACTAATCTCCCCGAAATGCCTCCCGCCGGCTAGAATGTAAATCGGCGGCGGGATGGCACTTAATTTTCTGAAGTTGCCCGAAGTTTTCTCGTGAGGCAACTTCGGGCGACTTTGGAAAACAAAGTGCCCTGATTGCGATCCCGCCGGCAATTTACATCGGTGGGAGGCATTTCAGGGAGATTAATTGATGCGAAGATGAGGAGATTTGTCGCTGGAAAACGCATCTCCTCAAATCTGAGTGTGTGTCTCTGCCCTAAAGGTGAACAACCCTTTTAAGCTTCATCGCTTCATAGAATAAAGAAATGTAATAATTAGAGGGGTTTATATAACTGACATAGGAAAATAACAAAGTTTGAAAAAGATCGCAAAGATTGGAAAAGGCTTGTTAATACTTGTTTACTAAGATGAAAAACAAGGAATATATTGGTCTCTGAAAAAAAAAATCATATAAATCTTCACTGTTTGTATTCTTGAAAACAGACATGTTATAAATGTATTCCTGATGTTATCTGAGCTTGGGAAAAATAACAAACACTGTGAAGCAGGCAGCATCATCTTGTTTTCTTTTAGAGAAATGTTGCCGCATCATTCCCATCAGCCATCGTGCCCTTGGCATTAGTGCTTATTTATTTGCTGTGTAATTAGGGAGGCGATTTTCCTGGCTTTTGAAATAAGCTTTTTGCTCATCTTGTGCAGCTCCAGCTCCCTGATGTCTCATATCTGCAGACAGAGACACAGATGAGTTCCCCTCAGCGCTGATTCTTCCAGTGCCAGTTATTGATCCAGCTGAACATGCCATTAAAAGCACAAAGCAAGGTCATTCTCTGTTTTAAGCAATAGCCCTGTAACCCTTTTCTGGTCGGCTTAGCACCGAGTGATTTTATTTTCTGCATTTCTGCATCTCTTGCATTCGGCAAGTAGAATTTTTATTCCTTTTAATTTATTCATTTATAATCAATAAGCACATTTACATTTAGTATGCTAGGAAAATAATTAAACTGCAATTTAACATTGCAACACTTTTAAATAGATATACACACAAAAAGAGAGAACTGAAAGTTGTATACGAGGTATATTGAAATATAAAGATTTGCTGCAAAGGATTGTAGGGGTTGAGTTATCACAGTACAGGTATGGGACCTGTTATAGCTTGGAAACTGGGGTTTTCTGGATAAGTTCCTTTACGTAATTTGGATCTTTGTTTTTAAAATACATTTAAACATGAAATAACCCCTATAGGATTGTTTTGTTTCAAATAAAGATTCATTATACAGTATCTTAGTTTGCTTCAAAAAATAATTCATTATATCTTAGTTAGGATCAAGTACAAGTAGGGTTGCCACCCGGCCGGTATTTTACTGGCCTAACCGGTAAAACACCTGCCAGGACCGGGGCCGGTATTACAAATTTACCGGCAATGTAGCTGCCGGTAATTAGTAATACCGTTTATAAAATCCCTTGCCCGCCGATGAAAACTTACATTTTTGTTGGCTTCGGGCGGTGGCCGCGCCCCTTTTGTGATGCTACCCCCGTGGCTCCACCCTTTTGTGTCGCCCCTCATTGGCTCCACCCCTTTTTGCGTCATGTCCCGACTCCCGCCCCTTTATTGTCCCCCCCACCACTGGCTGGTAATTGTTTTTTTTTTTAAATGGAGGCAACCCTAAGTACAAGGTATTGTCTTATTATTACAGACAAAAAGGAAATACTTTTTAAAAATTGTAATTATTAGATTAAAATGGAGTCTATTAGGGGTATATTTATGAAAGAGTGAAGTTAATAGTGAAATTCCGCCACTTTCCATTCATTTCTATGGGATTTTTAAAGACGTATTTATCAAAGGGTGAACTTTCACTTTCACCCATTGATAAATACGCCTTTCAAAATCCCATAGAAATGAATTGTGAGCTGCGGAATTTCACTCTAGTGGTGGAACTTCACTCTTTGATAAATTTACCCCTAAGGGAGTGACCTTGATGTAATTTGAAACTTTCTGGATAATGGGTGTCCAGAAAACAGATACTATAGTTGTACTATAATTTAACTGAGAAGTTGTCCTCTCTGCAGAGGCAGCAGCTCCGGTGGGCCCAGACCAGGGGTTTCCAAACTTTTTGTAAGGAGGGCCAGATTTGGTGAGGTGAAAATGTGTGGGAGCCAACATTCAGCATGACATTCTTTGAGGCAAGGAGAGATGTGGTGGTGGGAGCAAGGTTTGGAGCAATAAGTGGCGGTGGGAGTAGGATGGCTGGGTGCACTTTGAGTGCACTTTGTCACAAATCTGATACCATCTTGCTGAAAATCCTTCAGTAGGAGAACATTGACCACAATTTGAAAGTGGATGCAGGACGTATTGGTGCCAATCAAAGCTAAGGAGCAGTTTTAGATGCCATTATTTTTGCACTGCCATTTTTCAGGGAAATGACTGCACCGTTCTAAATCCACACAGGGAACCGGTACGATGACGAATGTTACTTTCACAGACCACACCTCACCCTCACTCACTGGCTTAAGTAAATGGGAAAAGGAAGTTGGTGTCTCCCAGACAAGCCGAGCCCTGTACAAAACAGTTTCCGACAGGTTGGCTGTTGGTCTGCAGCAGTGGGAGCCAGACTTTTGGTTTAGTCACCCAGTGACATTGTGACATCATGTACACACGCTAACATACAGTTATGTCACTGCGTGCAGCCGGCGCGACAAGAAGCTCTGCTCATCTCTGCTTGGGCTGCTTGCCAGTCTAAAATTGAGAACAGCCGCAATTGCCCCGCGGGCCTTAGTTTAGACATGCCTGGCCCAGATCCTCAAAATAGCAATGGCACAGGTTAAATAGTGTGTAACAGATCAGTAATGTAGAACACCATTATAGACTATAGAGTTTATATACTGTGTAATCTGAGTCTTTTTTCATTTCAGTTGCTGCCCTCATGGCTTCATAACATATTATCTATAAACTATAGTAGTGTTTCTGAAGCAAAATGCACCTGTTTTGCCAGTGCAGGGTAACAACACATTATATTTTAAATATTTTAAAACACTTAAATGTTTTGGTGTTACTGTTCCTTTAACATTTGAGAGGGTGAACAAGGTTTAGCAGGCAGGGCAAGCAAGTGCAGAACTGGCACCCCTGGCATTCAGTTTGATGTAGTGTGGGTAGTCTATAAGAGCAATGCTGCCCACCTGACCAGCATATAGTACTCTGCTCCTGTATACAGAACACTACTTAGAGGCCTCAATCAGTGGCAGCAGTGAGCTTGCAGACATCAATTTCACCTAATCACAGTTTCTGGTTCCCCACTCATGTTTAGAATGGTTCCCACCGTGCCAGACACTCTCAGCCTTTTCTTTATTAATCCTCATCTATAGGAAAGATTTGTGCCAAAATTCTGTTTAGCTTTACTGGTGTCTGCAAATATTACGGATACATTCATTGTTTGCATCTGCAGAACTACCAATCCCCCAGAACAAGAGCCTGACACATGTAGGGGTCGATTCACTATGGGTTGAATATCGAGTCTTAACCCTCGATATTTGACTAGGAATTAAAATCCATCGACTTCGAATATCAAAGTCGAAGGATTTAGCGCAGTTAGTTCGATCGAACGATCGAAGGATAATTCCTTCGATCGAACGATTAAATCCTTTGAATCGAACAATTCGAAGGCTTTGAATCCAACGATCGAAGGAATATCCTTCGATCTAAAAAAGTTAGCCAAGCCTATGGGGACCTTCCCCATAGGCTAACATTGACTTTGGTAGCTTTTAGGTGGCGAACTTGTAGTTCGAAGTTGTAGTCGAAGGTCGTAGTAGCCCATTCGATGGTCAAAGTAGCCCAAAAAAACCTTCGAGATTCTAAGTTTTTTAACTTCGAATCCTTCACTCGAAGTTAGTGAATCGGCCCCGTAATGTTAGGTTGTATATTCTCTTCTCTGGTCAACTGAGATAGGGCAGAGCAGTAATATATCCTGGTAAGGAGAATGGGTCCAAATTTTATTCCCCAATACTCTGCCAGGGTCTGTGAAAACAACAGGGGGAACAGTAATTCCCTTTCCAGAGGCTTTGGCTTCACAAACTCTAACTGAATAAAACACTTTAGTCTCATGGGAGGAACAGATCACATGTTTACAAATTACACAGTCAGTTTCCAAAGAGTTATATTTCAAGTTAGAGTTAATTTAAAAAAAATCACAGTTGATGAATGCTATCCAAATAATAACCATTTGATAAAAAAGAAAGCAATGACACTTTTCATCCGCCAATCAGTGCGTTCATCAGCAGCTTTCATTTCTCTTGATTATCTGTCATTTTAGTCTGCTAAATGTATTCAGCATAAATGGCAGTTAGTTGCACAGATCGCTCCTGTACTGTAGAATAGCAGAAAGGTGCAAAACATGAAGGAAAACATATGTTTGTCAATGATGGGAATTCACAAAGAAAGCAAATGTAGTGAGTGAAATAAAAAATGTAAGACAAATAGATATATATATTGTTTCTCCTAGTTATTTGAATTAAAAGTCTTTGTGTTCCAACTTGTTTTGTCACCCATGAAAAGTGTGTATTGAAAATAGCAGTCAAACCATCAAGGCTTAAAAACAAACATTGGTAAATTTACCTAGAGGTCTGTCCAAGAGAGGATTATTACCAATATTGTAGGCACAAGTGCTCCATGTATGGGCCCCTGGTGCACACACCAGCTTGTTCACCCATGGTACCTTAACTAGAGAGTAAGCAGTCCTACATTCAGAGAGAAAGCAGTCCTACATTTAGAGAGAAAGCAGTCCTGTATTCAGAGAGGAAGCAGTCCTACATTTAGAGAGGAAGCAGTCCTGCATTCAGAGAGGAAGCAGTCCTACATTTAGAGAGAAAGCAGTCCTGCATTTAGAGAGGAAGCAGTCCTGTATTCAGAGAGGAAGCAGTCCTACATTTAGAGAGGAAGCAGTCCTGCATTCAGAGAGGAAGCAGTCCTACATTTAGAGAGAAAGCAGTCCTGCATTCAGAGAGGAAGCAGTCCTGCATTCAGAGAGGAAGCAGTCCTACATTTAGAGAGGAAGCAGTCCTGCATCCACAAGAGACAGGAAGTGGGTGGCACACTGGCAGCTTCACAAACATGCAGGCTTGGGGGCACCAGCAGCTGCTAGGCACTCTGCAGAGTGCAATCCACACAGTTTATTGCCCCTGACACAAGTTCTTTGTACATGGGCCATAAGGAGTGCAATTTTATGCCTCTAACTGCTCTTGCACTAGTATGTGGCATTAGTATATGGGATCTAGAATTTTACCCATAAAGTGAGAAGATAAACACATTCACATCTAAGTAGCAATTGGTCCCAGTAGAGATGGATTTGTTTATGCAGACCCTCACCCAACACATACCTGTTTACCCCCAACCTGAACCACACCTGCTTAAAGGCATTCTTTTCCCGGTCCTGGTACACCCACCCCACCCCTTGGCATAAGCATCACATAAGCTTTATGTGTCATCACATAAACCCAACATCATGTGACAAACTATTTTCAAGTACACTTTTTAAGTACATTTTCTTTTCCCACCTCCCAAATGGCCCCTACAACTGCCCACCTGAAGCTAAAGGAGCCTTCACAGATAGGGCATGAAGGATACTCTGTCCGAGGCCCGACTGATTTGCGGGTATTGCGTGGGTACCTGCAGAACCCGACCCACTACAGGACTCTATCCAGGGATCTGTGCAGCCCTGATGAATGACATCGATGGAAGGGGGTGGATAGGAGGCAAGTGGATGGAAGCATAATGCAGGCAGTGGTTGATTCAAGGCATGTGCCACAGATCTCTACAATCCAAAATGGAGCACAGCTGCAGCGACATGCACAATGCATGACACAGTATTCAAAGTACCAACCAAAAAAATGGTCAAGTGTAACCTTTTATGCATTGTAAACAAGTACTACGTTTTACTGCAAAAGCCAAACATGACCATCTTGTTTTCAGCATTCAAGGGGATCCCTTTTCTAAACATCTATTTTACATGCATATAAGTCAGCTGTTTGGGAAACAGAACTGATGGGAATCACCATGTATCTAACCTGCATCTGAGCATGAGGTTGGGTCCAATCATAACTTGATATCACATGATCCCAATTATTATTGCATGATAAAAGAGTTCGGTAATTGGGTGCCTATTTTCAGGAAAATCTGCCAATTAATGCTGCTGCCTGACATAAAATCTTTCTCTGCTTTTTTATATGAATTTCTGCTCACATTCCCTTATTTTTTCACAGTATAAAGATGCGCTCCTGGAGTTTATGGTCGATGTTGCAGTTTTGCTTGGCGCAAACAAGACTAGAGCAGAGACTGATATGAAAGCACTAATTGAACTGGAAACTAAGCTTGCTCAGGTAAGAAACTGGTTTCTAGAATGCTCATTCCTGGAAACATTGCTGCAAGAGAAAACTAGATATGTTTTTCCTTGGGTATGGGAAATAACAGTTAATTGTAAGCATTAAACGGGTTATTCTCCTTCCAAACACTTTTTTTTCAGTTCAGTTATTTCCAGATTGTTCATCCATAAAGAGACTTTTTTCAGTTTCTTTCCATCTTTCAATTTTTACCGTTTTCCTAAAATTCAAGTTTAAAGTTTAATGTTCATGTCTCTAGTGTTTCAGTCTCACTATTTAGTGATCCAGGAACATCTGAACTGTTACTATTTGCTATATTTAGTTGATAATTAGTTGCTACAATTAGTTGATACTTTTCTCAGCAGCAATTGTGCAATATTAGCAACTATTGTATCAATTCTAACAGCTGCCTTTAATGAAACTCAGGGTTATTTCTTGTGAACTGTCTGAAACCAATTGAACTGAAAAAAAGTGTTAATTTTTTCCCCCCTTCCTCCTCAGGAGTAGGGCCATTGTTTTCCATATTTGCTGCTTTATTTTAAAATTACTAGAGCCGTTAACATTTTTGTCATGTGATCAAATATAAAAAATATAATAATATAAAGATTTGGGAACACTTACATTCTGCAATATATGTTTTATGTAGTACAGTATATTCATTTGTAGGATTAAAGGGATCCTGTCATCAGAAAACATGTTTTTTTCAAAACGCATTAGTTAATAGTGCTGCTCCTGCAGAATTCTGCACTGAAATCCATTTCTCAAAATAGCAAACTGATTTTTTTATATTCAATTTTGAAATCTGACATGGGGCTAGACATATTGTCAATTTCTCAGATGCCCCCAGTCATGTGATTTGTGCCTGCACTCTAGGAGAGAAATGCTTTCTGGCAGGCTGCTGTTTTTCCTTCTCAATGTAACTGAATGTGTCTCAGTGGGACATGGGTTTTTACTATTGAGTGTTGTTCTTAGATGGATTTCAGTGCAGAATTCTATTAACTGATTCATTTTGGAAAAAATATTTTTTCCCATGACAGTATCCCGTTAAGATGTCATTATTTTTATAAGATTTTTTTTTTTGTGCCAAGCAGAAATCTTTCTTCCAAAATGGCAGTTATTACAGTGTGGTTGAAATAGCAGTATTTTGTAGTTCATTCCTACCTAAGTATATATAGTCTGTGGGATATAAAAGGAAGTGATGGAACAATCTAATTGCACAGTATGAAGGTAAACACTGTTGAAGTCCAAAAATTACATGCTTGTTTTTGGTGCCCATCATCTTTAAAATGATGGCTTGTAAGAGCAGTTATATACAATATATATTAGCTCATGAGTACATGTGGAAAGTTCTTACAATACTTTTGTAAAGAGAGATGCGTTACAGAAAGGCTGACATGTAGAGAGTCAAGAGTTCTTCTTATCTTATATCTAAGTCTGTTACAAATAGGAACAGTTCAATGAGTCAAGGAAAGACCATTTAAAAGACCTTTAAGTTAATTTTTTATATGTTATAGAATGGCAATTTTTAGCAACTTTTCAATTGCACTTCTTTTTTTCATGTTTTAAAGTGTTTGAATTATTTGACTTCTTCTTCTGGCTCTTTCCAGCTCTCCAATGGGGTTCACTGATCCCATCCAAAAAAAAAAAGCTTTGTAACCAGATTGTGGAAATTGCACACCGGAGAGCAGCTGAATAAAAACTGATATTATTCAAAAGTGACACATAAAAAAAAAAACAAAACCAGTTGCACATTGTTTTCAAATATTGCTTTCTACATCATACTAAAAGATAAAACGTGAACAACCCCTTAAATTTTTTTTTTAAAGCAATTGGTCTCTACATGCAGGCTTTGTGTCAGAGTCTGTTTTTTCATGACCACATAATATGTTATTGAAAAACCAAGCCTGCTTTGAAGTGTAATATTTCTGAAAGGGTTCCAAACTTTTAATACATGTAACCCTTTTTGGCACACTCCATTTGACATGACACATACCAAGAAACTCTCCAAGGAAATTTGAGAGACTGGGTTTGCATCTAATGGGTACTGAGGGGTGCACATCAGGGGGTCCTACTAGGGGATAAAATACATATTGATTTTCGGCAATAAACTTTATATAAAAAGAGAAAAATCAATAGGCATCTAATATAATGAAACAATGGAAACACGTGGGGCTGACTCATTAGCAAAAATATACTCTGATTGCAAAGTTCTTCCAATGAGCACCGCAGAGTGATCCTCTTCTTTCTTCTTCTGTTTTCAAATTTCCCAGTAACACATATTAGGAGCAATGGAACCTAATTTAGAAAAAATAATAAGTAAATTTATTACTAGTGATGGGCGAATTTGCGCCGTTTTGCTTCGCCGAAAAATTCGCGAATTTCGCGCGAAATTCGCGAAACGGCGAAAAATTTGCGTAACGGCGCCCGCGTCTCATTTTCGACGCCGGCGCCTGTTTTTGACGCCGGCGCCCGTTTTTTCGACGCCGGCACCCGTTTTTGACGCCGGCGTCCATTTTTTCGAAAAAAAATTTTTGACGCCGGCGAATTCGCGCCTGGCGAATAAATTCGCCCATCACTATTTATTACAAAAAAGAAAAAATCATAACAAAATGCCTTTTTGGTTATTTGTGCCTCTGAGGAAGATCCTTAAGGTCAAAATGCGTTGGGCTCACCAATATTATTTTGTATAATTTTGTTATTTTTAATGATTTTTTATTTTTTGTAATAAATTTACTTATTTTTTCTAAATTGGGTGTGCTTTCCATTACTCCTAATATTTGTAGCTTGACTTGGAGACCCTTATGGGGAGTCCCCTATGGATTAGCACCCCTCAGTTTGATTTCTAGGGTGTGCGCCTTCTCTCTTCATTTTGTATTCAAATTTCCCAGGGCAGACGCATGAGCAATAGAACAAATTAGCCGGCTTTTCCGCTTAAGTTTGGCTTTTTGCTCTACTGCGCATGTTCAGCTGCAAGAAGACCAAGCAAGCAAGAAGAGGCTCACTCCATGGTGCTCACTGGAAGAACCCTGGGCAGGTGCAGATTTCTGTCAATAGGAGCACCGGCTGGGGTGTCAGGTAGGTAAATGTATTCACTTGGGGGTGTAAAACTTTTGGCACCCCAAGTGTAATTTGCCTTTCATTCTCCTTTAATATGTTTTCACTGACAGTTAAGAGAACAGGTTGGATATACAGTAGGTCTAGATTAATATAAAATGCTTAGTTCCATTATTTTAGAAATGTTATTCAAGACACTGATGGGCTGATCCTTTCAAAGCATATTTAACTTACTATCTTAAGTGTGCTGCCAACTGTCCTGCTCTTCAGAGTTCTTTAACTTTTGCTGTAGTTTTCAGACATCCTACGCCCAGGAAATCATCTTCATATAGCCAGCATATATAGTTTTTGAACCTGTTTTTCATCAGTCTAACATGGAGTCAGAGACTTGATACTTGACTGTGTATCTGTTTCCAACTTAACAATTTCAGTTCCAGTGAAGCGCGGTAGTAAATGGGAGACATGATGTAGAAAGGTTACCATGCGCGTGTAATGTGATAATTATAACTGAAATGTGTCTTACAAAATTGGATGAAAAAGGCATTGCTTCAATGTCTGTTGTTCTAAATACAGTGATGAATAGATTAGAAACAAACAGAAAATAATGTGGAAGGTGGGAGTAACTATCCTGCAAAGTACTCATTTTAACATTCAAAGCTGGGGACAGTTTTGCACTGATATAGGTAAATGGAGGGCACACTCGTTTAGAAAAATAAAGAAACAAAATGCGATAAGAGATGCAAAAAACCTAAAGTCATCCATACAGAGCAACCAAATGTAGCATATCAAATATCAGGTCTGCACACTCACAAAAAACTAATAGACTCGGGTGGTATGATAGAAAATACTTTACTGTTTAAAAAGAACAATTTAACAGTAACACAATGTTTACAAAGAAAATAAACTCCACATAATTGTAATATACATACCACCCTTCAGTACACACAAGGCAGAAAAAGAACAACAAGAAGCGGATACACCTGCCAAACGAGAATGGCCCCAACGTTTTGGCACACAGCCTTTGTCAAGGGGATTCTGATGTGTTAGGGGATCACCGATTAAATAAATACCCTCTTCAATTATGCGTCTATTCTTGTTCGGATAGCGCGCGGAAATCAAGAATAGAATAGATAGAATCTATCTATCTATCTATCTATCTATCTATCTATCTATCTCTCATCTTTCTCTGTCTGTCTATCTATCTAATCTGTAGCATTGAGCTACTTATCTAACTGAGGCTCACAAAATTAATTGACTAAGTTATACCTAGACATACAAACCTGACCAATTTTAGTAGTTCAGGAACTAAAGGCAATTGCACTAGCTCCTAATAATAGTGATAAACTCGATCCCTTGTAATAAGAGTTCAGCAATTTTGAAAGCTGCCATGCTTAGAAGTGTTGATTTACTCAGCAATGATTATACAGCCATTATAAGCTATAATTCATACAGGTCAATCTTGAGTTGAACCAGATCATAGTTTAAAAAATGAATAAAATAATTATTTCTAAAAGGGGCACTGCTGTTTTTTGTACTTCTGCTAAAGCTTCATATATTTTCCATTAGAGTCCATGTATCAAAGTATTTATGCTTTCATGAGTAATAGTTTAGGGGATGTTGGGATAAGAATTAAAACACACTTTCCGCCAGGGGCAAGTGTTGGAGAACGTATACATTTTTTAATCTTGAATTCCAGAAAAGACTTATATTGGCACAGACAATCGGTTATTTAATGAATGCTGGTTCCATGGTAATGATTTTAGCTGGAAACGAATAACTTTGGTACCTAGAAGTACCCAGGCCACAGAAGTTTTTCTTTATTACAAAAGCAAACTTATGAAGATTGCTAAGCTTTTTTTTAGCATGAAAATCCACATAATTAGTAAACAGGGTTGGTTCTTCAACCTGTGCCATAAAATTGTCATGTAAAAAGTCCTGGAAGTAATGTTGCTCCAGTCAGTATCTGGGTAATTAAAATCCCCGATTATCAAGACTTGCAACAAACTAGCAACCTTTTACTGTATATTGGCAACAGGATCACTGATCACTAATTGTTGGGGGTCTATAGTAAACAGCTACAATTAATGTTTTAGCCTCCTTATTTTCCATCATCATTTCATCCTTTATGTTTGCTTTTAAATCCTGCCTAACAAACATGTGTCCTTCTGAAACAAAGTATAGCCACTGATATTAACTACGCAGTCGTGTCATCCTCCCTGCCATTAATGATACCCCTAAACCAAATTTCACGCCCATTTTCCCTTACTATACCCCAAGTTTTATCTGGCCTGTATTCCATCATCATTGAGGTGCAGACTATTATTGGAAAAGAGCCTGAAGCCAAATGGAAAATCAGCCCAGTTCTCAATAAATTCAAAACCTAATCCATACACCAATTACACCAGTCTCTCAGCAACACATAATAAGGTCTACCATCTAAATTGAATAACCGTGTTCTTAACAAAATTAGACATGCAAATGAAAAGCATCATGGTGCCTCACTGGCCTTTATTCTTTCCAGAAAAGTTTTACCCTTTACTATCAAGGATGCTTCAGAGGCCAACAAGTCAAACAGGGGGACGTTTATGGTCTTGTAACATTTTCAACTGGTGTCTCCAGGGCTGGATTTACATAACGGGCCCCTCTAGGCCTACAGACGTTCCTCGCGTTTGTCCCCTCCTTTATATTTGCACAAATTTTCGTCATCGGGATTGGATCAATGGGGATTGGTGCACAGGAAATTTAAAAAACTATTTTATCTCCTGCACATCCCCAGTGTTTCTGAACCAATGTGGTTGTGGTTGGGCAGCATGCTGCCCCCTAAAATCTTGCTGCCCTAGGCCCGGGCCTTGGTGGCCTTCTCCACAGATCTGGGGCTGGGTGCCTCGCATACATCTCAACACCCCTCTTTTAATAAATTCTGTTTGGATGCTTATCCTATATAATAAAGTGCAAGTGTCTCTGCGTCCAGTCCCTGTGTCAGTGGAATTCGCTACTGCACATGTGCAGAACGGACCGTCTCTGGTGCACAATATACAGGCACCTGCCAGTCCCTCCCCCTCACGCACCCGCACGCCACGCACCAGGAATCCCGATCTGATGCTGGGATGGAGGAGTCGGCGGCAATAAGGGAAAGCCCTGAATAGAACTTATAGAAATAAGGAGAAGCTGCTGTGAGTCACACACTGAGATGAGGTTGCTCGGCTTCCTCCATTGTCTCTCTGTGAATTACCTGTTTAAAAGAAGAGGCCCCGCCCCATGGTGATGTCACGGGCAAGGAGGCGGAGGGGAGAGAGTGCACGTGAGAGACAGCAGCAGAAGGGTGAGAGAGAAGACCGGGCGTGCGCGAGTACACACACGCACGCACGCGCACACACACACACATTCATAGGCACCATTCACTATTCTGTGCTTTTACTTGCTCCAGTACAGCGTAATAAACCCAATATAATAATTGTGCACACACCCAAATCCTGTCTGCCCCCATGTCACCATGGCTGGGGGGGCCTGTCCCACTTCTGAAACACCTGCAGATTTGTTTGGGAGAAACCACAGTCAAAATGAAATTTTTTTCCCCTGTGTATCCGGCTATCCGTCCTCGTGTTTTGTTAAATTTTTGTTTGTTTTTAAGGTGCCTTTGTAAGAATGGAGATGGGGCGTCTATTGTTTTTTTTGTCTGTTGTTGATGGTTTTTTTGGAGGGCGTGTCTTAGAAATGACTTGACTGCCCTCCTGTGTTTGATTGAATGTTGCATTGTGTAAAGACATTGCTGTGTGTATAGTTGTAACTGCTGTTTGTGCTGCAACTTGCACTGTGCCTCCAAGGCTAAATGTTGTAGTTTAACCAGAAGTGTGACTGATCTCTCTCAATTACTCCCCTGGGCCCTGAGTCATGGAAAAGCCCTGCCTTGGTTAGATGCTGTCAGTTCACCTGGGAGACCTCTACTAAGCAGCGCTACCCAATACTACTGCATTCCTGCAGCTCACGCATTACACCTGCTGACTGCTTCCTACTGGAAATCTACACAAACACCTACACACACACACACCTACACCTACACACACCTACACACACACACACACACCCCCACACAGTTGCACAAAGCTACACGCACAAAGCTACACCCTCCCACACCCCTCCCACACAATCCTACACAGCTTCTAAGGCCTTTATATTATAGTGCTGGCTGTTTGTGTAGCTATATATCCTATATAATAAAGTTCAAGTGTCTCTGCGTCCAGTCCCTGTGTACGTGGAATTGCGCTACTGCGCATGTGCCGCACGGACCGTCTCTGGCGAATTTACGCTAGCGAAGTAGATAGACGTGCAACTTCGCACCCTTACGCTGTGGCGTGTTTTACCATTGTGGGTGATAGTCTGAAAAACGTAAATATGTTACCGTTCGCCGACCAGAGCGTAAATTCGCACGTTAGTGAATTTGTGTAGCGCAGGCGAAAATTCGCCTAGAACAATTCTGTTTTTATAAATGTTTGACTACATATGTTCTAGCGTCCGTTAATTTAACGGGCTTAATGTCTAGTCTTTAGATAAAGATCTTTGTCTCGTCTTAACCTTCTTATATCATCTGGTCTGTGTATTCCCGTTTCTGCCCAACTTAGATGCCTCCTGCAATAAAACCCCAGCTGCAGTGAAGTATCACAGACACCCTTGCCTTGGGTGCAAAGGTTCCCTGACCAAGCTTGGCTGTGTAGTAGTCGGGCCCAGATTTGTGGAGAGGCCAACAAGACCCGGCCCAGGGCGGCATGATTTTAGGGGGCGGCATGCTGCCCAACACCCACATTTGCTCAGAAACACAGGGGAAACGCAGAGGATATGATTTTTTTTTTAAATTCCCTGTACGCCAATCCTCATTGCTCTGTCCCAATGATGAAAGTTTGATGGAATAAAAGGAAGGGGACAGGGCGACGGGCCTAGGGGCGCCTGCTATGTAAATCTGGTGGTAGTTCCCCTCCCCAGGTGCTACAGACTTTAGTGCTCACTTGCTTTTATGCTGAGGACAACTGAAAGTATGAGGGGTAGATGGGAAAGGGCAAGGATGTGCTGGGATCCCTCCCAAAGTTTTCTTGTAGGAGACCCTAATGATTCAAAGGTAGGGATGTAGCGAACTGTTCGCCAGCGAACTAGTTCGCGCGAACTTCGACTGTTCGCGTCCGCCGAATGTTCGCGAACGTCGCGCGACGTTCGCCAATTGGTGTTCGCGTTCGATTCGAAGTAAAATTTCGTTCGATCGCTAAAATCGAACGATTTCCATTCGTTCGAACGATTATAAGCATTCGATTGAATTAAAATCATTCGATCGAATAGCTTCGATCGTTCGATTCGAACGAAAATCGTTCGATCGTACGAATAAAATCCTTCGATCGTTCGATCGAACGATTTTATCGAGCGTTCGAAGTTCGCGAACTGTTCGCGAACTGTTCGCTTTTTTGCCGGTGTTCGCGAACGGCGTTCGCGAACATCAAATCGGCAGTTCGCTACATCACTATTCAAAGGAACACCATTGAATTAAATGTTTACTTATGATATTGTAAATACAAGTCCATGTCATCTTTTTGACTCCAAATGAAACTTTTAATTACTCAGTGTTTCTGAGCTGAGGGAGAAAACTCATATTTAATTCACAGCCCTTCAAAAGCATTAGTAAATGTATGAAATGACGCATTTGATCTTAAATTATCCCCAAGTGATTTCAGGGCAGAATTTAAATATAAGTGTTACGGTTGTTTGGTCTCTATTTGTGCTGCATAATTTATGTGCTCTTGAATAAAGGCACACTAGATTTTATGACTTTGTTTTATTGTAAAAAATTATATATATTTACTGAAAATAAAACTAAAGAATTTCAGACATAGCAATTAAATAATCCAAGTGATAAGAAATCAGAAGTCTGAATGAGATTCAAGTTAGTGGACGAGTAGGGGTTTAAAAAGCCTATGTGCATCACCACACCTGCCCCGTGAAGGCTTATTTATTCACTCACAAACTCTAAAACCACAAGTGTCATTTAATTTATTAAAAGTTCAGAGTATAAAAAGTATGAATGAAAAAAAGGAATGAACGATCCAAAAAAAATCCTAATACAGTACCACGAAAAGCTCTAAAAAAAATCTGAAAACCTCAAACTTTCTCAAATTTTACTTGGTGAAGTTTGGCATGAAAGGTTTTTTTCTAGGGATGCACCGAATCCAGGATTCGGTTCTGGATTCGGCCTTTTTCGGCAGGATTCAGATTCGGCCAAATCCTTCTGCCTGGCCGAACCGAATCCGAATCCTAATTTGTATATGCGGAGAGGGAAATTGCATGACTTTTTGTCACAAAACAAGGAAGTAAAAAATGTTTTCCCCTTCCCACCCCTAATTTGCATATGGATTTGGTGCATCCCTATTTTTTTTCGCTTGATACATATCAAATTATTAGAAAATAGGAAAACTCAATTGTTAGTAAAAGGGCCACATAGTCTCCTGTGATCTACATACCTCCCAACTGTCTTGATTTGCGGGACAGTCCCGATTTTGACAGCTCAGCCTGCAGTCCCGGATTTTTATTAGAAAGTCCAGAGTTTCTCTTTGATCTCCTGCACGGATGCCAGAAAAAGATACAAAGTTTCTGAAACTGAATAAATATACCATAAGGCTTTTTGGCAGAGAGCCCAGAATACTCAGCACCTACACTAAAATACATTTGTAACAATTTAAGATAAGCACAGATACAGTTGAAATTATTTGAGATAAGCAAGTCTCTTGGGTCTAGCAGCTTAAAGGGTAATTTCATCTTCATTAGTAAAACTGTTATAACACATAAAACACAGCCCTAAAACTCCCAGAAATGTGTTTCCATAACCTGACATATTTTGTAAAATGGACATGGTAAATAGAGGTGTTGCCATACAACAGGCTTGGTTAAAAAATGTTGCCATGCTATGCACAACAATCATTTTGTCCCTCTTTCCATTTTTCAAATGTTGGGAGGTATGATCTATAGGTTATGTAGGGACTGACTTCTCTCTCTTGCCCCAGTCACAGAAATTAAAACAGTACATGCGAGCAAGGGTAAAGGTGCGTGGGGGATGGGCTTGCAGCGGGTTTTGGCAGGAGCAGGGGGATTTGCTGCAGTGGTGGGGGGCCAGAGCAGTTGGAGGGGGTCCTGGGAAAGCAGACCTGGTGGGCGCCAAGCCCCCCAGTCTGACCCTGAGTGTGAAGACAGAACATCTCAATCCAAGAGAAGAATCTATTAGCTCTTACTAGACTGATCAAAGTCTTCCTGAGAAACTCCCCCTGCCAGATCTATATAATTACCTGCCTTCCTGGATTTTCCCATTATCAATATATTTAAGACAGAGACATTTTGTGCATACAGCTACTAAAAAATGCCTTACACTTTAAACAAAACAGGGATTGTTTGTCCATATATTGCAATATATTTAACCTGACCAACTACGTCAAAGTCATCCCATATCTGGCCAGTCCTACACTCAAATTGCATCTGATTCATTAAGAATTCTATTGCTTCATTATACATTTTAAACAGGGACTAAGTTTTCTCACTGCTGGGAATAAAGAAAACACAAGCAGAACATAGAATAGCTAGAAAAGAGTTAATTCTGTGTGCTCCAAAAAGAGCAAAGGGACCACTACAGTCAGTGGTACCCCCTGCAGGCAAGACCAGCACTGAATATTATCGATTATTTTCCTTTTTGTAAATACATGTAAATATTTATTTGCTTCTCTCGTTATAGATAACCGTTCCTCAGGAGAACAGGACCAGTGAAATGACGTATAACAAAATGAACATTTCGGAACTCAGTGCTATGATACCACAGGTACCAAATGGGATCTAAGCAAATTAAGTATAATCAGGGGAATGTAATAAATGTCGCAAAGAGCAAAATAATTCGCACCAATAAGACTAAAAATCCACATCTCGCAATGTAATATTGTTCCTTAAACTGTTATTGCATTGCGAATTTTAATTGCACATTGCGAATTTTAATTGCGCAATCATAAGAAGTGCTTGGAGGTGTCGTAATCTTTTGGAGCAAACATAACAACTTTTTCAGTAAGGAGTTTTATTACATTGACTATAAAATTCGCAAACGGTCTTTCACTGTCGGAAGTGGCCGCTAAACAGTTTCTGGGCTCGCAAAAGCTATATTAAATTCGCACAAAGCAAAATTTGTTCGCGCAAAGGCATAACTTTTCGCATTGCGAATAGTTTTTCCGTTAGCGATTTTTATTACATTCCCCCGTAAGTGTATAATGCATTATATTACATTAAACTATATAGGATGTAATAAACAGCTCACCGTGTCGGCTCCCAAAAATTGAGCCTTTTCAGCAAAACATTGTTCCTGTCACAAACAACTGCTGTTTTTGTCCCAAATTAATAGCAGAACCAATTAGCAGATGAAAAATGTTGGGTTAAAGGAGAACTCAACCCACCTTCCCTGCTCCCCCTGCATAGGTGATAACACCTATAAATGCCCCTAATCCTTTACTCACCTATAGGTGCAGATTAAGAGCGATACTCGTGGGCACCATCTTCTGGCTCTTCGGTTTTCTTCGGGGACAATGTATGGTACTGGGTAGGGGTTTTTATTAGTGGGGGGAGGGTTGAGTTCTCCTTTAATGTAGTCACAGGAGGTGCACATTTTCATTGGCCCAGGAAGGGCCAGGGAAAATGTTTGCTTTAATACAAGTGACCAATAAATGTTACCTGCTGGTTGGTTGCTATGGGTTACTAGACCAGTAGTACACACAAATGAAGTAGTTATATGGCATTTTTAATTGAATGGTGCTTGCTTCTTAGCTTTGTGTTTCATATATAAAGGTTGTTAGGTTGAGTTGACCTAACCAAGTAGTACTGCAAAGTACATCTGGCCATACACTGCAAGCTGGTTTGGTGAACTCACCATATGGGCCCAACGCAGACCTGAAGACTGAAGTTTGCTTCCACAGTCCCATTGTGTCATTGTCTAATTCGATTTTCTTACGTTCCCAAGCTATATCTGACTCCCCCCACACAGTTGACTGCTAATATTTGCCATTGTATGAACAGCTTTACTCCAACAGAAAAGTTTAGACCCCATAATGAGTTTGGAACAGAAGAAGCAAAGTCATAGATGAAAAATGCTACTAAGAAAACTCATGATGAGATGGTTTTGAGAGCTTCAGTAGGTGCAGGTGGATAGTGGTCAGGGGCGTAACTATAGAGGAAGCAGACCCTGCGCCTGCAGGGGGCCCAGGAGGTATAGGGGCCCCACGAGGCCCTAATTCATATACAGTTTCAATAAATATTGGTAAAACAAGTCAACTGCTAAAAATTTTGGGGGCCTGAAAAATAACTTGCTGTGGGGCTCAATAATATCTAGTTACGCTACTGATAGTGGTAAAGGAAGCCAGATCAAGGGGGTAAATAGAGAGGTACAAGACACATTGTCAATAGGGTCAGCATGGTCAGAAATATGTACCTGTAGTGTGAGAACTGTTCTTGATGTATTCATAATTATATATTCATTCTTTTCAAAAGGCCATAAGGTAATTTTCCAGCAGTTTTTATCCCTCGTTTGGCCATGGTTTCATATTGTTTATTTTTTCACCCACAGTTTGATTGGTTATCCTACTTGAAGAACGTTATTGATTTCAACATTCACCCTGAACTTAAAAATATTGATTCATCTGAAAATGTAATCATCCGGGTGCCACAGCATTTTAAAGACCTATTTAATATAATTGAATCTGAGGAGAAAAGGTATGTGTATATCATTTATATAGTAAAGCCCATGTCAACCCAAAAAATAAATTGTTGCCTAAAAAGTAACAACCAAAGTAACACCTTTGAGTTAACTTTTAGTATGATGTAGAGAGTGATATTGTGAGTAGGGATGTAGCGAACTGTTCGCCGGCGAACTAGTTCGCGCGAACTTCAAAAGTTAACTTTAAGGTGAACCACCCCTTTAAGCAAATGCTGCTTTCAAAAGTAATTACATTTACAAATATCCTCTAAAGGAGAACTAACCCCAATAATAAAAACCCCCACCCACTACCCTAAATAGTCCCCCTTCCCCCCTGCATAGGTGATTACCCCTAATTCATTACTCACGTATAGGTGCAGAGTAAACGCAGCGGAGCTCATGGGCACCATCTTCTGGCTCTTCGGGAAGTGAACGCTATATTGGCATGTGCAGTTGGAGCAGTTTTCTAGTTCGTAGCAACGGCGCATGCGCAATTGGAGTAGTTTTCCAGTTCGTAGCAACTGCGCATGTGCCAAAAGTGCCGGGAATTGCCAAGGGGAAGCAAGAGAACCCGAAGAATACTGAAGAGCCGGAAGATGGTGCCCATGTGCTCCTCTGCAAGGCACATTACTTTTTAGTCTTCATTAAAATAAACAATAAACTGTGAAAGCAAAAAGTGACTATGTGTTTTACATTATAATTAAAATAAAACCACTCTTTATTAATATTAGGAAAATTTCAAATAGTGTGTAGTATAGCATATGATAAAAAAATGTGTATTTCTAAAACGCCTCTAGGTAAGGTTTTGTAAGAATTATTGTTTCTCTCTGTTTTTCTATTATTGAAAATTTGGGTCCAGTTTATTATTTCCAGGTATTCATCCCCTGGCACTTGAATTTAAACCATGATCCAAAGCGGCCCTTGTTAGTCACAGGCAAATAGAGTGCTCTTTTTCCTTGGTAACAAATCTACAACTAAAAGGTCACTGATTTAGTAAATAGTGTCTGGTCAGTCAAGAAGACATCAGAAAGCAGTTCTTAAACACACTATTAAGAAAGGTCAAGACAGTATAAGTCACAGGCAGGCCAACTATGTTCATAGTGTTTGGATCTTGGCAAGAAATGGTCAGTATCCACATTGCACCGGAGGTGGTTAAGTGGCTGGAACTCTGAATAAGAACTTTTAAGATTGCAGTTCATTGCTATACATTTATAAGCCATGCTATAATGCTATGTGCACATCCTTCCTCCTGAAGTCTGATTACAGGCTAATATCATGAAGGAAAAATTACATAATAATTGCCATATGCAAGAGTAGGTGGCTCAATGTTTTGCTGGTCTTTCGTTTCCCAGGGGGATTATGGCCAACTATGAGGAGGCCTGTTTTACAGTTGGGAAGAGGGAGGGGTATGTCCTTTGGCTGTTCAGTGTTTGGCCATGGGGTGTCAGCAGGGGCGATCCTGGCTCCTCTGCCGCCTGAGGCAGCAGCAGTTGCTGCTGCCCCCCCCCCTCCCCTGGAAAGTCACTCTTAAAGTACCAGGAGCAGCATTTTTGCTGCCCCTGGTACCTAGTGGGGCGCTGCCGCCTGAGATGACAGCCTCAACTTGCCTCATTGGCGAAGCACCCCTGGTTGTCAGGATTCCCCTAGTTTATAAAAATGGAAGTCCCCTTTTTAACTACTTGCTGGAGGAAGTTATTGTAATGGAATCTGGCACGGATAACCAAGATGGCGTCCAAGATGGTGGCTCCCTGGGTCTTCACGGACGCAGACGGATGATGTCAGCTTCTTCCCACACCCTGATTGGTCACCGGCGACGGAATGGGCGTCAAGTCAATAATGGGCGCCGGCGTCCGTCGCACACGTCAGCGCGTCCGCGCACACGTCATGACGCCGATGCGTCCGAAATTGGCGCCAAACTTGGGCCTTTATAAGGGAACTCCGGACTGTAACCTGTGCCCAATTATAGGTTTAGTTTTCTACTCCTGGGTGTGATCCATTGTGAACTTTTTGTCTATTGTGTACCGACCCTTGCCTGGAATTCTCGACTTCGAACCTCTTCTGCCTGGACTGATCTTGTTGCCTGTTTTTGACCATTCTTCCGTCTCATCCTCTACTGTACTGCGAACTTGGACATTGTTATTTTCCTCCCTTGGTCCTCACTACTTCTGAGGCCTTTGGCCTTACAGTTATGTGGTGCCGGATGAGGTACTTTCCAGTAAGTAAAGTGAATGCCCAGATAGTTTTGTAATAGTTGATTTTAGGAGTGAGAGTCAGGATTAGGATAATTAGCAGAGCAGCCAAAGGCTCCAACAAGGAGGCTAGTAAGGGTAGACTGTAGAGATGTACCATCTTTTCTCCCCCCCCACCTTTCAGAACCCAGAGCCAGGGCAGCCATCAGGGGGGGACAGGGGGGAGAGTTGTAGGGGGCCCGAGGGTAAGGGGGGCCCCGGCCACGCCACACTTACTTGATTAGCCAGGCCCCCGATCTTTCTGAGAGCTGCTGACTTTGGGAAGGCATGGACGTTTAAGGGGCCCTGGCCACCAATTTTCTTATAATGTGGGTGGGGGGGTGGGGGGGGCCCTGGTCACTATTTTTTTTCTCATGTGGGGTCCTAGCCACCAATATTTTTTAATGGGGGGCCCTGGCCACAAATTTTTTTTATAGGGGGCCCTGACAACCAATATCTTTTTATTTTTTTTTAAAGGAAAACTATACCCCCAAAATGAATACTTAAGCAACAGATAGTTTATATCAAATTGAATGACATATTAAAGAATCTTGCCAAACTGGAATATATATTTACATAAATATTGCCCTTTTACATCTCTTGCCTTGAACCACCATTTCGTGACTCTATCTGTGCTGCCTCAGAGATCACCTGACCAGAAATACTACAACACTAACTGTAACAGGAAGAAGTGAGGAAGCAAAAGGCAGAACTCTGTCTGTTAATTGGCTCATGTGACCTTACATGTGGTTTGTATGTGTGCACAGTGAATCTTATGATCTCAGGGGGCGGCCCTTATTTTTTAAAATGGCAATTTTCTATTTATGATTACCCAATGGCACATACTACTAAAAAAGTATATTATTATGATAATGGTTCATTTACATGAAGCAGGGTTTTACACATGAGCTGTTTTACTCAGTATCTTTTAATAGAGACCTACATTGTTTGGGGGGTATAGTTTTCCTTTAACATGTGGGAATCCTAGCCACCAATATTTGTTTTGTTTTTTTACTGTGTGGTGGGGAGGGCAGACCTGTAGGTGGGGCATGAGGTGGTCGCAGCCCAGGAAATTTTGTCGTACGGGGCCCTGCGATTTCTGGTGGTCCTGCCCAGTGCATACCACTTCAGAACAGGCTACCCATAACAAATAGACATGAATGAAATTGGTTTAGAGTAAGCCACAGCTTTATTAAACATAATACAAAACCAATCCATGCTGATGATGTTTTATAACTTATAAAGACAATCCCATTTCACATGACAGCTGCCACATAGGAACTGGGCATTTCCAAGAAAACAGCTGAAATATTTGATAAGTTAAAGATACATAGTTAATAGAAAATTGATGCTTAACAGGTATAATGCTGGACAGGTTGAAATAAGAGTGCAGTCAAAGAATGGGGGGGGCAATTTTACAGAAGAAGTAGCGGAAAGGGATAATATAGAATACAATGATGTACAACCCCTCTGAGATGCTTGGCATCTAAAACTTACAAGCACAAGCAGAAAAAATAGTGAGGGTTGGAGAGAAGGGTTTATGGAGCAATGAACTCCATAGTTAATAGCTCTGTCTTATAATTCAGCCCTTGCAACCCTTTGAAATGTGAGAGAAGGTTCTAAGTATGACAGAGAGCTAAGGATCAGCATGTTTTTTTCCTGCACTTTGCAGGTTAACCCCCTGATTTTGAGCCCATCACCCACAAATGCAAATATTACACACATCACAGCAGCAACGTAACTAGAGGGGGGCGGGCCCTGGCGCGGGACGTGAAGCCGGGCCCCCGCCCCCCTCCGTATGCCCGGAATCCGCCCGGAATCACCCAAAGTCAGTGATGCACGAGCTGCCGGGGGGCCCTGAGGGGGTGCAGGCCCTGGCCCAATCGCACCCCCTGCTCCCCCGGTAGTTACGCCACTGCATCACAGACATAGATGCAAACCCATACACATACAAACACAGCATACATGCATCTGGCAGGCACAAATATACATTATAGAATTCAACTAGATCATTTAAAGCTTACACCATATTTACTGGTAGAATAGGCAGAATATTCTAATATTTGATGGCTGAGTGAACATCAAAAAAGCCAATTTTTTGAAGGTAAACAGCAATGGAGAATCCCAGCAGATATCAGCTCTATGCATTTTATAGCAACGCTGGGCATTTCATTTAGGATTAGAGCCATTCCAGTGAAGGGTTGAATTCTTTTCTATAAGCACGCATGCTGCTGCAATCACCCAGAAGATGAGATACAATAACATATTACAATCACAGCTGGTTCAGGCTCTGCTTCTTTTTTAATGGCACACATGCTGATTCTGTAAACATATTTTCACAGTTCAGTACAGCGTTTGCCAAGTCATCTCAGAGCTAAAGGATTTCTATTTATAAACATGAACCTTTTCATGGTCGTATCCAGTTCAGGCACTGCAAGAATTTACAGTGATTCAGTCTTTTTTTCCCAACTAATAAGGGGGCGAAAACAAATACAGTATGAGGAATTTGTTTATAATAATGAAGACATCAGCACTGTACAATTCCGTGGAATAAGGTGTATTTAATAGACCATTTGCCTTATGGAAATTCTACTCTTTGTTATAGAGGAGGTTAAATTAGAATGGCATTAAATATCTTAACTTTCTTTTGTCTGTTATCTTCATGCAACTGACCTGGGGTGTAACTACTGAGGACGCAGACCCTGTGGCCGCAGGGGGGCCCAGGAGGTATAGGGATCCCATGAGGTACAATTCATATACAATTTTAATAAATATTGGTAAAACAGGCCAACCTCCAGACATTATAGAGGCCTGAAAAATAATTTGCTGTGGTGCCCAGTAATATCTGGTTAAGCCACTGAACTGACCCCCCCAAAGAGAAAATGGGCCCAACTCTGTTAGCAGCATTTACAATAGAGCTTATTTTTTCAAATATTCATATCAGTGTTGTTATTCACAACAACCAATCGCAAATGATCAATCAACAAGTTTTATCAGCCTGATACTAGGCAGGCTATGAGTAACTGCACTGAGGTCAGTTTTTCTCTTTATCTCCTGCAAGCAATTTTCTGATGAGCAGTAATCCATTTACCCTGTGGTTAATTGGACTTTGGGAAGGTACCTTCACAGCTATGAGTATCAATAAAGGGCTTAAACAACCATAAAGAAGTTTTACTTTGCATATTTAAACACACACAAACCAATTTTAATTTAATCAGTTGAATACCCAGTAAGTACATACTAGAATTCAAAGTTTGGACGCACAACTGAGCACACATTGACCCTATTTGGAAAGGCCCAAGTACTCATACATGCTCCTTTGCAATTTGCAGTGAAGCCTTCTGCTTTAAAATAAGGTAAAGTGTCTGCATTGGTGCAAGGGAACCCTGCAGCCTGGAGCTGCTGATATTTTCAAGATTCCCTTGTGCGTCAGTAACTTTAATAGACTTGTGCCAAGTGAATGGGCTAGTGCCATTATTGCTGCTGCAAGTCAGAAGTGATACCATTTAAACACAAATGCAGATTTACAAAAACCGACAGGCCCATTTATGATGACAATGCTGCAGAAATGTATTTTTTGTTACAAAAGCTCATTCTGGGCAAACTTAATTAGATTGCCAAGCTTTTTTCAGCACATAATTAGTAAACTCATGTTGCATGAACGCAACAGCGATTTATGTCTGCAATTGAGAAAATTTTGCTACATCCTTTATTCTTCTAAAAATAATTTTGGCTGGGGGCATGCATATGTGTAGTTCTATAATCCCTTTAGCCCTGTTGATCCAGTAGAAGTCAAGAACCCGTACCCTTGCCAAGCTCAATATATGGAAAAAAAATCCTTTTGGTAATGTATATTTTAACTTTCTGAAGGGATTTAACACATTATTTTTCTTATGCAAAAATAATAAAAAATTTAAATAAAAATATTGTTTATTTAAAAAATAAAATGTTTTTTTATTAAAATGTTATGGTTTGATTAGAAGTTACATTTGGAAGTAAGATAAGCATCAACCCAGATTTAACCCTATCCTTCCTACGGTTAATCACAGTCTCTAAATAATATAACATTGCTTGCAAGGCTCAATCTAATTACTATTATCAAGTTGCAAGTTTGCCAAATGCATTTTACTAAACTCGTAGTTGAAAAGCATACAATCAAACTGATGTTAAGTATGCAGATGTCCTTGTTTCCTCAGAAATGTAAGCTGCCATAACTTTTTTCTCTGTCTCAAAGCAAAGCCCCCTAATTTAAATAACCTAAATGCCTCTAGAGTTGACCATACACAGTGCAGTTTAGATCATGACTTTGACACTCCACCCCCACTTAGAAGCAATGTGACCATATATGGAGCCAAACTGAGGGTGTGATTCTCTCCTCATGGCTCCGCATAGGCCATATTATCTTCCAGTCTTTTGTCCTGGAGACCACATGACTGAATAAGACTTTTTTTGGCACAGCATGTGGGAAAGATCAGTGCATCTGGGACCTTGCCAAGCTAGTGGATCTTACCATGAATGGCTAGCTTGACAGCAAAAACAACTCCAGTATAGATAATATCCTAGAGGGATTCAGTTTGGCAGAATGTTGTTACAAAGTAAAAGTATGTATTGGCAGCTCTTTATTAAACAGTTTTATTTGCAAAAAAAATTAAAAAATTAATAATTAATGTAAAGAAATGCATATCAACAGGCTCTTGGCAAAAAATACAAAGGTAATACCTTTGGGCAGTCATTGATATTGTTTGTCAGCTATTTTTGCTATCATATGCAAACTGGCTAACATGAGGAAGGACAGTGTTGATCATGAAATACCCTCACAAGCAAACAACTTAATCTAACTACTGGCCAATAACCTACATCATGAAAAATCATATCAGGCATCTAGCAGCAAAAGCTAAAAGACCATATGGGCCAGTACATGTTCAAAACACCAGTTGTTCATAGATAAAGCAGTCTCCTAGGACTCAAGGTCTAGAAAGACCAACCTGAGCACAGCCTGGATTGACTACAGGAAAGCCTATGACCAAATGCCACATTCAAGGATTTGTGAATGCCTGGTGCTATACATAGTCATTAGGGCACTAAAGGTTTTCTTCAAGAACACAGAAGAACCATGGAAAACAACACTAGAAGTCAAATTAAGACAGCTTGCATAAGTGACCATTAAGTTCAACACATACCAAGGTGATGCACTATCCCTGCTGCTATTCTGCACAGGCTTGAAACTCCTCAGCCAGATAATCACAAGGACTGGTTATGCATGTATGACATCAAGACTGAGACTACAACTGGCTGATCCTGGTGTGGCGTCGAACTCTGGTTTACTCTGTCCAGACTCTTGCACTTACCGTGTGAGCCACTGGAGGCTCTTGGGGCTGGTCCTGACCTTGTCATTGTTGTTCCCGAATCTGCCTGTTTCCAGTATTTCCTCCCTGTTCTCCACCCACCTTGTTTCCCTCATGTGTTTCCTATTCCCCATCTTCTGCCCTTTATAAACCCCACCCTGAGCTTTGCTCAGGGCCGAGTCATTGAATGTATTTTGTTGTTCCTGGATGACCTGCCAACCTTGATTCCTGTACCTTGATTCCTGTAAATCCTGATTCCTGTGTGAGTACCTCAAAGTTCCCGTGTTCCCTAATTTCTCGTTATCCTGTGGATTCCCTGATACTGAGCTTGGCCTGTCCCCGAATATCGCTTTGCCTGTTCCTGCCTTTGTATCTGTTACTGGTTGCCATTAAACCTTCAACCTTTCATGTCTGTGCCTTGAGTTATCTATGGGTTTACCACTGGGCTTCCACCATACCAACTCCCCATGGAGTGGCTTACTGCAGTTACAGCGGCTCCTTGCTGTACCCATTAGATGTGGAAATACAATGAGGACATTGACATGTCATTTAAACTGGAGACGTGTGGCTTGATGTATTAAAGAAAGGTAAGGTGGTTAAGACTGATGGAGTGGAACTGCCAGCAGGGCACATAACAGACATACAGCCCAGTTAAAAGTACCATCTCATGATGAAGAGTAAAGGAAGTACGGGACATACAAGTACCACAAAAGGATATAATGCATCCTGAAGAGCTAGCTCAATAGGAACAAGATCCGAGGAGGACATGTAGGCTGTATTGTCTTGAATTTTCATTGAACATTTTTAAACTCTCTTGTGTGTGTGTTTATTTGTTTAAAAAAACCTGGAATTTAAAAACAGCTCAAATCACATTCAACCCTTCATTTGCAGTCAGTCTGCCACATTTTGAATTACTCTCAAAAACGTTTGCTAAATTTTGAATTACACTTTGAATTACATTTTGCTAACACAACTCCCATCAACTTCTACACAAACTCATTAAGATGTCAATTCTTTACTTATGCTTGCCCTTAATAAATTACGAATATTTGAAATCTTTTTACTGCAAAAACTCAAGATCTCACAGATCTAAAAAAAAGTAAGGCTATACTACTTGGAACATACATATTATAGAGATGTCTCTTTGTCCAGGGACCTTTATAGTGAGTCAGGATGTGACTTTCTTGTCAAATAAACAATAATAAGTCAATGGCACAATTAGTGTTAATAAGAAGTGAAGTAAAAACTAGCCCTATTCTGGGAAATATAAGAGCAAAAAAAAAAAGATTAAAAGGATAAGAAATTAATTTACTGTCCTCAGAGCCCTTTTCTCAAGTCTCAAGTATCTAATTTGCTTACAATGGAATAGTATCAAGGCAATTTAAGGGGACTGAGAACATCTTCTGGCAAAGTATTATCAAATTATTTTGCATGGTTTCTCTAAATTAACCTAAAACCTAAAAATAGGTTTCCTAGTTAATAATTACTCAATTACTAACATTTTGGGAGGGAGAGTTAACACAGCAAATGTTATCAATGTCCTACGAACTGGAGGGACTTGCAGCTTATTGAACAGTTATTAGAAAGGCAGTGGACCTTTAGTTTAGACTGCCAGTTATTATTAGAAAATAATCACAATCACGTAGTACAATGTCCCAATGGACTTGAGCAGTATATGATATATGTTAAAGGGGTTGCTCACCTTTGAGTTCACTTTTAGGATGATGTAGAGAGTGATATTCTGAGACAAATTGCAGTTTGCTTTAATTTTTTTATTATTTGTGATTTTTTTCAATTATTTAGCTTTTTATTTAGCAGCTCTTCAGTTTACAGTTTCAGCATTCTGGTTGCTAGGATCCAAATCAGTACTGATTGGAATGAGAGACTGGAATATGAACAGGAGAGGCCTGAACAGAAGGATGAGTAACAAAAAGTAGCAATAAAAATATATTTGCAGACTTACAGAGTTTTTTTTTTGTAGAGATGGGGATCTGTGACCCCCATTTAAAAGCTGGAAAGAGTCAGACGAGGAAGGCAAATAATTATAAAACTACAAACAAATAATGAAGACCAATTAAAAAAGTTTCTTAGAATTGTCCATTCTACATGCTTGGGGGCCGATTCACTAAATTCGAGTGAAGGGTTCGAATTAAAAAAAATTCGAATTTCGAATTTTTTTTGGGCTACTTCGACCATCGAATGGGCTACTTCGACCTTCGACTACGAAAATCGAACGATTCGAACTAAAAATCGTTCGACTATTCGACCATTCGATAGTCGAAGTACTGTCCCTTTAAGAAAAACTTCGACCCCCTACTTCGGCAGCTAAAAGCTACCGAAGTCAATGTTAGCCTATGGGGGAGGTCCCCATAGGCTTGCCTGGGATTTTTTGATCGAAGGATTTTCCTTCGATCGTTGGATTAAAATCCTTCGAATCGTTCGATTCGAAGGATTTAATCGTTCGATCGAATGAAAAATCCTTTGATCGATCGATCGCAGGATTTGCGCAAAATCGTTCGACTTCGATATTCGAAGTCGAACAATTTTAGTTCCCAGTCGAATATCGAGAGTTAATTAACCCTCGATATTCGACCCTTCGTGAATCGGCCCCTAAAAGTTAATTAAAGGTGAACCACCCCTTGAGTATGAATTGAAAAAACAGTGGAGAGTCATTCATACTGTGTATATTTTTCACTATATTTGCATGTTATAAATACATTTTTTGCTGTCTATGCCCTTCTCCTGCATGGCTTGCTTTACTACTGTATATATCCTTGTACCATTCAGAAATCAAACTTAAATGTAAACTGATGGAAGAGCATGCCTGTTGCTGTTAAATAATGACTCCCCAAAGATGAAGAAAAATGATTCCATGCCTAGGGGCTTATATAGAGGTTTCCAGGTTTTTTCAATAGTAAACTTTAATATTTAAAGGTTTTAGAGGTTTTCAGATTTTTCATTATTTAATTTCAATTGTGCTTTTTCTATTTGGATTTTGTCATAACTTTGATGACATTCATGGTTTTAAATACTAAAATGGGAATGTTGATAAATGGGCCTCCCCACGTTGGACTCTATGTTTAATGACCACTAGATGTGAGTGCAAGCTGTGGGAGCAAATAGTGTTTCCAAGGGCTAGCGGGTAGGCTTCTGATCTTGAAAAGTTGTCCATCACAGTAGAGGTACATACAGTATGACCAAAACAGATTGATCATTGTCTTTTGATCCCCATGCCTAGTGTGTGAGAATTAGAGATGGACGAATAAATTCGGCAGACGTGAATATTTCGCAAAACTCCCGCGCAAATTTGCCAATAGCGTCAAAAATTTTTGGACGTGCAACAGAAAAGTCACTTGCATTCAAAACAGTCCCGTGTCAACACTATTCGGACGCCCATTGACTTTAACGCAGGCATCAAATTTCGAGCTTCGTTAATTTTTTGCAAATTTTGCAGGAAATTCACGAACTTCTTGCACAGCAAAATGAGAGAAATTCGCCCATCACTAGTGAGAATGACTGAGGGAGGAAGCTTGCAGTTTGGGGACTGGAGACAATATAAGGAGTTGTGGGAATAATTTTGGAAATAGCACATTTTTATAAAAAATATATTTCAAACTGCTTATCAACCTGTGCCTCACTAGGACCCCTATATCTCCTGGCACCCCATCATTTGCAGGGTTTTTTTCCTCTATAGACTTTAGATGCATACATGATGCATACTGCTCATTATCCTCTATTAGGGTTTATCCTGGGTAAACTGCCTAGCACGCTGGGAATTAAATTGTTTTGTCTTTAATACTTTGCCACTAAAGATCTTGATAACACACAAATCTCTGTTAGTACAAATCCCATGCCTGTCACCAACGGCTATCTTGCAGCATAATCTTCTGCGCTACAGTAAGTTCACTGTTCTTACACGGTGGGGACATTTCCCATAGCCCTCCTGTCATATGCTGTTTCCGTGTATTCTGAAATCCATAATCTGATTAATGTCAGATAAACATAAAAAAATCCAGTCCTCCTTTTTGCACAGTTTCAAACTCATGTCAAATGAATGTACTTTTTATTTAACACGGCATACAGCATATACTGTATTACTGCATGTAGCAAAATAATTAATTTTACGCTATAAAGCAAGTGTCTTGAACAAGGGAGCCTTCAGCTATTAAACGAAAACACCAAGGGGCAAATTCACTAAGATGCCAGACGCCAGGGGCAACTTCGCCGCACTTCGCCAGGCGTAGTTTCGCCAGCGCTCCGCAAATTCACTAAAATCCGAAGTTGCGCACAGGGGTAGCGTAAGTTTGCGAAGTTGCACTAGCGTTGATTCGCTGTATAAAGCGAAGTTACGCTAGCGAAGGCTAATTTGCATACGGCGCGAAATTCTAATTTCAATGGAGGAACACGTATCAGCACTACAAATGCCTAGAAAACCTTCAAATCAGCAAATAAAAATTTTATTTTGCCCTACACGTGCCCACTGTCTAGGTAAGTTGCCATGAGTCAGGAAATGTAGGGGGGAGGAAGGGGAGCCCCAAAAAATTTTTCGATCTTTTTCAGCCTATCACCCATCATGTAGAAAGCACGCCAGCGTTTTTTGGGACTTTGAAGAAATCCCTATCTACTCTATTGCGCTTCGCCTGGTCTGAGGTGGCGAAGGAAGTCTAGCGTAAAAGGTAGCGTTCAGTACACTGCGCAAGTTAGTGAATTTGCGTAGTTACATCGCTAACGAAAATTCGCATGGCGTAAGGGTGCGAAGTAACACTAGCGAATTTACGCCAGCGTTCGTTAGTGAATTTGCGAAGTACTGAAAAATACAAAACGCTAGCGAATTAACGCTAGCGTTCGGCACTTCGGCGCTTAGTGAATTTGCCCCCAAGAGTTCCTCAGCAAGTAAAAACACTGGCACCAACTGGTAGTTTAGCAGCAAGAATTGTATGGAGGCAGCTGGGCCCTAAGTGGGCAAAGAGAGAAACTGACAAAGAGGATACTGCAGGTTGTAGTTATGAGGTTTGCAATATTGCCCATGCAATATTATGGAATATATTAATTATGATATTTATATATAAATTACAACTCTATACAGCATAACAACCCTATTCACCTGCCAAGAAGAAGACAGGGTCCCAGCTCCATCCTTTAAAGGGCAAGTCAACCCCAAAATAAAGATGAGCCCAATAAAAGAAAACATAATTCTAAGCAACTTTCCAATATACATGTATTAAAAATGGTCACAATTTGCGATTGAAAGCAGCATTTCCTTATCACCTACTTGTTATTTTTTAGATAATGTTGCAAAAGTCTTAGTGGGACATCTTAGTGGGCGTAACTTTGCCGCACTTCGCCAGGCGTAGTTTTGCCAGCGCTCCGCAAATTCACTAAAATCCGAAGTTGCGCTCAAGGGTAGCGTAAGGTTGCACTAGCGTTGATTCGCTAAGTGAAGCGAAGTTACTCTAGCGATGGTTAATTTGCATATGGCGCCAAATTCAAATTTCAATGGAGGAATATGTAGCAGCACTACAAATGCCTGGGAAACCTTCAAAACATCAAATAAAAATTTTATTTTGCCCTACACATGTGCCCACTGTATAGTTAAGTTGCCATGAGTTAGGAAATGTAGGGGGGAAGGAGGGGAGCCCCAAAAATTTTTTCAATCTTTTTCAGCCTATCACCCATAATGTAAAAAACACGCCAGCGTTTTTTGGGACTTTTTGACTTTTTTTGAAGCAATCCCTATCTACTCTATTGCGCTTCGCCTGGTCTGAGGTGGCGAAGGAAGTCTGGCGTAAAAGGTAGTGTTCAGAACAATGTGCGCGTTAGTGAATTTGCGTAGTTACGTCCGTTGCGCAAATTCGCCAGGCGTAAGGGTGCGAAGTTACACTAGCAAAGTTATGCCAGCGTCTGTTAGTGAATTTGCGAAGTAACAAAAATGCCCAACGCTAGCGAATTGACGCTAGCGTGAGGCGCTTTGCCGCATAGTGAATTTGCCCCTTAGTTCCCCAGCAAAAACAGTTCTATTAATCAGCTGCCTTGTCTTACATTGTTCCAACAGTCTGAGCCATCAGGGCAAGAGAATAAAAAGGGACAAACACTGCTGTCAATAGCATAAGATATATAAATAATGTAAAAACCAAAACAAAAATCCGATGTGTAAACTACTTGGAAATTTTCCATCCGATGTGATACAACTGTAGGGTGTGAATGTGACATGCTCTGTCTTCAACCGACTAGATAAAATCTGATGGCATGTGACGGACTAGTAAGTAGCTAGTAAGTTGCAGGTAAAACTTAGTCCCTTTGTAAAATGTATAATTAAGCAATTGAATTCTTAATGAATCAGATGAATGGCCAGATATGGGATGACTTTGACGTAGTTGGCCAGCTTAAATATATTGCAATATATGGACAAACAATCCCTGTGTTGTTTAAAGGGTAAGGCATTTTTCAGTGGCAGTATGCACAAAATGTCTCTGTCTTAAATATATTGATAATGGGTTGAGTGCAGAGGACCTCTTGTAGTGGACTTTTCTTTTCCCATTGAAATACATTGACTATCGGATGTAGATGCATAAACACCATCTTACTTCATCTGATCCGATTTTACATTCTAGCCATAGGGGGATGATATTTCTTAGCATCCTGCTAAATTTCTAAAGAAGAGGGTTCTGGATTTTTTTTTTTAAATCAACATCCCATTGGAGATCCAGAATGTAGTAAAGTCCATCCTTAGATCTACCATCGGCCAATAATAGTTCTGAATTGTTTATTAAGTATTCAAAACTACTGCCATAGAACTTTTCTATCATTTACTGTAGTTGACCTTATAATTTTGTAATTAAGATGACTGTACTGATTTCACAGGACTCTTGCCAACTACCTAATATGGAGATTTGTGTATTCAAGAGTTCCGGACCTCAGTAGACAGTTTCAGTACAGACAGCTGGAATATGCACGGGTAGGACTTAACTATAGATTTATTCTTTTCATCCTGTCCTAGTGAAAATATATGCAAATGTGGTTACAGGAAAGTCACTTACAGTCATATGAAAAAGTTTGGGAACTCCCTCTCAGCCTGCATAATAATTTACTCTACAAAAAAGATTACAGTGGTATGACTTTCATTTACCAGGAAATGGGGTGTTTTCTGAACAAAAAGATTTTTAGTGAAGCAGTATTCAGTTGTATGAAATTTAATCAAACTGGCTGTGCAAAAATGTGGGTACCCTTGTAATTTTGCTTATTTGAATGCATGTAACTGCTCAATACTGACTACTGGCAACACCAAATTGGTTGGATTAGCTTGATTAAGCCTGAACTTCATAGGCAGGTGTGTCCATGGGAAAAGGTATTTAAGGTGGCCAATTGGAATTTGTGCTTCTGTTTGACTCTCCTCTGAAGAGTGACAGCATGGGATCCTCAAAGCAACAAAAATTGTTCACTATCATGGTTTAAGGGAAGGCTCCAAAAAGCTATCTCAGAGGTTTAAACTGTCAGTTTGAACTTTAAAGAATGTAATCTTGAAATGGAAGGCCACAGGCACAGTTGCTGTAAAACCCAGGTCTGGCAGGTCAATAAAAATACAGGAGTGGCATATGTGGAGGATTGTGAGAATGGTTACAGACAACCCAAAGGTCACCTCCAAAAACCTGCAAGAACATCTTGCTGCAGATGGTGTATCTGTACATCATTATACAATTCAGCAGAATTTGCACAAATAACATCTGTATGGCAGGACGATAAGAAAGAAGCCCTCTCTGCACTCACGTCACAAATAGAGCCGCTTGTTGTATGCAAAAGCTCATTTAAACAAACCACAGTTATTTTGGAACAAAGTGCTTTGGACTGATGAGACAAAAATGTAGTTATTTGGTCATAACAAAAGGCACTTTGCATGGCGGAAGAAGAACACTGCATTCCAAGAAAGACACTTGCTACCTACTGTCAAGTTTAGTAGTTCCATCATGCTGTGGGGCTGTGTGGCTAGTTCAGGGACTGGGGCCCTTGCTAAAATCGAGGGTTGGATGAATTTAACGCAATATCAACAAATTCTTCAGGATAATGTTCAAGCTTCAGTCACAAAGTTACGCAGGGGTTGGATATTCCAACAAGACAATGACCCTAAACACACTTGAAAATCTACATAGGCTTTTATGCAGAGGGAGAAGTACTTGAATATCATTGAAAATCTATGGGATGCTTTGAAGCAGGCTTTCAATGCATCAAATTTAACTGAACTGGAGGGATTTTATATGGACGAATGGTCAACAATTACCGCCATCCAGAATCCAGATACTCATCAAAGGCTTTAGTTGACGTCTAGAGGCTGTTACATTTGCAAAAGGAGGCTCAACTAAGTATTGATGTAATATCTCTGTTGGGGTGCCCACATTTATGCACCTGTCTAATTTTGTTATGATGGATATTGCATATTTTCTGTTAATCCAATAAACTTTGTGTCACTGCTGAAATACTACTGTTTCCATAAGACATGTTATATATTAAAAGGAAGTTGCTACTTAGAAAGCTCAGCCAATGATAAACAAAACACCAAATAATTAAGAGGGGTTCCCAACATATGACTGTATATTAGAAATGCATTTATGATATTAAGCTAATGGTACTTGCCCCTTTGCCCATTCTATGGCTTAGGCCTATGGAACGCAAGACCTTGTACGCTATAGATCTTACTGAACCTTCCGACTCAATTATTGTTGACTCTTTTTGTATTTTACCCATTATGGATTCTCCTCAGCTCCTGTTCTAGAAGATCATGGAACTGAATTTAAGAAAGCAGTAAATGATGAAAAATGGCAAGAAAATTTTTAAGAAAAATAGTTCCCCCTTTTCTGTACATCATTTAATAAATAATGCTTAATTTATATTTTGAAATTAGCATGGGATTTTCTGTCTCGGTTCCCTAAGGAAGGGCTGTAACTAATGATTAAAGGGCAAATAATTTTTTAATAAATGTTATATAATTACATTCAGACTAGCATCTTTTTCTGGTGTCCTTTTTCGAATGCTTATATGTATTGGACTCTACTGTTTAGTTGTCTTGAACTTTTTTGCTTTGCAGATCCTCCTGGGTACCAATTCATTGGCAGGACGTTGGGACAGATGTGTAAATTATGTTGAAAATTCTATCCCCTATCCTGTTGGGAAGCTGTTTGTTGATGCTCACTTTCAAGAAGACAAGAAGGATATGGTAATTCACCTTATTCTAAATAGGATAGGGCAGTTCTAGGTGTTTAGACTTGTTTATCTTTGACAGGAAGATGTATCATATGCATTTTAAAGGGAATATGTACAGTTTAATTATTTTTCTGTGTTCACTCACTTACCCCTTTACAGAATTGTCCTCATGAAGACAGATCCATTCCATTCCATCATGTATACCGTTACTATAAAATACATACATAATTCCCACTTTTTCCTCCTATCACCTCCTTCAGGTATGGATTGTCCACAAATTCCACGTATTCCAATTAATAGAAATTTTTTTACCAACATATCTATGTAATATGAGTTGGCTTTCTAAGTACCCCCACTCCCAGCAAGTGCCTCACTAATGATGTCTCATTTCAATGCGTACAGTAATATAGGGATACAGAGTTAGTAGAGACTCGCAGCTCTGCATGAAAGAGGGAAAACATCATGGGGGTTATTTACTAAACTCCGAATGCAAAAATCACGAAAAATCCGTGATTTTTTTTAATAAAATCTAACTTTTAAAATGTATTAAACCCCCGAGGATGGGAAAAGTCAGAATCTGAAAATCCGGCATCTCAGACCTGTCCAGGTTGCATATAAGTCAATGGGAGAAGCCCCAATCATTTTTGATGTGTGCTGGGTTTTTGGCAATACCCCAAAGTTTTCTGAGTTTTTGTGTGAAAAATCCAGAAAAATCGTGAAAATCCGATTTTTCACTATTTTTTTCCCGCAAACAAAATTTTCGAGAAAGTGTATTAATAAATAAGCCCAAAAAGCCCGTGCGGATTTGGTCTGAGTTTTTTCAGAAAATATTGAGATAAATTCGGACTTTGATAAATAGCCGCCTAAGGGATACACTGAATTCTTAGGGGGTTATTTATCAAACTCTGAAAATTTCTCACTTTTTTCTAAAAACCATTTCAACCAAATCTTCACAGGCTTTCCCCCTTATATATTAATACATTTTCACAAATTTGTCTTGTGAGGAAAAAGTCATTATAAAATTGTAAAAAATAGATTGTATTCCTGCAATGTTTTCGAATTTTGCACTCAAAACTAAGCTATGATTTTTTCGGAAACCCAGCACAACTCATAAATTCTTCCAATTGTTAAAGGAAAACTATGCCCCTCAAACAATGTAGGTCTCTATAAAAAAGATGCATCATATAAATAAACCATTTTCATAATAATATACTTTTTTAGTAGTATGTGCCATTGGGTAATCCTAAATAGAAAACAGTCATTTTAAAAAATAAGGGCCACCCCCTGGGATCGTACGATTCACTGTGCACACAAACAAACCAAACAAACCATACATGTTAGGTCATATGAGCCAATTAACAGACAGAGAGTTCAGTCTTTTGCTTCCACACCTGTTACAGTTAGAGTTGTAGTATTTCTGGTCAGGTGATCTCTGAGGCAGCAAAGAGACCATCACAAAATGTTGGTGGTTCAAGGCAAAAGATTTAAAAGGACACTATTTACTTAAATATATATTCCAGTTTGATAAGATTCTTTAATATGCCATTTAATTTGAGATAAACTATCTGTTGCTCAAGTACTCATTTGGGGGTATAGATTTACTTTAATGGGACATCTGCCATTGACTTTTACATGTTCTTGGCAGATCTGAGTTTGACTAATTTTTTTCAGTGGACTTTTAACACCATAGGACATAAATCCCGAAAACATAAAGGTTTTTTTTCCTTAAAAAAAAAAAACCCTAAATGTTTGGATTTTCGTCAAAAACAAAATCCTTCACAAAAGATTCTTATGATTACTTAACCAAGTCTGAACACTAAATTACTGTAGCTAGTGCCAACTTGCAAGAAGCTGATCTGCAGATGGACCCAGATGTAAATTAGGAATGGACTTTCATTTTCTTGATACTGCAGTTATTATGCTGTTCTTTCTGTTTGCATTCTTCAGTTCTTATGGGTATTTTTGGTTCATAAAGTTTCCTATATGAATGCTGTTTAAGGTGGAGGGAGAGGAGGAGCTGGGGTCTTTCTGGCAGTAAGTACAGTAGATAGAAACTGTCTGTGAAATGACAAGAATGTAGCTATGTCGCACAGAGCAGGAGTAATTGTGTGTGTTTAAGCATTAAAGAAGTTGTCCATCTTTAAGCTAACTTTTAGTATGTTATAAAATGGCCTAGTCTAAGCAACTTTTCAATTGGTCTTCATTATTTGTATAGGTTTTTATTCATTTGCCTTCTTCTTCTGACTCTTTTGAAACGAAGGTCACTGACCCCATCTAAAAAGCCAATGCTCTGTAAGGCTACACGTTTATTGTTATTGCTACTTGAATTACTTGGTTTGGTGCTCAAAGGAGAGACAGAAAGCGGAGTATATGACGTCGCACAATCCTAAATTACCCCTGTGTTAAACATAGTGTGTACCTGCTTGAGACGATCAACTTGGAATTAGAATAAATAAATAAATTATAGTGTTCGCATTGTGGTGTGTTGCCTATGTAGTGTCTAGGGATTAGGCCATAACGATTTAGGTGCCTTTGAGAGCACACAGTGTTAGTTAAACTTCGCGCACACCATACTGTACAGTGGCTGACATATTACGCTTGTCGACTAAGGGGCATCTCCTCATAACCCCCAATCCTCGCTTACCTTTGCTCAGTCTCTTTGGAGATCACTGCCTCAGTGCTGACCTATCCTTAATGTACTCCCTGACTACTATTTAGCCAGTATAGGGAAACGGGTGTGGTAAGATCGATAAGGGAACAGTCTAAGGTAACACTTACACTGTCACCCCCTTTCATACATAATCTAGATCCGATTTCCACCCTTGTCTTTTAATTGTTTTTAGTGTTTTTAATAATTAATTCCCTTTCAATTAATGAATTTTAGTAGATGAAATAAAAGTTACTTTTTATGAGTCTCTTTAATCAGTCCAAGCCGCAGGCTCAAGCACATTCCCATGTTCACAATCAAGCACCATGCACTTTAAATATTAAGTCACTATGAATTCTCTAAAAACTGCACTTTATTTAATTTTGTTTTGACAATCACAGAAGATAAGATTGGAATGATCACAATGCGAACACTATAATTTATTTATTTATTCTAATTCCAAGTTGATCGTCTCAAGCAGGTACACACTATGTTTAACACAGGGGTAATTTAGGATTGTGCGACGTCATATACTCCGCTTTCTGTCTCTCCTTTGAGCACCAAACCAAGTATTTATATAGGAGTGGTCAGCACATCCATACCCAGTTGCTTCTGACTCTCTGTTGAAGGGCAACCTAAAGGAAAAACAACTGGTTAGAAGGTGCGGCTACCAACTATAGTATTCCTACTTGAATTACTCATCTTTCTATTCAGGCCCACTCTTATTTATATTCCAGTCTCTCATTCAAATAAATGCATGACTGCTAGGGTCATTTGTCCCCTTGTAACAAGATTGCTAAAGTTGCAAACTGGAGAGCTGCTGAATAAAAAGCTCAAAAACCACAATAAAAAATAAAAATTTTAATTAAATTGGTTAATTAAAACCAATTGCTGATTGCCTCAGAATATCGCTTTCGGCATTATATAGTTCGCCTGTTAGTAAATTGACGATGTCCCTGCTGGTGCTCACACTAGCGAATTGCTGCTAGCGTTCGCCACTTTGCTCCTTAGTAAATATGCCCCAAAATTGGAGAATGCTAGTCAGGCTCACAGTGGTGTAAGTACATTTTACTGTCCCCACAATAAATTCAATATAGGACCCAAAATATAGGTAAGTTGACCTAGCCTACCAAGATATATTGAAATGTTTTATCAATTAGGGTCTTAGTGGCAGGTCTTCGGACCCCTGCAGCTACAGGGTCTACCTCCTCTGTAGTCACACCTCAACATGTGACCCAATCTTCTGGTTTCCTAGAATTCTTAGAGCCAGGGTTTGGGCCGTTTATTAAAAATAAAACTAATTTGGGATAATAAGTCTGAAATAACTGGCAAATTATGATATGTGTGGTGCCTAGAATTGTTTATATATCATAGATGGATACAATTAGCAGGATTTACTTTTTCATTTTGAAATATCTCTGTAATTATTACGTCCTATAAAAACGAAGGTCTTAATAAGGGCTTGATATTTTATTGAGTATTAAAACCAACCAAGCCTTTCCTGTACTATGTTTTATAAGACCACGACAGTTACAGACGACTGATGTGCAGGTTTTATAGACGATATTAATGAACGACCTGAGTGATAAAAACTGTCATTTTTATATTTAATAAATGTAGGCTTTCTTTATCTCACAGTGGAGTAGAATTCATTGAGTTGTTTCGTTGATTGGTGGTCAAGTTGTTCGCTGTAAATAGAGTCAGTATAATTTCTAGATGAGAATTGCTTTGATATTTTTCATAAAAATAAGTTACAGTTTTATGAAACCGAATATTTAAATTGTGTTTGCTGAAAGTAAGAGTCCATTTTATTTGTAAAATGTAATAGAAGCTACTATATGGGTGTGTATTTATTTTTAAGTAATTTATACTTATTTAACAGGTTGTTACTCTGCACTGGTAAAATTTGTGTTTGCTTGAGAAACACTACTATAGTTTATAAAAATAAACTGCCAGAGTAACCATGGGGGGGGGGGGGTAGAATACAATGATTTTAGATATGATGCTGGGAGATAAAGAGTAGTCCATTGGTATTTATGACTCTTTACAGAACTCTTTCTCATACATCATAGGATGTATGAGAAAGAGAAAACAGAGAAAAAAACAAATAATTTATTTGTAAGTTCTAGACTAACAGGTAAAAACTTTAAATGCAAAAAAAAAACTTTTTGACATTATTGGTCCTTTTATTAACAGTAGACTAGTATAAGTAATATTAATTAATAATAATGATAGTAATACTAATTAATAATAGACAATTAATAAACTGAATCTACAAATTGGCAAATTATGTTTCCTTTCACAATATCTACTTTTTATGTTGTTGGATTATAACTAGGAAGTATAAGCCATTCAAAAGTGGATGCACCTTTTTAAATGCTGCATCTACTTTTCTATATATTAAAGGACAATCTAACTCCTCAAATGCTATGCCCTGGGGATTGTTCTGTTCAAGAGCAGTGCCACCATTTTATCAGTGTTGCCCATGGCACCTTTGTTCCCAGCAAGACTTGCACATTAGCAGTAAGAGATCCCTGGGAAATATTGATAAGATATCCATGTGACTCTGAGTTAAAAAGAACCTCAGGGAGATGCATTTTTTTCTGAAGAGGACTGCTAACCCAGGGAAAAAATGTGCAATTTCATCTATTGGGAGGTCCTTGCGATATTGTATATTAGACTTTCTCTGTCCTTAAAGGAACAGTTCAGTGTGAAAACAAAAATTGTGTAAATAGATATAGGCTGTGCAAAATAAAAAATGTTTCTAATATAGTTAGTTAGCCAAAAATGTAATGTATAAAGGCTGGAGTGACTGGATGTCTAACATAATAGCCAGAACACTACTTCCTGCTTTTCAGCTCTCTAACTCTGAGTTAGTCAATGACTTGAAGGGGAGCCACATGGTACATATCTGTTCAGTGGGTTTGTAATTGATCCGCAGCATTCAGCTCAGATTCAAAAGCAACAGATATGACCCATGTGGCCCCCCTTCAAGTCTCTGATTGGTTACTGTCTGGTAGCCAGGGTAACTAGTTAGTGTAAACCAAGAGAGCTGAAAAGCAGGAAGTAGTGTTCTGGCTATTATGTTACACATCCAGTCACTCCAGCCTTTATACATTACATTATTGCCTAACTAACTATAACTATATATATAGAAATATGTTTTATTTTGCACAGCCTATCTATTTACCCAGTTTTTACACTGAACAATTCCTTTAAAAGGACTTTCATATTCAATCCAAAACATAATTTTTTAAAAATGTTTGTCCATCGAACATTTCTACATTTCTTGCTATGGAAAGATGCCTAAGTCAAAGTACAATTTTCAGTGCAAATGCAGTGTTTTGCCCATAAGGTAGATTCCCCCCCCCCAGAATTTCTGTTGCTTTGCAGGCCCAACAGGACCATTCACTTGGCACAACTGCTCTGTGGCCAATACTTTGTCTGGGGGGGACCTCGGCTCTTGTGGGCCCCACCAGCCCAGATTCGTACCCAGAACCGGCGTTGCAGGGGTGTTGGAGGGATGGAGGGATCCATGGAGCTACAGGCACTTCTGAACCAGGCAGTAGTGCAATTCCCCTGTGTCAATAGGAACAGCAGCACCCTACAAGGAACAAAAGGCAGGAGGACTGAGTGGCACCAAACTCCACTATACAAAACCACTTTTAGTGAAAGTGGTTTTAGACACAACTCACTGTGTGGAAAAGTGCAAATTGTGAGCTGTGCTTGCAGATGTATATAACTTCCGATCTTCTTGGTTAGAGAGATGATTTTGGGAAAGCCTGCATCTTTAGTATTGTACCCTACAAACCAGATAGTGTGGACCAGAGGGGCATCTGTGTTTTTAAAAGAATTTTTTTCAAGGCAGCCTTTACTCGATAACTACATATGTGGATGCACTATTCCTATAAAATGGGCCCATTGGTGATTTAACACTATCTCGGATAGGAAGAACCCAAAAAAAGAAAAAAAAATTGTATTCAACGACAATGTTGAAAAACTGTTTACAAAAAGAATGACATTTTTATAAATGTGATGCTTAAAATAATCATTCATAATTTATAATATAATAAGGGTCAAATACATTATAATTTGAAATTAGAGCTCACCACGGTCAAATTCCGCTGCCCTCTGTTCATTAGAGGCGTATTTATCAAATGGTGAACTTTCAAATATTGATAAATATGCCTCATAAAGTCCTGCAGGAATGAATAGAGATTGGTGGAATTGTTTTACACTTAAATAAATCTAAAGTATTAAAAAAAAAGTTGCAATGTTCTCTTTCTTATACTATTTTTAGTGATTTATGAGGCGATATAAGACTTTTTCTGTTGTCTAGATGGAAGAGCTGATTGACGGCATTCGCTGGGCTTTTATCGATATGCTTGAGAAGGAAAATGACTGGATGGATGAAGCGACCAAAGCCAAAGCTAAAGAAAAGGTACAGTTCATGCTTACAAAAAAATGGCTGAATATAAAAAATCACTTTTTATCCCACCTCGCCATCCTTCTTATTTTGTGTAAAAGAACCCTTGTTTAAGATCCCTTAAAACTGACTCTTATCCACCCCCTAGTTGTTGGAAATAGTGATGGGCGAATTTATTCGCCAGGTGCGAATTCGCGGCGAATTTGCGCGATTCGCTGTCGGCGAATAAATTCGCGAAACGGCCGCAAAAATTCGCGGCAAAAATTCGCCGGCGTCAAAATTTTTTTTCGAAAAAACGGACGCCGGCGTCAAAAACGAGACGCTGGCGCCGTTTCGCGAATATTTCGCCGTTTCGCGAAATTCACGAATTTTTCGGCGAAACTGCACAAATTCGCCCATCACTAGTTGGAAAGGCAACCCAAGCTTACTTGGAGATGCAAGAGTTTTCTCTATTAGGAATCTAACTTATAGCATTGATTTCATTTCTATACCACATTGTGATAATGTGCAACTATTGCTTGTCGTTGTCAATGTTAGTCTAATGTAAGAGAGGTAAATATAGTGCTGTTCTACATGACAACCAAGAATAAAGAATACAATTCAAACAGTGCAGGCAGGATTCTCATATGAGTATATTTTTTATTACATTTTGCTACTGGCCCTCGGGATTTGGATAAATATAATGCAGTATTGATTTAAGATTCGGTCTCTATGGCGTCTACAGCTTCCTTAATGCTCTAACTGTTTATAATATGCTGAATGCAACAATTGCCTGGAGCAACACCATCATGGAAGGTACATGTTCCCTCGAATGATACATCAGTAAATAGAAACATGTATACTGCACGCAAAATGTATTAGTAGATGGCTCTGAACAGCTCACACACATTTGGTCAGGTTAGTGCCGGTCAGACAGCTTTGTTGCTCCCCTAGTTGCATAAAATGCAGTAGAACATATATAGTATAGGTTCAATTTAAAACCAACTCTGAAAAATCTATAAACAGAAATGCTGCTGTATTTTCTAGATCAGGGATCACCAACCTTTTAAACCTGTGAGCCACATTCAGAAGTAAAAGGAGTTGGGGAGCAACACAAGCATGAAAAATGTTCTTGGGATGCCAAATAAGTGCTGTGATTGGCCATTTCTTAGCCCCTATGCGGATTGTCAACCTTCTCTGAGGCTCTGTTTGGCCAAAGGCTGGCGATCCAGTCGAAACATCAGTTTCTGTGCCCACAAGAAAAAGTTTTTTTTGTTTTTAATAAGACCTGCGAGTGCAACCTCTATGTACTTCTGTCTACCAATTTGCAAGCACTGCACCCAGGCGATTTGGATTTATTATCGTGAGTGCCAGTACCAACCACGTGTATATATATATATATATATATATATATATAGACAAATACAAGAGGTCCTCTGCGCCCCAATCCATTATCATTATATTTAGGACATTTTGTGCCTTAAACTACTAAAAATGCCTCACCCTTTAAACAAAACAAGGATTGTTTGTCCATATATTGCAATATATATAAGCTGGCCTACTACATCAAAGTCATCCCGTGTTTCGTCTCCGGCGAATAAATTCATGAAATTGCTGTGAAAATTTGCCCGCAAATTAAAGTTTTTTTTACTAATTCTACTAAAAAATGTCTTACCCTTTAAACTCAATATCCTAAATATATTGATAATTTGTCTATATGAATTTTGTGGTCAATGCCTCATTGCACCCCGCTTATTGTTTTTAAAACTTAGTGGTGAGCACAACTTTGTACATATACATATATATATATATATATATATATATATATATATATATATATATATATATATATATATATATATATATATATATATTTCTTGGATGAGTATCCGCACTCCAAGGCAATGAATAAGGAGGGGTGCATGGTAATATTAGTATACAGCAAAAGTTTTCAAACCAGCACTCCCTTTTGGTGAAAATCAACAATCTTTTATTGTGACATGGTATCTTGTTCCATGTCACAATAAAAGATTGTTGATTTTCACCAAAAGGGAGTGCTGGTTTGAAAACTTTTGCTATATAAATATATATATATATACACACACACACACACACACACACCTTTTTAAAAACAAATGTGCATGAAACTCAAACTAACTTAGTGATCAGTAAAATTTTTCGCCAGGTGTAACCTCAAAAAAGATGCACATAGACTTCAAAAATGTGTGTCACAAAAAATTGTCGCCCATAAACTTCAATGCATTTGGCGAATTTTTCACAGTATTGCAAATTTTCGGCGAAACAGGTCAGATTTCACAACACACTATTGATAGAGCTGTGCTCTTTCTAGAACACTTCCCTATAAGATACACTAGGTGGAGCTGATGCTTTTTCTAGATTCATGGAACCGAAAACAGAAGACAGTGCTAATAAGCTGCTTTGTATTCACTGTAACTTTTAGCTTGCATTTGCTTTACTGCTTTGCAAATATTACTTAATTATGCTCCTTTAGATTGCTTTAGAGTAATGTGAGTTTTGTGATTATGGCTTCCTCGCTTAGTTTTGTTCAGGTTTATCTTTGTGCAGTTTCTTGTAATCAAGATACATTTCTGGTTATATTTTTTTCCTCTTTTTTCCAATCGATGCAACTAATTTGTAGGTGCTAGACTAATTATTTGGTAATATTATACCCTGTACTTTTTTGTTTTATATATATACTGTGTATATATAATATATATATATATATATATATATATATATATATATATATATAAATATTAGGGTTGCACCGAATCCAGAATTCGGTCCGGGATTCAGCCGAATTCTTGTGCCTGGCCGAACCAAATCCGAATCCTAATTTGCATATGCAAATTGTGGGGAGGACGGGATTTCATCCTGACGACGATTCGGAGAGAACCGAAACGCGTTGATGTGGGGTAGATTGTAATACTCCAATAAAAACTGTTTATCACAATACCCGTGAGTGGTCTTAACGATTCAATATATATATATATATATATATATATATATATATATATATATATATATATATATATATATATATATATATATATAGGGTTGCACCGAATCCAGAATTCGGTCCGGGATTCGGCCAAGATTCGGCCGAATTCTTGTGCCTGGCCGAACCAAATCCGAATCCTAATTTGCATATGCAAATTGTGGGGAGGACGGGATTTCACGTGACTTTTTGTTACAAAACAAGTAACCCAATTTTTTTCACTTTTCCTTTCCCACCCCTAATTTGCATATGCTGTAATCTGAGCCCAGAGCTATGAGGAAGCAGGGAGAGACTCAGGCAGGAAGTGATGTCACAGCAAGCTAATATGGCAGCTGCTATCCTTAGCAAACAGAGAGAGTTTCTAGAGCTGTTTACTCAGGTATGGTAAAGCAGTCTGCATAATAAATATAGTATTCTTGTTTGTTTTTTATTGGCAATAATCTGCTTCGGTAGCTTTCCATCCCACCTGGGTCCCCAACCATGAGGTCCACCTGGTGCCTTTTTTTTTTTTACGAGGCCAGGGGGAGCTCAGGCAGCATGCACACAGGCCTTCAGCAGGAGTGGATCTTGGTCAGCGGGGCCCACAAGGACAGAGGTCCACCAGGTTTTTTCTTGGTGTTCCACCAGCCCAGTCTAACCCTGCATGTGATCCATGAGCCATCAGTTTAGTTGTCTTCACAAACAGTTTGGAATTCACCCAAGGAAGGGGAGGACCCCTCAAGTGTTGTGTTATATCACATAAGGAATTTGAAAAGAGAATATTTGTGAAGAATTATGGAGAAACAGAAAGAGACCAGTGAGTGATGAGAAAGAGAATGTTTATTGCAGGCCACAAAAGCTTGAGCAAGAGAGGAGAAATAGCAAGACTTGGCAATGTACATTAAAGAGTTAATTTGCACCAATGTAGTTTACCATAGCAACCAATCAGATCATTGGTTTCATTTTTCTAACTGCTAACTGACTAATTTGCCTGTCAACTGGTTGCTATGGGCAACCGCACTGGTACAAGTTAGCAGTTCTATTTGCAAAGCATTTCCATCACTTTTTAAATGTTGATTCTTAGACCTCACTGGATAACAAAGAATATCTTGTATCCTACCTATCTTTGTTGAACTAAATATTGCTCCTCATACTTTAAAGGAACAGTTCAGTTTAAAAATAAAAACTGGGTAAATAGATAGGCTGCACAAAATAAAACATGTTTCTAATATAGTTAGGCAAAAATGTAATGTATAAAGGCTGGAGTGACTGGATGTCTAACATAATAGCCAGAATCCAACTTCCTGCTTTTCAGCTCTATAACTCTGAGTTAGTCAGTGACTTTAAGGGGGGGCACATGCGACCTAACTCCTCAGTGACTTTGCAATTGATCCTCAGCATTCAGCTCAGATTCAAAAGCAACAGTTATGGCCCATGTGGCCCCCCTCAAATAACTGGATCAGTGGAAACCAATTAGAGCTGCAAAGCAGGAAGTAGTGTTCTGGCAATTATGTTAGACATCCAGTCACTCCAGCCTTTATACATTACATTTTTGGCTAACTAACTATATTAGATGCATTTTTTATTTTGCACAGCCTATCTAATTACACAGTTTTTATTTTTATACTGAACAATTCCTTTAACCCCCAGCATTGTAGAACCACTACACATTAATGTATATACAGTATTTAGTGGGGATCCTCTTAAACTCTCTCATTTGAAAATTCTGCCTTATTTCTAGAAAGAATGATACCGGCACTTTTATTAAATATAACTTAGCTTTATTTTGTAGAGCTTTTTGTCCCAGGTCAGGGAAATATATTATCTAAAGTTCTACTGAACGCATTTGTTGCTAAGGCAATAGACAATGTCTGAATACACTAGATTTGACAGCAAACACACTCTAACAAATAGGACTGCTACTGCCAAGTTGATCTCATTACAATATTTCTGTTGCCTAAATACAATATGTTATATATGGCTAAAATGCAGGAAAAAACAAGTATGAAAATGAGATCACCCGAATAATAGATACCTGCACATTGTTTTTAGTTCTGAGTTATTACAGGAGATGAATAAAATGGCAAATGACTGAATACTGTGATCCCTTCGCCTTTTCTTATCTTGCCAGGCAAGGCTGTAATTACTGGTTTAGATAGGGAACACTGATCCTGCTTAGCTTTCTGCTATACATATAGCTAGATGTAAGATGTATAATAGAATTTCTTGCAAGAAAAGGATTAAAGAAGACTATTTTTATACCTTGCGGGGGAACTGCAACAAACGCACACTATATCTAATGCTGCTTACTGCATATTCAGATTCCACATTTGTCCTGGAAGTGACTATCCATGACCCACTCCACTGTGGAACTGGAACCTTAAAACAAGTTTAAATTCTTTGCTTAATATATACATGCATTTTCCATTCTAATACTGGACCTGCACTTTTGTACCATTGATATGTTTTCCCATGCCATGCCAATTGATCTGTCAACCTCTGGTGCAATAAAACATGGCAGCAGAAAGCTGGATCATTATTCAGTCTATTGCAGCACTTCACCTACTTCCGTCAAATGCCCTACAATTCATTCAGCTGGATCAGTACAATTCCTGTTTGGGGCTAAATAGCTTTAATATCTAGAGTTGTCCCCGATGATGTCTGTACTTGGGCAAGACTTTGACTCATTGCCATTCATTACATAATAAATGTGCCTAGTAAATAAATGTATTATTATTATCATACGTTAGTGAGGTCCAAATTAACCCTTTATGTTTGGATCACAAGTAGTTTGCCATGTTTGCCAATGATTCATTTGTGTACTTCCGTTCTGACTTTGACACCTGGCTCTCTTTGTGCCTCTTGATAAAAGGCCATATATAGGCCTGAAACGGGTCTTCCATGATAATTTGAATAAAGGCATTTTTTTAACTACTTGGTGCTGTGCTGAACTAATTCTACTGTATAGTGTTTTACCTGCAAGGAGCACCATGCAAATAAAAATATGCATACATACATACTATGCTCTTTTCTTTTGTTTGTCTTTTTGAAAAGAGTGAATAGTGTATGGGTGGGCCTGAACAATTTTAGGCTTTGTTTACCCCAGACACAAATGCAAGAGTTACTTACTGCTCATTTATAAAGTACTTGTGTCCAGGGGTCTGTCTGCCCCTTGACCCTTGAGATTGGAAACTCACAAGTGCTCCATAACTTGTTCATCTGAATGAGAAGCAAGTTAGGGGAGGGTCAGGTCAAGCTGGCTGGGCACCTTAGGTAACCCGCCAGGCTTTTCACCCATGTGTATGCATGTGCAAAAGTAAACTTGCATGCTCATGGTGACACAGGAGTGATTGGTGGAGGGAAAGAGGGAGCAGAGCAGCGGAGGAGAGGGTAGGGGAGAGCAAACACATACTGGGGAAGACTCTCTAACAGGTACGTGCACAGCACCCCCACCTAGTTCCAGCCATGCATGCATGCACTAATATTTCAATTTCATGTAGTATGGCTGATTACCATGGTTAGCTAAAATAGGAAAAGGGACTAATGACTGAATGCTGCACTTGTTATTGGTTATTAGCTAATCTGGAATTCATGTGCTACACTTCCTCACACATATGCGGAGTATTCCATCGGCTGATTAGTTGCACAAGTGCAATATTTGGCTTATCACCAAGTAAGCAGGGCCATAGTGGTTAACTTTAGGCTCTACTGCATTTGTCTTATTCTTGCGCTCTGTATTACCATCTTCATACTTATTACTTAGTGCTCTGCCCTCCTGAGGGACATGCACCATCAAAGCAGAAGAGATAATCCCTTTTTAGCTCTAGAGTGACTATATTACTTGTGTTTTTTATTCAAGATGAAAGCTTTTTCATGTTCTCAATTCCAAACTGCATTAGTGACACACTTTAAGAAAAGCAAAAAAGGAAGCTTTTTTCTTTTCAGTCCCATAGAAAAAAATGGTACTGTGCTATTATCACTCCATCAAATGAGATATAAACCGTATTTATATTTAGTGTTTATCTACATTTAATTTTTGTTAAAACAAAGGGCCAGTAATTAAAAAAAAATGTATAATTTACCAATTATTTCTATCAAGTACATGAAAAAGACTTTCCTTTGAAACAAACACATACCTCCCAAGTGTCCCGTTTTCTGCGTGACAGTCATGATTTTGACAACTTAGCTCACAGTCCCAGATTTTTATTAAAATGTCCCAAGTTTCTCTTTGATCTCCTGCACTGACAACAGAAAAAGCTACAAAGTTTCTGAAACTTAAATAAGAGGCATTTTGGCATTTTGAGAGCACAGAACACTCAGTACCTGCAGTTAGATACATTTGTAACAATTTACGATAAGCAAAGATACATTTGTAACAATTTAAGATTAGCGACTCACAGCTTTAAGGGAAAATTCACCTTCATTAGCAAAACTGTTATAACACATAAAACATATAACTTTTATAGCCTGCCAAATTCACTAAAATTCAACCTTTAATAAATGAGCCTGCCCAAAGTGTTGAATTCTCCTATGGCTTTGTACATTCTCTACCCCTATGACTTGATACATTCTCTACTAGACTATTTCCCTCTATTTTTAAATGCCTGGCACATGTATCCCCTTTTGGCCCATTAAGGTATGAGAATTTCCTGTTTAAAGGGAATTTGTCATGATTTCTATGGTATAGTTTTTATTTCTAAATTATACTATTACATTACATATAATTCACTCTACCATATAAAATGTTATTCCTGAATCGACAAGTGTATTTCAGGTCATTGTGTCTGACCCTGTGCTTTCAGAAAGAGCCAAGAACTGCTTTCAGATAAACTATTCTTTTTTTTTCTACATAATGTAACTGGAGGAGTTGCGATGAGACTTGGATTTTTACTACTTAGTACTATTCTCATATCGATGAGAGAGACGTTTTGTGTCAGGGAGTTGTTATCTGGTAAACTTCACATTGTTCTGTTTATAGGCTGCTGGGGGGAAAGAAAGGGGTGTGTAGTATCATTCTAACATGCAGTGCAGCAATAAAGAGTGACTGAAGTTTATCAGAGCACAAGTCACATGACTGAGGGCACCTGGAAAACTAATATGTCTAGCCCCCATGTCAGATTTCAAAATGAAAAATAAAACAAGTCTATTTGCTCTTTTGAAAAATGGATTTCAGTACAGAATTTCTGTTCAGTGAGTTTGCAATTGATCCTCAGCATTCAGCTCCGATTCAAAAGCAACAGATATGATCCATGTGGCCCCCCCCTCAAGTCTCTGATCGGTTACTGCCTGGTAGCCAGGGTAACCAGTCAGTGTAAACCAAGAGAGCTGAAAAGCAGAAAGTACTGTTCTGACTGACAAGTTATACATCAAATCACTCCAGCCTTTATACATTACATTTTTGGCTAACTAACTATATTAGAAACATTTTTTATTTTGCACAGCCTATATATTTACCCAGTTTTTAATTTTACACTAAACAATTCCTTTAAATAGACTTCCCCTTTAGTGGAGTTGAGGAACAGGGAGGGACCCCTTGAACAAGGTAACTAGACAGTAGGACTAGCCATAGTATATTCTGTTCAAAATATTTTATTTGATTTTCATATTAAACAAATGAAATCAAAATGACAACAAATGTTATGCAGCTGAAGAAAATATGTTGCAAAGGAGACAATGGCATGATAGTATCAAAACTATCATTCATGAAAAATAACAAAAAACGAACTAAACATTAACTAAGCCAGTGGATGCACAAGTAATAAAAAAAGAAAAAGCCCATTTATCATCTGGAGTGTCAGATAGGTCATCTAACTATTGAAGAAAGCGCATTATTTGATCGCCAGTATTGGAGTTACAGATTTCAAAATAAGGAGACAAAACCAGCCTAAAAGAATCTTTGGAAATACTTCCTTTAGTTTTAGTTATTAAGGCTTCTTGCCAAGTAAGCTGATTCATATAAGAGATGATGTCCGATAATGAGGGGGGTTCCTTTTGTAACCAGAAATTAAATAAAGCTTTCCTAGAAGCAGCTAGAAAAAAGGAAGTCAATAATTTACTTTCATGGGAGATAATATTTGACTTAGGATTTGCAGAAAGCATATTAATATCTAGATGCAGTAAAGCAATACACGGAGATAGTTTAATTTTTATCTTCAGTCTAGAATTCAAAAAATTAGTAACTTCCCTCCAAAAAAGGTTAATTTTTGGACAGGACCATAAATAATGAAAAATTGACACATTAGTCTTGTCACATTTAGGACAAAATGATATAGGACTCATAGTATATTCTAGTCGTGTTAGCTAGGCAGAACTGGATGAAAGGGATCCAGACCACTAGCTGCCATTCTTTATATCTTAAGCTGGCCAACCTTCTCCATAGTGGTGTCACTGTTCAGCTCTGTATCTACAGATTGTGGCACTGCATGGTGTACTGCATGAGTACTTTCATGTTTCATGTTTGAGAACCTTTGGCATCCTAAATACCTAATTTGTGCCAGACAGTGTTGTACCACAACACCACTCCCTTCCTCCATACAACATTGTGAGGGCTCAGCTGAGAGAGAGAGTCTAATGTAACCAATACTCATACCAGCTAAGCATGAAGAAGTTCTAGGACAGTGGTCCCCAACCAGTGGCTCGTGAGCAACATGTTGCTCACCAACCCCTTGGATGTTGCTCCCAGTGGCCTCAAAGAAGGCTTATTTTTGAATTCTTGGCTTGGAGGTAACTATTTGTTCCATAAAAAACAGCTGTATTGCCAAACAGAGCCTCCTGTAAGCTGCCAGGTTGGATAGAGGGTACTTAATAGGCAATCACATGCTATTGATACCATATTTCATATCTCCAGGAACTTTTTGCATGCTTATATTGCTCTCCAACCTTTTTTTCCATCTGAATGTTGCTCACGGGTGAAAAAGGTTAGGGATCTCTGTTCTAGGACAAGACAGAGTTACATAACAATATACAGAACAGGCAGAAGGATAATCTTGCTTTAGTTAAGCCAGTGGCCCTGGATGACCCAGGAAAATGATTGTACCTTATTAACAATCTATAACAATCTGTTTACCTCGGATCCCGGAGGAAGATAGCTGATCCAGGAGAACTGATGGTAACAGGAACCTCTCTACGGCTCCGGTATTCACCGACACCCTTTTGGGGCCCCGGGCTTTCTGCTGCGGAGGTGGTAGAGAAGCCAGGCGAGTTACCAGGAGCGAAGTAACCAGGGATCAGGCAAGGCGTAGTCAAGTGCAGGCAAAGGTCGTTTCCAGAAGACAGGTTTCAAAGAAGCGAAGTACCAAGGGGTCAGGCTAAGGCGTAGTTAAATGCAGGCAGAGGTCGAATTCAGGCAGCGAAGGTTCGGAGGTCAGGAAAAACAGGCAGAGGGTCAAAACCAGGAAACTCGAACAACCAGGGCTTTAGCAGGAACAGTAGGAACTGAAGCCAGCTTGGGCAATGTGAGGAGGAAGAGGAAGGTATTTAAGGGAACAGGAACCAATCAGGAGCAGGCTGAGGAAGACAGACACATCAGGGACCAATAGGAAGCCAGGCGCCTAAATTAGAGGTCATAGCTCCTAAGTATGTGAGCGCAGGTGTCTGATTTGACGTGCGCGGGCGCCTCAATGCCGGCGCCCAAGTTGACGTGTGCCTGCGCTTATGCGCCGGCGCTCAAAACCAGCGGCGGGTGTTACACAATCATCTCAATGGTTGGTAGACTACAGCCCCCATCATTCTTTAACCCCCAATATGCTGGAGAATGCCGGTTGTAATTTACCAACATTTGGGTGGAGCAGTTCTTTTACGGAAAGTTTATGGACCCTATAAAGTGGATGCTTGTAACCCTGTTTTAAACATTCCCAATAACAGATGCAGACTAGTAAACACTTTTTGTTTTGCTGCTGATATTTCCACACCATGAAATTCACTTCACAAGCCATACCATTTAAAAAATGAATGCTTTGGCCTTATCATATACCAGGTTGTATTTAACTATAACTGGTATAAGTTTTTTGTGTATCATTTTTTCTTTGTGGTTATTTGCACACACAATCCTCTCTCCCTTCTTACATTGGGAATCAGAAAGACAGTTGACAATTTTAAATGCATGTATTAAACACACTCACAGATAAAAGTTGATCTGTTCCGTTTCATGTATTATTTAGTTTTAAAGGCATATATTGAGGCCTTCATTGCAGGGAGAGTATAGTTATATTTTTATTTACATTATTTAGCTTTACAAATAACATAATTGACCTTTCAACCTGGAATACATCAAACCCACTTATAGAAAACCCTTGCCAGCTGAACATACATGTTATATTTGCTCTCTAATAGTTACAAGTAATTATAGTCATAGAGGCCGGTGTAAGGAGGCCCTGCTGCTTGCATGTACAGTATAAAGTGTTATCATAGCTGAACTTACCTTGTGGTTCTGGGTAGCCCTATGTCTCTTTAGTTTGTGGGTGTTTCTAACTGGAAGACATATACTATATATACAGTCCTGTCCAACTGGCGGCCCGTGGGCCAGAACCCTGTTGTGTGCCCCCCCCCCCCACATGTCTGCTGTAACTACTTACCTTGTGTAAACTTTATTCTGTCTGTCCTGAGAATAACCGGCCCCTGCATTGTGTACACCTCAAATTCAGACAGGAAGCTCCTGCATTGTTCACACTAGTATCACCTCTATTGTTCACACACCTAAGGCCCTGCTCTGTTCACTCCTGTAAAGCTCTGTGCTGTTCACACCTCAATCCCAGACTGTAAATGCCCACATCGTTCACATGTTTACTCCTCATTCAAACTGCTGGAGGGGCACCATCATCACTGTATGTAGCACAGTATTAACTGTTTCTTAGAGTTCTGTCTCCTTCTCTATTCTGACTTCCCTATGCTCCCTGTGGGTGCCCTACTCTGCCTGCCATATGCTCTCTGCATGTCATACTCTGCCTAACCAATGCTCCCTGTGTGTGCCATACTCTGCCTTCCCAATGCTCCCTATGTGTGCCATACTCTGCCTGCCATATGCTCTCTGGGTGCCATACTCTGTCTAACCTATGCTCCCTGTGTGTGCCATATTCTGCCTGCCCTATGCTCCCAGCGTGTGCCATACTCTGCCTGCCCTATGCTCTCTGGGTGCCATACTCTGCCTGCCCTATGGTCCCTGTGTGTGCCATATTCTGTCTGCCCTGTGCTCCCTGTGTGTGCCATACTCTGTCTGTGGAATGTGAGCCTAGTAGGGTTTATTCTGGAGGTTTGTTAGCATTTGGAAATTGTTGTGAGGGGCCCCTAAGGTTTAATCATGTGCTGGGGGTGCAGTGTTATCCACAGAGGAGGAGGAAGCATATGGATTTATGGGTATATTTTAATATGACTTAAATTTTTCACATACGAGTGATGACTGATATCCCTTTAGTGAGCACATTTGGTTTTTTTGGTGTGCTACCCCTATTAAAGTGAACATGGTCCTTAATGTTCTTGTGATAAAAGGGCTTGGTTTAAAGTGGGTGCAGTTGAAAAGCAGGGAGTGGTCAACACAGGCTTCCATTATCTGCCCTCCGCCACATAGCCCAGAAAAATTCTGTCCCTCAGTACCACAGAAGTTGGATAGCACTGTATTATAACATAACAACAATTTAACAAGAGATGAATGAAAGAGTTTTGATAAGACAAACAGCTTAATGGTTCCATGTTTCTGCATTAAAAGTCTTGTTATTGCGCATCAGAAAGTTTGTTTCAGTTTAGCACTAATCCCCTCACTATATTACACTGGCATCCAATACTCTGCATAGCTATTTAATGATCCTATAGATCTGTGCCCAGTTGGCCCTGAACTTCATGGGCCCCCAGCCGGACCAGACCCCCTTTTCCGATATTCAGGATTGTACAAAAATCTTGGCGCCTTCAAGAATGCGTGCCGAGCATCACGTCACAGTAAGGGTGCAAAGGTGGGCCCTGGACAGCAGTCTCAGTGGGCCCCGGGCCCCCAGTCCAACCCTGGATCTGTGCACATCTCTTAGTAGCTACACAGCATAAAGCATTTACCTTCCAGTTCTAAGAGAACCTTGGAATACTTTTCAAATTGCCTCTACTGTTTATTCCCCCCTTATTCCAACAGAATATTGCATCATTGCTGTACCCTAAAAGTCCATTGCACAGCCCTAAGATTAATGCTACTGCATTATAATGCACAACTCTCCATTAACCCTCATTGCACAGTTCTGTATCTTGCCTCTGGTGAAATGAAAACCATAGCCTTTTAACAGGGAAGACGAGTAACCTCTCATCTTCTTTTCTGATTCACTGCACATGCTCTCAGCTGCTATCAGCTTGGGACTGATTTTCTCTCTCTCTCTATACTGTATATATATAGAAGATACCAATCATGATAAAACAGTGATTAGTAATGAATTCAGATTATCTTTACATGACAGCTAAGAAACGGTGCAAACCGGGCAGCCCTGTAGTATCAGCTTCTACAACAGGTGAACCTCATATTCTGCTTGATGATTTGTGATGACCCCAAAGCTGCCCAGGGCATGCTGAGCACGTGCAATGTCACTGGCACTTACACAATGGCCTAAAAAGGCCAAGATGGCAGGCTGCTGTGCAAAAATGTGAAGGCCTGGATCATTATTACTACAGAGATGCTGAACCTCTAGGTTGGTGCAGGAAGTTCAGTATATAAAATACATTTTAGCCATATTCAGTTTCAAGGTCTACTTCTCTTTTAAGATCACAGCTCAGGAAACACGTGAAAGAGAATATTCCAAAAATATGGGTCTCTAACTAATCCTATTAAAGTAAATTCTACCTTGCTTTATCACTGGTTTAGGCGATTTTTTTTATCGCTCTGTGATAAAATGTCTTTTACTGTGTTGAACAATGTTTAGCAGCAGCTGTTAGTAACAAAATTACTGGAAGAAGCAAAGCCTAAATTACAGCGATAACAATGAGACACCGGAATGAAATGTTTGTTTTTAAATACCTTTCTGAGTTCCAAGCTTCATTAAGATTAGTTAAACAGATTAAGGGATGCTGTGATTTCATATTCATAGAAGGATTGCTGGCGTTAGCATTCATTTCATTTCCAGTGATGACAGAAAATTACCAAAACGTTTAACATCTCCTCTGCCTGGGGGTGACTGATGTGGATAACAAAATTGTCTTAAGTGGGATTACTTTTATAATTTCGGATGAAATGGAATGCTCGAAGTTGAAGGCAGCAATATAACCAGATTTAAATAACTGGCCCCGAGGTATGTGTTATCGATGTGCATGAAGATGAAATCACGGTGATTGGGCTCCAGAGAGCCAAGGCTTTATCAACAAACCAGTAAATCATTTTGTGCTGTTTCACATCATTTTACCCAAAAGACAAAATATTGCATGGGTTGGAAAATGTTAAAGTGACATCTAGAATAATTGATTGCATTTTGGCAGAGAATAAACTGAGATTTCATTTGTTTATAATAATTGTTTTCTTGATTTAATTTGTATTTCAGGATGTTTGAATGACTTGAAATAAGGGAATGGTTGGGCTGTGCTCCCTGGTAACCTTAGGTTCCTTGTTTTCATGGGTTAAATCTGGGTACTCTGGCTTCCTCCAACATTCCAAAAATGTAAAAGAAGGCCAAAGGTCCACTAAAGCCCCAACATTACATTTTTCTAATTATTTACCACTGTGTCAAGTTTTTTATTAGGGTTCTTTCTCTCTCTCTCTCTCTCTCCCCCTCTCTCTTTCTCTCTTTTTCTTTTGGATTTGTCAAGATTGGCATTGCATCAGTGTTGGAATGGGGCGAAGGGACACCGGAAAAAAAAACTGGTGGTCCCCACCGACCCAGACCTTCCCACCCAATCACGGCTGCATCAGAGAAAAAGGTACGCATGGTAAAGGGAGGGGAGCTTGTGGCATCATGAAGGTCAAGGCATTCCTTGCAGGACCTGAAGGTGACTTCACAACTGGGGCAGGGTGCTTGGGGTATCTGGGGTCCCCTGAGGTGGCAGCTCCGGCAGGCCTCTGACCCCACAGTCTCCCACTACACCTGGACCACGTTTTTTTAACTTGGTGAGTGTATTTACAATGGTCTTGTATACCCCCCTTCTTGGTTATTTTAATGTACTCTGACTCCCTCTAATCTTTTATGATCTATGATTTTATGTAATTTCAATATTCAAAAAATGGTGTAATGTCTTATCTTTTGGTAGGGAAGTTATTTTAATTTTGATAGATTCTCATACATGCTACTCTTTTTGAGGGTAGCATTAATAGAAATCAACATTATTAAGGACAGCTCAGACCACAAACACATTTAATTGCTTTTTATGATTTGGTAAGATGGGATTTAGACAGTGTTGTTGCAGTAACTGCAGTCTATTTAGATTCTGACAAGACTTGATACAGTTTGTTGGTCTTGGTGGTGCTAGCATTGTTTATAGAAACTAATTGCCAGTGGTTGCAGGGTTCTGTATTGGGTCCACTTTTAATCTACTCATTAATGACCTGGGTTGGGGAATGGAATACAATGTATCTCTGTTGATGAGACTAAATTATGCTGATCATTTAGGATGTCACATCTCTGCAGGGAGATGTGGACAAAAGGGCGATATGGTTGAATTAGACAAAGATCAAGATCTATAAATATAGGTTATGCACTTGGGATTGGAAAATATGCAGGTTTCTGTTATGATTAATGGGACAAAGATATGCTTAATAGAGTAGAAACTAATAGTACATGTGCAAAATAATCTTAAAATGGAACAAGCAATTCCAGTCACCAACAAATCAGAAAGATATTATCTGGTGGTCTAAAAACACGGGAAGAGAGGATAATTTTCCCTTTACAAGTCACTAGCAAGATTCTATGTTGACTATGTAGTGCAGTTTTGGATGCTATTTAAAAGAGACATTGGCAAAATAGTGTTACTAGCCCCTTATGGGCAAACACTTCTAAAGGTTCTAGTTGTGTAAATGCTGAACAATTGTACTGTATCATCTGTGCCTATTTGCCAAGAGATTGGAGTACCATACCTGCCAATAAAGAAGTTATTGTTTAATTTTTTTTTTTTATAAGATTTTATTTTTGCATAGTTTTCAATTACAAACAAATAGAAAAACAGAAAGAAAAGAAAAGGAAAAGAGAGACGTGAGGCTAAGGTACAGATGATGAGTGTTCAGAATTTGGAGTATTTCACAATCAGACATTTCTTCCAACCAGGTATCCCATACGGAATTGAACTTGTCGAGACAACCTCTTGCTAGGTAGGTCAGTTTCTGGCTTTCTTGCCATTGATGAGAAGCCAGAGACTTCGGTGCATTAAGATGACTTTCTTAGTGTAGTAGAGTAGCTGTAAATAGCACAGTCTGGAGTAGGACTGGAGTTGTAGGTCTCCTGTATATCCTATTAAACAGAATTTTTGGGAGTATAAGATTCTCACTGAGAAACTTATCACCCCGGAATTTCTGGATGCCGGGCAGGAACTGAAGACATAAAACAGAGTCTACCTCTTCCCTGCTCTTGGGTCATAGTTTGCATATATTATCATAGATGTTTGCCTTGTGGTAAGGGGTCAAATACACTCTGTTTAGGACTCGTGTCTGTCTCTATCTATCCATCCATCATGGAAATGGATATACTGTATATGGGACTAGTTTAAGAGCATAAGACCATATCTCGTCATCTAGCATGGAAATGTCTCTCTGGCATTTAATTTTGTTTTTTTGAAGAGAAGAGGAGCATTAGAAGGACAATATAATGTAGAACCAGGAGAGGGGTTTAGTCAGGTCTTGTGAATGTAAGTCTGTGAAGGGTTCTTTTGGCTAACCTAATAAGCTTTATAGGGAATTGCATATTGAAAGCATGACACAGAAGAAGGAACCTCTAGTAGCAATAAGTGAAGTTTTGCATTCAGCACCAGTGATGATGCCCTCTAGGGTTTTAATACCAAACTGTGCCCATCTGGCAGCATCTAGAAGAGCATGGAAGTGGGGAAGATGGTTGTTGCTCCACATTTGAGTCCAGGGAGACCAAACCTTAGACTGACCATGGACCAACTTCTTTGATAAATGGGCAAAAGGTGCATTAGCCTACTAATTCTAGGAGGATCAATGAAGTTGCAGAATGAAGATCTGATAGGCCCCTGATAGGATCGTAAATCAACTATGGTCCCCCACCTGTCAGAGCTAGAGAAGAGCACTGCCTGCGTGTCTGTGGGTGGTGTGGGAGGCAGTGCTCTCTGTAGACTACAAATCAAGCTGCATTGTAGCTGGATGGTGATCTACTGAGTGAAAGCAGAACAGAGCAAGCGACCCTCTTGAAGTGCAAGAAAAAAGATGCCAAAGTGTATCCCATGCCTCATGTCTGACTCCAGTCCAATCTCCTGCCACAGTCTGTCAGTCTTAGGTCAGACTAATCGGAGAGGGGCAAAGAGTGGTGGTTGGGAAGAGGGGTATTATATGGAGATGAGAGTAATCTGAACTTAACCATTGCCCACCAAGGCCTTTAAAGGGTTTATCCTTAAGTTAACTTTTAGTATATCGTAGAATGCCCAATTCTAAGCAACTTTTCAGTTGGTCTTCATTATTATTATTTTTATAATTTAGTATTTGCTTTTTTTTCTGACTCTTTCCAGCTTTCAAATGGGGGGGGGGAGGGTCACTGACCTTTCTATTCAGGCCCTCTTCTATTCATATACCAGTCTCTGATTAAAATCAGTGAATGGTTGGTAGGCTAATGAGGACCCTAGCAACCAGATTGCTGAAATTGCGAGCTGCTGAATAAAAAGCTAAATTACTGAAAAACCACAAATAATAAAAAATTAAAACCTATTGCAAATTATTTCAGTCTCTACATCATACTAAAATTTAACTCAAAGGTGAACAACCCCTTAAGCGGCCCTGGAAAGTTATGTAGAAAAATTAAGCAAATTAGTACTGTCTACATTAAAATACAGGTATTTGATTACTATATCACCATGTATAAATATATAAGGGTAACATACAATAAACTGTCTAACAGAGGTCACATGGCCTTTCCTTGAGAGTCAAAAAACATTTAATTTACAGTGAAAAAAAACACTCTTTATAGTGAGACCTCTGAAGCTGTGGAATTATCTCCCCGAAGTGGTGGTTATGCCAGATATATTAGATTATTTTAAGAAAGGGTTGTATGCCTTTTTAAGAAGTGAAAAAACACAGAATTACTGATATTTTTAATCCAGTCCATTCTTTTAGTACACAAGGCAAATGTTTATAACTTGCAGCTTTCTAGTTACTCTATACCCCAATTTTTTATTTGTGTGTTAAAATAATCAAATTATTTGTATAATCGAATTATTTATATTTGTAATATAGTATATTCATATTATTTTCCACTATTTTCTCTCTAGCAAAACTCTCAAAACATTTGGTAATTCAGTTAAGCAGTAGGAGATTAACAAAAATAATGCAATTCTCTAAAAGATAAGTGACTCACAATCCTAATGCTGTGCTGGGTCAGTTATTTATGAGTAATTAAATCAACAGTGTATGCAGATAAAAATCAATAGGGTTTTGAAACAGCATTCTTTAACATTATATAGGTCTCATGGGAAGTAGTGATGTACAGCTTGCTGGTTATAATCTGTTATAAAATCTGGCACATACAAATGGACTTGATCTACTGCAGCATCCAGTAAATTTGTACCTGGCAAAACAAATACATAACTGGTGGCTCATATAATCACAGATGTGTGCTTCTTTAGATATGCCGAATATTTTATATTATAAACTCGTATATTCTGTGTACTGCAAAAGCAGTAAATAAGCGACCTGAGTGTTATGTATTTGCATTAGCTGTGTTAAGTTTTGTAAAGTTAACAGCTTTTGAAGGATGTCAGAATGTTGCAGCCTTGGGAATAGTGGGAGGAGAGTGGGAAGTTAGTCTCTGTGTGTGTGAAAATAAAGATCAGTTCATCATCTTTATTTTCACGCACAGCCTTTTCTGCATTACTGTCATATAACATGACAAGAACATCCAGGGGCGATCCACGGGCTGCTGCCACTGAGGCAGCAACCCCGATGCCGCCCACCTCTCCCGCTCCGCGCTTAAAAGTTTAGCATCGGAGAGTGTCAAAGGGGGCTGCATCGCTAGTGCAACGAGTGCGTACTGCGCTTTCTTCACTAGCAGAGACAATTTCCAGTTTAAAAAACAGAAATTCGGCTCTTAAAGTTACAGGAGGCGGCTTTTGCTGCCCCTTGTGACTGGACGTTCACTGCCGTCTGAGGCAAGGTGCTGAGAACATCTAAAACACTATGTGCATCCCATTTAAAAGTTTCCACAGCACTCAGGAGAGCCTGCAGTGCCTTGGGATCATATGGCCTGGATGAGTAAAAGGGTCCTGTGATCCATCTAAAACCTATAAAGATAATTGCTTTTGAAGGATGTCAGAATGTTGCAGCCTTGGGAATAGTGGGAGGAGACTGGGAAGTTAGTCTCTGTATGGGGCAAATTTACTAAAGGGCAAATTTACTAAAGGGCAAAGTGGCTAATGCTAGTGAAAATTCACCAGTGTGACGTCATTTTGCCACTTTGGACCTACTCTAGCGATACTTTGCACCCTTACGCCACGCGAAGTTGCACTATGGTGAAGGGACGCAACTACACTAATTCACTAACTTGCAGATATTCATGAACATTACCTCTTGCGCCAAACTTTACTTCGCCACCTCAGACCAGGCGAAGTGCGATAGAGTAGATAGGGATGTTTTAAAAAAAGTTGAAAGTACCCTCCTTCCCCCCTACAGTTGATAACATATGGCACCTAAACTATACTGTGGGCACATGTGTAGGGCATTAGAATAAAATTATTAAGGTTCCCTGGCATGGTGTATTGTAATGTATTTGCTGCTGCATATACAGCCATTGCACTTTAACTGCACGCCGTATACAAATTTGCCTTCGCTAGCGTAACTTCGAACCGCTGATTGTAACATCGCTAGCACAACTTTGCAAATGAACGGTAACTTGTGTGCAACTTCGGATCTTCGTGAATTTGCGCAGCCCTGGCGAATCTACTCCTGGCGAAATGCGGCGAAGACAAAGCTGGCGCAACTTCGGAGGTAAGTCAATTTGCCCCTATGTGTGTGAAAATAAAGATGATGAACTGATAACAGCCTGCCTGCATTACTGTGATATAACACTGAACATTGTGAAACTGTATGAAGCAAAGGTTTTTTAAATTTTTCAATTAATTTGGCATTTCAGCAGCTATCATGTTAACAGATCCCACGTACCTAGCAACAAGGCAGGGATCTGGAAGTCAGAATATAAGAGTGCCTCCCTAAAATCAAAACATAATTTATTTTATCAAAATTCTCTTCTGAGTCCTTTTACAAATTACATGAATCTTTTCCCCAAGATATTAGCAAGTTTTTTACACTGCTAAAATAATGAACTTGGAACAACAGTGCCACCTTCTGGTCAGCCTGGTAGTCATAAGCAAACTTCAGAAAGAAACTAGGAAAGTCTTCTAGTGTTGCTTTGCTTAGAATAGAACTGAGAAAATGTATCTCTGTCTTTTCTAAGCAAAGCAAATCGAAAGACTGCATTTTATGAAAAAACAACTGTCAGCAGAGCTAACCAGCAGATGTCATTGTTGTTCCAATTTCATACTAGCAGTGCTAAAAACGACTTGTATCTGAAAATCCAGAAAAAAATATTTGTATTAAATTAAGGACTTAGAAAAGAAGCTTAATATATGTTTGCCTCTTGTAGCGGGACGTTCCTTGGCTGATAGATGCATTGCTACTGTCAAAAGTTGTTGTGGCATGCAGGACCGCCATCAGAAATCACAGGGCCCCATATGACGAAATTTCCCCCTAATGGCTGCCCTGGGGTCATGTAAGGGGAAAGAATCTTTGTCAATGGCATCAATGCACACGCTCTTTTTGCATCCACTTACTTTGTAGTTATGGTTTATGTGTAAGTATTGATGTAAAGGTTCTAGCACTTACATTATGCAGTAGATATCTGTAATGTTATAATAAAAACATGCAAGCTACTATTGTATATTAGAATACAAAACAAAATAGCAAAGGAATCTATACAATGACTCAATGACTGTCCAATCCATAGTGACAATGCTGTATGACTTTTTTTGTAACAAGTTATGACAATGCAAGGTTCCTGCAGTTAAATTCCTTTTTTGCCTGGGTAAAAAAAGTATTGGTTATTGGTTCTTTCCAAATGTGCTGAGCATTGCACCTAGCAACAATTGGATGCACCAGGCAGGGTTATTTATCACCTGTCGCAATACACCCAGATGTTATCCAGCTGCAAAAAAATCTCAAGTGCTCATCATTCGTGGCTCTTTTTCGGGAAATAATAAACGCTTCTTTATTTATTGTTATATTAATTGCATGTCAGCTTTGACACAGTGCACATTGTCATTACTACTGACCGGTTTCGTACCTCATGGTACTTCCTCAGAGTAATAAATAAAGAAGCTTTTATTATTTCACGAAAAACGAGCCATGGAAATCCATTTTTGAAATTTGTGAGGACGCTCTGTTGCCAGGGAGCTGGATCTTGGACACGTGATGGTTGGGAGCCAATTGGGGAGCTTCACACTGGTGAGAGAAGTGGCTCATCATTCGTACCAGGTAGTGCTGGGCTGATTTGTCCCGTTTCGGCAGGAAATTCAAGAATTTTCTACAAGATGGGCAAAAAATTAGAAAAGGTGAATTTTGACTCAGCGTCAATTTGCAGTTGTCAAAATTGGCACTGGTGTCGGAATTGCTGCTGGCGTTAGAGGGCATGTAAAGGCAACAAAATAAAATCCCATTTTTATTTTCTTTAAAAAAAAGAAATCTATCTCGAATATACTTTAACTAAAAAATGTGTACCATTTTTATAAGAAACCTGACTGTATGCAGTGAAATTCTCCCTTCATTTACTGCTGTGGATAGGAATTGTCAGATGGTCCCTAACTGCTGAGCAGGGAAACAATCATACTTATGAACAGCAGGGGGAGCCCCCGCCTTACTTCCCAGCCATGCAGAACTCAAGCAGCTTTGTTTATGATGATCCCTAAGCAGCCCAGACCACACTGAGCATGTGCACAGTCTTAGTCTTGCAAAGATGTATAACAAAGTTACAAGATGGTGACCCCCTGTGGCCAACTTTGAAAGCATAAATTATTTGTTTGATTAGGCTTGTGGAGCAGTAAGTTCATGTTTATATTTAATATACAAAATACAGCATTTCTAGCCTTATTCTATTTTAGACTTTACATGCCCTTTAAAAAAAAAACTTTGACACTGGGAATTTTTGCTGCCATTTTCGCAAATTTATTCGCCGCACACCTGGTGAATAAATTCGGCAATCACTAGTACCAGGTGTTATAAAAACAAAAAAGATAAAATATCTGGAATATAATCCAATATATCTGGATATTTACAGCAGGTGGTGATGGAGCAAAGCACAGCTTAATCCTAAATGGACCATGATTAAGCTGCGGATTAGTCTTAAATACAAGTGCCTTTACTTCGGATTTTTCAATTTGCATGTTAGCCTTCAAGGAAGAATGTGGATGAGGAGATGCTTATAGACTACATGATGTATAATTTATGCAAATAGAATCTTGGACAGATGACAAAGGAATTCCTAGGCAGAATACTTGTGCAGAATATAAATGACTTGACTGCAAAAAAAAAAGCTGTCCATAGAGTATATTGAAAATAGATTATACACTATTGTATGCCAAGAAAGGAAGCACCACATTAGATGGGGGTAAATACTTATTATACACATCAATACATTATTTAGATTTTTTTTAACCCGTCATACTCGATAAGCAGTGTATGAATTGCTTCAATACCAAATGTATTCAGATGGCTCAATGTTATTACTCAACAACAGCAGCTGCACATGCAAATGTCATTTGTGATAAAAAATACCTCTAAACTTTGTAAATCTTTACCACAAATAGATGAATGATCGGATAATACAGGCCTGGGATAAATATTATTGTTGTTTAGTGTATATCTCATGTAGGATTTCTCTAGAGGAAGAAAAAGGTGGACAGTTATATTGTCACCTCAAAAGTAGAATTTTTTTGGGATAGTTCCCATTGTCAGTGTTGGGCCAAGTTCCATCCTGCTATGGACTAGGACTTTAAGGGGCAGATTTATCAAAGGTCGAGGTTAATTTTTGAATGAAAACAATTCTAATTTCGAGCTAATTTTGTGTGCTTCGACTAGGGAATAGTCCAAATTCGAATTTGAAAAGAATTAGAAAATTCAAATATCGAAATTTATTATGTACCGTCTCTTTAAAAATTTGACCGACCATTCTGTCGAATTGCTGTTTTAGCCTATGGACCATTGGTGGACCCTTTTGAAAGCCATTGGTGGACTTTGAAAAATCAAAGTTTTTTTGGGGACAAACTTTGAATCAAATTCGATCAAATGCACTATTTCTTCGATTCAAAAGATTAAATTTCGGGCGAAAACGGACCTATTCGATCAAAAACTGACCTATTCGACCAAAAAAAAAAGTTGACCTTTTTTTCTGTTGTTCTTTTTGAATTCGAATTTTGACATTTTTTCAATTCGAAATTCGACCCTTGATAAATTTGCCCCTAGTACATGTGGAGGCTTATTCATTAAAGTTCATTATTCATTAATAAATGATTAATACATCTCAAATTTTTTTAACTTTTTAGAAATAAAGGAATCCACAAATTTTTCAAAATTTGTGGTAAATGTTGACTGTTAGTAAGTGCTCCCATTTGTGTTATATAGTTACATATAACCAACCCTTTATTGTACCTTCTATTATCCCTTACCCACATTTGGTACCCCCATTCTTGACCATGGAAACAGTTCTAATTCGTTACTTTGCCATCTAAAACCTACCGAGTTAATGTAGAAGTCAATGGCTGAGCTCGGTGTCGGACTGGCCCACTGGGATACCTGGAAAAGTCACGGTGGGCCCAGGTGTCAGTGCGCCCTCATGCTGCTAAACATTTTGCCTATTTCCCTATTTTTATGAGAACAAAATAGATGGAATAATAAATTGTAGTATGTAAAGAAAGAGGGACTAGGAGAATAGAGGATGAGTGAGGAGAAAAAGTAAAGGCCCCTGGTCTAAGATGAATTGGTGGGCCCCTGGTGAAATATTTTGTGTGGGCTCCTGCTGTCCCAGTCCAACACTGGCTGAGGTCTATTGAACCATTTGAGATGTTAATAGCCTTCCTGACCTATGAGTTTTTTTCTTGAGAAAAACTCAATTCAAATTTGATTCGAATTCTCAGGTCATTCCTATTCAATGTTAAATAGGAATTTAATTGCAGGAACCCTGCATTGTCATAACAGCATTGTCACTATGGAGATTAACATCTCTATGTTAGATGTTCGAGTTTTTTCATAAATAACTTGGGTACTTGACGCACATGTACCTGGTCCTCAAACCAAACATTAAGGGGCAGATGCATCAAGGGTCGAATATCGAGCGTTAATTAACCCTCGATATTCGACTGGGGAATGAAAATCCTTCGACTTCGAATATCAAAGTCGAAGGATTTTACGCAAATACTTCGAAGGATTTTAATGCAACGATCGAAGGATTATCCTTCAACCAAAAAAAGTTAGCCAAGCCTATGGGGACCTTCCCCATAGGCTAACATTGGGTTCGGTAGCTTTTAGGTGGCGAACTAGGGGGTCAAAGTTTTTTCTTAAAGAGACAGTACTTCGACTATCGAATGGTCGAATAGTCGAACGGTTTTTATTTCAAATCCTTCGATTCGAAGTCGTAGTCGAAGGGCGAAGTAGCCCATTCGATGGTCGAAGTAGCCAAAAAACACTTCGAAATTCTAAGTTTTTTTTCTTCTATTCCTTCACTCGAAGTTAATGAATTGGCCCCTAAATAGTGCCTTTAAGGAAACAAAATTGGTTTATAATTCTCCTACTTTTTAAATCATTTTAGAGCAATGATTTATGAATACAAATACTAATTGTTTTTAATGGCGACTGAAAAGACTTACATAATAAAAACCCCTTGAAAATGCTTGAGGTGGTTTTGTCTCTGGCTGTTAGATACACCTGCTGCTTTCTAGATGTATTAATTACTGATATTCCCATGCTGAAGATATTATATGTAAATGTCTTCTGCAACAAATGCCTTTATTAGTATAGTCTGCTTTTTGCATTATGCATGTTGTAAATTCTTTCCACTTGAAGGTTCATAATAGGAAAATATGAGTAAATACTAGTTATGGGCGAATACATTTGCCTTGTGCGAATTCACGTTGAATTTCCGCATTTCGACACCGGCGAAAACATTTTCCGAACCTCCCACGAACCTCCCATTTTTCACAAATTTCGCCCATCACTAGTATACTGTACATCTTAAAGACCAGTAATCTAAGAGTAAAGACAATGATTTAATGTCCCAAATGTATCTACAGAATCAATATCTGTCAGAGTCACATTGCAGAAAAAGCTTTCAATGAATTATGATGGCAAATTATGTCCAAGTGTCGAAAATGTGAAATAATCATCTGTTCTTTCATGTTTGTGTAAGATGATGTTCTAAAAATCAGTACAAATGGTTAAAACGTGTTTACCAGTGGCCACGGGTGATATACATCAATACATATTATTAGACTATTCCACATCTAATAAAATGCAGGTCCTCCAGATATAAAGATTCTCTTTATATAAGCATAAATAGACTTTATTTTCGGATATGCTTAAATTCTTCATATTTATTTTAGGTAGTAATTTTGCTAGAGTTGGGGTTGTTCAATGTCGCTAGGGTTTTCTACCAACTTAAAGGGCGCAAACCTGATTTATTAGAATTGGTTTTTTCAAATTTTCAAATATTTTACAAATTTAAAAAAAACTCAAAACTCAATTATTTGATCATGAAATAAAGGCACTAGGCTGCAGGCTGAGTTATACAGGGATCTTAGCACCATGAAATCTTATTCTACCCTTCATTTTCAACAAGCCAAATTTAAAATTATTCTCCAAAAATGTTGAAAAATAGGTCAAAATAGGCAAAGGCAACTTCCATTGACTTCTACGTGAACTTGGCAGCTTTTAAATCGCTTCTTTTGAGTTTTCACATTTTTCGTCTTTAATAAAACTTGAAAATGTCAGTTTGAGAAATTCAATGTTTTACCGCAAATGACACATGTAAGTAAAAATTCAAATTCGAATGTTGATAAATCACCCCCAATATATATTTTCAGAATTTCTGCTGAAGTGAGTACACTCGCTGGCATCACATATGCTAAATAGAAACTCTATGCTACTATGGCTATACGCATGCCCCGCCCTCTAATCAAAGTATCTGAAAAGATTCCATATGCTCTTTGCTCATGTCCATAAGCTGAATCTTCTAACATCATGTCCCCTATTATTAATGAAATCAGCTCATCCTAGTATTGGACTGCCTTCAATATCTAAGAATGCAGCCTTCTGGGAAGAAGAATTTATGAATCTCACTTCAGGCTCAGTTAGAGTAACTGATTTTAATAGAAAAACAAAAGAAATTCCAATGTTTCGATCACATCATAGTGATCTTCCTCAGCAACATCCGAACATAAAAGTAACATAACTGTGAGGCCCCTTATTGAATTTCCCACAAAATTCGCGAAACGGGCGAAAAATTCACGTAACACAGATTTTGACGCTGTCAACAATTAGAAAACTGTACGCCGGCGCCCATTAAAGTCAATGGGCATCCGGTAATTGTCGTTGACGCTGACGGATTCCCAAATTTATTCGCTGCAGAAATACACCACATATTTGTGCCTGGCGAATAAATTCGCACATCATTGCTTATCACATAAAGCTAAGGACAGTGCAAGCTAAGAAGGCCTGCACCCAGGCATGCTGTGTTTTTGTTTGGTAAATGCTCCTCCATGTTCCATATATCTTCCATATCTTCCAAATGAGTATCCGCACTCCAAAGTCAATCTTGAAATAAGCAGGGGTGTGCGGTAAGTCTTGTATACACCAATATTTCATAGACCAGCACTCCCTTTGATGTGAAATAAACAATCTTTTATTGCATCTTTTCTCCCACGTTTCGGTCCCTTTTGGGACCTTTTTCAAGGATGATACGGATATATATATATATATATATATCTGTCCCAAATATGGCATGCACTCACAGGTCTTATCCAAGGTGAAAAACTGTGTTTATTCAGCAAAAAACTGCTAACGTTTCGGCTAGTACTGTAGCCTTTCTCAAAGTGCCTATCTCAATCACAAACCGACAATTTAAACACAAAGTGGCGGGGAAGGGAGGGTCATGATGTCATAGCGCGTCAGTGTGGGGTGGAGTGTTAATAAAGTTACATCAGGGGAAAATAAAAAAACTGTAATACCAAATATACAACAAAAAAATGCGTATAAATTACAGTGATTACAGAACCTTATCTGTCAATTATGCCTATATATATATATATATATATATATATATATATACGAATGTTGAAGTGAAACATATATCCAGTCCAATGGTATTCAGCCAAGTGCAGTCTTTTGCCTAAAAGATAGAAATTTCTATTCTGCATCATTACTAAAGATTTACTTTTTTTCCCCAGTTTCAAATTACATATACAGTTCTTTTCTAAAACTTGTTTTTAATTCTAGGCAGTCACTGTGATGGCAAAAGTTGGGTATCCAGGGTTCCTGTTTAATGAGACATATTTAAATGAAGATATCAAAATGGTAAGTCAGTTCCTCGAGTTATAGAGTAACTCTCTAGATGCTAAATGTATCATCTTTGCTACTTTGTTATTACTTTTATTAAACACTTTCTATTGTCTCAAATAGACACCTATTTAGAATTTAGGTGTGACTCACATGTGGTGACCAAGAGACTTTCTCAAGAGAATTTCTCAACTTTTATTGTAATTTATAATATTTTATTCACAACTTTAAAAAAATATATATGTCAGTATGGTGTACTATATACGTTCTTTAAACCTGTCTATGTATATATTTTAGATACTATATGCTCTTTAAACCATATCTATATGTATATATCTTCTTTTTAGTTACCTGAATATAGTTCTGTTGTGAGGATAGGAAGCTTTTAAGCATCGTTGCTATGCTAATTATAATTAAATACATCTACACTTTAGTTGTACACTGTGTACTACTAGCTTGGAAGCTTATGCAATACCATCAAACATGAAACAGTTCATAAAATATACATGCTTTATTTAATTTTTCGCTTAAATAATGACCGAAGAATGTATCAAGTTAGACTAATTGGATGGTTTAAATTGCTTTATGAAGTTCAATAAAATATTTCAGTCTATGTTTTCTAAGGCTTGTTCTGGCAGAAAGCACGTTCTGACCCATTCACTGGAGTGAACGGTAATATAAAGTGCTCTTTGGTGCCAGATGCTATTCCATGACATAAATAACTCATAGGTCACATAGTGTGTACTTAAGTACATTTTTCTTACCAGCTAGTCAATAGTTTCCTTGTGAAATTAGAGATAAGTGTCTTGGTATGGCATTGCATAATGCTTTAATGGGGTACTAAAGCACTGATTTTATACAGATTTACTCTCACTGATGGCATCGTGCAGATAACTAGGGATGTAGCGAACGTCGGAAAAAAAGTTCGCGAACATATTCGCGAACTTGCGCAAAAATGCGAGCGGTTCGCGAACGGTTCGCGAACCACATAGACTTCAATGGGAAGGCGAACTTTAACATCTAAAAAAGACATTTCTGGCCAGAAAAATGATTTTAAAGTTGTTTAAAGGGTGCAACGACCTGGACAGTGGCATGCCAGAGGGGGATCAAGGGCAAAAATGTATCTGAAAAATCTGCCTGTGTGTGCTTGGAAGAGATAGTGTAGGGGGAGAGCTGTTAGTGATTTCAGGGACAGATGATAGTAAGTTTGCTGGCTAGTAATCTGCTTGATACTGCTCTGTATTGGAACAAAAAAATAAATAAAAGCAGTCCTTACAAGGACTACTGTTATTGCAGCAGTCAGCAGATGAGATCAGAAGCAGGACAGCTGCCCACTGCAGCTACATACAGAGCACTGCAGTAGAAGGTAGATTACTAGCCAGCAAAGCTACCTAAGCTTAAATGTCCCTCAAACCCCTGCAGACTTCTGTCCCTCCAATAACAGAGCAGTATCAAAATGATTACTAGCCAGCAAACTTTCAACTGTCCCTGAAATCACTAACAGGCAGCAGCTCTCTCCCTACACTATCTCTTCAGCACACACAGGCAGAGTGAAAAAAAGCTGCAGGGCTTCGGTTTTTATAGGGAAGGGGAGTGGTCCAGGGGAGAGCTTCCTGATTGGCTGCCATGTACCTGCTGGTCTGGGGTGAGAGGGCAAAAAAAAGCGCCAACAATGGCGAACCCAAAATGGCGAACGTCGCGCGACGTTCGCGAACTTCCGGCGAGCGCGAACACCCGATGTTCGCGCGAACAAGTTCGCCGGCGAACAGTTCGCGACATCTCTACAGATAACTGTATTATTAAGCAAGATTAGGTTTGAACTTAATGTCTGCTTTTTGGAAAGCATTTTAATGTACTTGCTTAAAATTATCGCTCTCTTGAGCTTACTTAAAATTGACCAGTGTTCCTTGGCTACATAATTATGTGCAAATATAAAAAAGCTTGGTAGCCTAGTCACTGTTTCTTCGGTTATGTAAGTCGGTTATGTAACAACATCAAGAACATCAAAGTAGACTTAAAAAAACTCCCATGAGACTGTTATGAAGTATTGGAAACTTGGCTAGGGTTTCCCAATGAATTGTAAAGATGCGAAAATGCACCAGATTCAGATTCTGCTTTGACAGATGAAAGTCATTAAAGGAAAAGTAATAACAAAATATGAAAGTTGCTTACCCTCAGAGTGAGGAGAATGTTCTACACCTCCTATAGTAGTCTTATTCCATTGACAATTCAACCTGGTCCTGGTAAGGCTCCCCAGTCTATGTACCCTCAGCCTGAGGAGGTAGCAGTGTTGCATCCTTGGGTGCTGCAGCCTCCTTGGGTGCTACCAGGCCAGGATTTGTGGTAAAGCCAGAAAGGCCCAGGCCTAGGGTAGCATGCCACCCAGCCACACCTGAAGTTTGACGACACTTTAGCTCTTTACCTTTATGCCTGTATGTCCTAATAAATGCTTTTGAATTTGTAACCACTTTTTGGTTATTATTACTTTTGGAGAAAACTCACAATTTCAGTTGTTATTCTCTGGACCCTCTCTAATTCAGAAATGTCCTGTTTGAGTGCTGGAGACCAAAACTGTAAGGTTTATTCCAGATGGGGCCTTACCATTGTTTGTGCAGTGGAAGTACAACCCCCTCCTATAACAAATCCATGCCCCTTTTAATACAGCTCATGAACTTATTTGCCCTTGAAGCTGCTAACTTGGCAATGCTTCCTATAACCAAGTTTATTATTTACAAGGACTGCCTAGTGAAGTCTCTTTAGGGTATAAATGGACAGGGGCACTGCTACCATGAAGCGAGTAAAGAAACTCGCCTCTGGATGGCAGCAGCCCCCAAGTTACCAGGGGCGGCAAAAAGCCACTCGCCAGTATTAGAGAGACTGCTTCCAGGGTGCTCTGATGAATGTAGCTGAGTAATTCCTCACTCTTAATCAGCAGGCAGAGGGAAAGAGAAAAAAATATGCTGTTTACTACCAGTAGTAAAAAAACCCTTGTTAACTTTAAATAGTGTGCCCATTTAGAAGCTATACCCCAGACAAAACAGACATAAAATGCACTTAATGTATACACCAGCTTACCCAACACACAGAGAAAATAAAAAGCGGTTTATCTCAGTCAGGTAACACTCAAAAACACACAGCAGTACGTTATTTGCACTTACTCCCTCCTTGCACCCAGCACTCGCAGCATGCACGGCAAACACCAACGCCTTAAGATTTGTAATGCTACTAAACACTTAATTCACCTGCAATACTTGCTTAGCAGCTCCCACACTCGCTGTGCTCTCAGAAACTTATTGAGATATCAAACCAAAGAACACAGAACCTGGTGAGTACCAGGATGATGATGATATGATCATGGTATGATGATTATGATGATGATCTGATAATGTTGATGTTAATGATGATGATGATGATGATATGATGATGAAGATTATTATGATGATATGTTGATGATGATTTAATCATGATAATGAAGATGATGCATTTTTTCTATTGCCTTGTAGTTGAAATTCTCAGAGTCAGACTATTTTGGGAATGTCCTACAGACTCTGCATTTTATATCTCAATCTGATTTCCATTGGCTGAGGAGAGAAGTTCCTAAAAAGGAGTAAGTTCAATAAGAATTTGTATTGACTTTTTAATTTGTACGTGGCTGTTTCATTTCTTTACGAAGTGAAATTGCAAATAATACGCCTATTATAACATTTATTATGTTGTTGAGAAGCACTTATGAGAGCTCTGGTATCTCACACTAGTCATATACTGTAGGTAATCCACATGTTGTAGAGCTGCAAACTGCAGTGAAAATGAAAGTAACCATATATATTGGTGGAAGTTAATAGGTGGCTCACAAGATGGCCCATTATTTTTAAAAGTAAATTATTTGCACGTCACCTTTCCTACCTTAGCCACCAAACCACTTTCATGATGAGCACAGTCTCGTCATAAAACCACACCAAAAAAAACTTGGTAGAATATTATTTTTCACATAAAGGACCAGATCCAATTTAATGAGAAAAAGTTATCTCATGGTTTATCACATCAAAACACATGGACAAGCTTTAATTTGAGGAGAAAAAACTTTTATCCTAATCACTTCCAGTTTTTCCCCCAAAGTCTTCAACTGAGTTTTCACGTGATAAGTTTTCCTGAATTGAATTGCATTGCATCTCAAATTGAATGTCATCCATGAGTTATCACATGATACTGAACTGAATTGAATCTGGTCCAAAGTTGCTGAAAAAATGCAACAGATAACCATAAGACAAGAGCTCTGCAAACCAGTCATGGCTATGATTGGATAGGGATGTAGCGAACTGTTCGCCGGCGAACTTGTTCGCACGAACTTCGACCGTTCGCGTCCGCCGAATGTTCGCGAACGTCGCGCGACGTTCGACAATTTGGGTTCGCGTTCGTTCGACCATTCGAATTCCTTCGAACGATTTCCATTCGTTCGAACGATTATAAGCATTCGATCGAATGAAAAGCATTCGATCGAATGGTTTTTGATCGTTCGATTCGAATGAAAATCCTTCAATCGAACGAAAATCCTTCGATCGAATGATTAAAATCCTTTGATCGTTCGTTCATGGTTTTTATGCAACCAAAACCTGCCACCAAACAAGGAATTCAGAAATAAGCATCCGATTTAATGCCTCTGGGAGTAACATTGAACTAGTTGGTGAACAACATATTGCATAAGAGACACTGTTTGGGAATCACTGCCTTATATGAATAGAAGTTGAAGTATTATATACATCAGGACACATGTACTGTATGTCCATAAGTGCAATTTCGAGCACAATGGCCATTTTTTTCTTTCTCCCCAGAATTTCAGTATTATTGCAGTTGCAACTGCGTGAATGCTCTATGTCAACCACAATTGCGTCCCATTCTTCAAAATTACTCACAATTGCTTAGAATACTTTTGAAGTCTGTCTGGTGTCATTTCTGGTGTTTGCTGGCACCATTTCTGGGGTTTGGCATGCAAGTGAAGTGTGTGCCCCATTCTTTTGGCACAGCTCAACAGGGAATGGAGCTACTGCCTGGGAAGAAGGCGGCCACAGCTCCAGGCACAGCAGCACTCAATTTGGAACATAAGGCAGGAAGAACTGAGTGGCACTGAGCGCAACAATACAAACGTGCTAGGAGTGCTTTTTACCACAAGTACCTTTAATGAAAGTGGTTTTATATGTTAATGACTGCGGGAAAAATGTAGGGATGGTAACTGCACTTGTGCTCTTTTCCCAACAATGGAGTGCTGCTCCAGGTCTGAACCACCAGATTGGTGTCAGCTCAAGCTTGATAAAGGGCCCAGTAGAGGCCCGAAACATTGCCGCTTTGTTTGTGAGCTGAATAAATACTGATCACCTAATCAATTGCATCAGTTGTGCCGCAGGTCTCTTGCTTGGTGATGTACTTGTGCTCTTTTTACTAAGGCAGGCTTATATACCTTATACAATAGATTACATTAAGGGCTGCATTTTTTTTACCACAATGCAAAAAATCGTTATGGCTGCTTCTGCTTATATGATAGACACAATTTAGTTAAACAGTACTGTTCCGTACACATACACAAAAAAAAATATCCTTCTGCTTTAGGGTGACTTCAAGATAAATTTACATACTAATAATAAAGCTATCAGTATTGGAGATGTTTTTTATGTGGATTTTCTTACTACTGCATTCACATGAAACAGAAGTAAAATACTTTATTTTTTTTTACTTTACTCCATGTAGATGGTTTATAAATCCAACCACAGTCAATGCCTTCTACAGTGCATCAACCAATCAGATCAGTAAGTAATAATTTTTTTCCGTTAATGATTTAAAATTGTTTTGATACATATAGTTTAACATGGAAACTCGTGATATAGATTTGCTGAATTCCTTGAATAGAATAATCTGATGATTTCATAATAATCTTTTTTTTTTTACTATAACAACATTTCACAGAATCTCTAGCAAACTATTTCTGGGAAAGTCCACCTTAATGGTTGTTAGTGTTGGTGAGAATTTTTTGAAAAAAATTATTGATCAAGGGAAATCTTCCAGGAACCATGATTTTTCCTCTGCTCTTAAAAAACATGATGGGGTAGATACCAGGATTCTTAGAATACCATTAAACCATTATCACTGTTTTTAGTTATTGTTATTTATTTATTTATTTTTTGTTACTTGCCATTTTTATAGCAATGGTGGCATTTAGTCTTCCTTTCGTTTATATTCAGTAAATCAATTGTGAGCAAATTTACAGTAGAATATTGGTTGGGTTAGGCAGATTTTGTGCATTTTCCACATTGGATTTTACAATCCACAGCATAGAATACAGAGCATAATTCAATAGGATTTAAGAGAATAAATTATAAGGAGATTGAGGTCATTAGCAAAAGTTTTAGTTTTGACTTTTACATCTTGCTTTAAGACTGATATTTAGAATCGTATTTATCAAAAAGTGAACTCTAAAGCTCAACCATTGATAAATACGATTCTAATAATCTTATAGCATTGAATAGAAAGTAGGTGAGTTTTCTATGCTTAACATTTTGATCTGACTCTTTGTTGAAGACAAGAGTTCCCCAAACTATTTTACCCATGAGCAACATACAGAGAGTCCCACAGGATAACAAATAAGGGCTGAATTTTCAACTGGGAGCCACATCCAAAGGGTTGGTGAGCAACATGTTGCTTGAGAGCCAATGATTGGAGATCACTGTTTAAGACAATGCTTTTCAAAGACAATTTGCTTTATGTTTTTATTTTGATGCTGTTTTTCTAAAAGGGATAGTATTCCCTTTGTTCAACAAATGCAATGAATTGGGCTTGTGCTGAACATATTAATTGTCAATATTTATTGTTCTATGTTTTTTTGTAGTTTGTTGAGCTGCACAGGGCAAATACGTAAACTACAGCTATTCGATAATTCGATTATCAGTAAGCAAACCCCACCTTTGTCACAGTTTTGGTCTAAAAATTACGTCCATTATGCAGGGGGTTTATCTGAGTACTGGTAATCCAATTATCTTCCTCACATGAACCAAACATGGAGTATCTTCAGTGTCTCTGTTTTCCCTGTTTAGCTCAAGGAACAGCAAAAAGCATATATTTTTTAGGATTAACCCAATAGGCAAAAAGTATGCTCTGTGAAAGTCCTATTCATTGCACTCATGTTGAACAAGGAGTTAAAGTGTGCCTGTGTAAACTGAACCAAATTATATTTAGCTAATAATAACAGCACAATATATCTGACTTCATCTGGTGTCACTGACCCTAACAGCCAGATAGGTTCTAGGTTATTTAGATGCATAAAAGAAACAATAGAAACTCATGATTAATATAGAAATGTTTCTCCTTTACATTTATGGTACAAAGCATGTACATTTCCATAAGATATAAGAACCTTTTTATGGGGCTTATTGTGATTTCAAATGCAAGCCTTTCTTTTCACAAGAAGTTTGTTATTTGAAAATGATGCTATGATACATACAGGTATAAGTGTTAAGTATAAAAATATCACTTTTCATCTATAGTCCTGCAACCATTTATAATGCAGTGTATCTAATTAGAGCTAAATACCTCCCAGCCATGATATACATAATGTGCACATTAGTTACTCACTTTAATTTACATATTCCGGTGAATTGTGGTGGCATTCTGACACTATCTGTATGATCCAATTTGCACAATTTGCCAATTCAACACATTAGAACTCACAATTATTCATCAGCTCAGCACAGAGATAAAAGTCAAAATTAAAGAAGAAATAAATATTATGAAACACGTGTTCAACAATTCTTCTTACACTTACATTTATAAAGTGCAAACTCGTGGCAGAAATCAATTTTTCAACAACAAAAAACATGCAAACTTGCATTTTATTGTTTGCTGTAGAAAAGTATAATGCTGATGATAAAGTAGGCATTAGGATCAAACAATTAAGACTTTTAAAAGTATCATATGACTCATTCATAACCAATGATTTGTTAGTATTAGGTTACTGTTAGCCTGTGGAATTGTGCAAATAAAAAGGGGCACGGCAGATGTTTATTCAAAGTCGGCAAATGTCTTGTATTTGCATTTACACATTTTATATCCTTTGAATAAATCTGCAAAGCAGACCAGCATGGTCAATCTAGAAAAATTTGGGGTGGTGATGAGGTAGGAACTAGGGGGCAGATTTGCTAAAGGGCAAAGTGAAAATTTGCCAGTGGGACGTCATTCAGGCACTTTGCTGATTTATTAATAGCCGCAGGCGTAACTTTGCTAGCGAAAGAGACAGATGCTAGCGATCATTCGCTCTGACGTCCCAAAAAACGCTCACATCTTTTCCTTTTTTCAGAGTGATAGCCTGCAAAAGTCCTTAAAAATTTTTTTTGGGTAACGGGGTTCCTCCATACATTTTCTAACATATGGAACATAAACTATACAGTGGGCTCATGTGTGGGGCAATATACCACCTCTATTTTCTTTATTAAGGTTCCCTGGGCTTATGTAATGTAATGTATTTGCTGCAATATATACGTCCATTAAACTTTATAATTTCTCGCCATATGCAAATTAGCCTGAGCGAAGACCTCTAACGAAGTTGAGCTAGGCATAATTGAATGCTATCGCATCTTCGATTTGATAACCGACATAACGATATCGAAACTTCGCCAGTGTTCGGCGCCCTGGACGCAACTTTGCATTTTTGTAAATTAGTGTTGTCTGAGCAAATTTTCGTCTGGCGAAATGTAGCGATGTGTGGGAAGCCGTAGCGGGCGAATTTTCACAAGTTAGGGAATTTGCCCCTAGGAGTGAGGGTTAAGAGAAAAGGAAAGAAGTAGGAACATATTGTCAGTTCCCCATTGGTATTAGATACATTTTGTATCTCTGGGGTGGGGAAGCACTGGAATAAGCTGTATAGTTTATTGAAGGCAGACTACTAGTGGGTAGTTCCCTTCTACTACTAATGGCTATTGCTTTCCTATATATAGAACCCGCCCGACCCACGGGTAAACTCGCGGGTATCTGGTTGGCCCGCACATCACTACTATTCAGTGCTACCATTATTTCTGTAGCTGAAATAAACATTTACTGTAACCTTTTCTAGACATTGTAGGGTTGCAAAAGTCCATGACATTCTCCTGTATTGTTAAGAGCATTTGCATTTTTCAGAAATGTTTAATAAGCAGCTGCTAATTGTGTCACCAATAAAGAAATTATGTCACAAATATTTTTTTTTATTTATAATTATTGATTTAGTGGAATATATTTCTAAAAAATTAAGCCCATATCTCACAACCACACATTGTAAGGTATGTGGTGTAGTTCCATTATCTGCCTTGCAGACTGCAGAGTATTGTTGGAGTGATATTAATGTGACTTTTTTTGTGCTTGTGTTTAAGAATGTGAATTTTGGCACATGGTTTCTGTAAGTGTGTCTGCTTGCTTTCTTTCCAAAATAGCAGGGCCCAAATTCTTTATTGGATTACAGCCATCTTTATGGCAAGTCAATGATCTTGTACTTCAGCTACTATTGTTTATACTGTTGCAAACCAAACCTTAATTTACACACTGCAGCTTCTCTTCACTGTTGTTCTGATCATTTGGGTTGCTGGTAGTGGTGAATGAATTTTTTCACCAGGCATGGATTCACGACAAAAAAGTTGCCAAGACAAAATTTGTCGCCATAAGAAAAAAAGCCTATTGACTTTAATGCATTTGAACAAAAAAATTGGTAGAGACAAAAAAGTCGACTCAAGCAAAAAACTCTTTGGCTTTTATGCATTAGGAATGAGAAAAAATTGTCACGCACGTAAAAAATTATCACGCATAAAAATAATTTTGTCACCCATTGACTTCAATGCAGTTTGCAAATTTTTTTTGCGAAGCGAAATTGGACAGATTCGCTCATCTCTAGTTGCTAGCCTGAATGAATAGAGAGGCGGCCATACCATGTAGGGATTTTCCTATAGTATGCACTCGTTCTGCCCCTGGGCCAGTTGGGGAGTTTCTGTACATTATGGCTCATGTATAACCAACTTAAAAAAGGACCAGTTTTATCCTTTAGCAGTGTTGCCCACCCAAATGCCTTCAATCTGTAATTGTTTAAAAACCTTTTTGAGGTATTCACAAACTAAAAAAAAGTAGCTGTTGTCCTTGTTCTGACATATTTTAACAGTGTTCTTATGTTTACCTTACTAGTGGATCAAGAGTCAAGTCAAGTTGCAAGTATGAAGGTGCCAGTGACCCTGCAATTATTGCATGATAATTCTTATGCTTCATTCTCAGAATTAAAGCAAGCAAGACAATATACCACACTATGAAATCTGTACATGAACTGGTTTCCATTTTCTTTTTTTACTGTCAAAACAAAAAAACCCGAAGTGGACAGATAAAACAATAGGAGTCACTTCTTATGCAGAATAATTTACCCTAACCTTAGCTTTGCCTGTGTTATTATACGGTATGTCCAGTTTTTCACTGTAGCAATGCACATTTATCCACAGAGGTTATTCAAAATGTTTCAATTTCATATCTGCATCTGTCAAATGACCTTGATATTCTCAAGTACTTTTTCTTTAATAGATGATGTTAGGTAAGATAAGGGATAGATTAAGATGAAGAAAGACATTCATGTTTTTATTCCCTTATAATTAGACATATTTATTGTGATTTGTGTACCTGCGTTTCATCATTGTAGGATTTCCAGCTGGCGAACTTCAAAAGCCTTTCTTCTGGGGAGCACAGTATCCACGGTATGGAAATTAATATATCTATTCAGACCATATATATAAGGACATTTAAAACAGTATACCTACACAAAAGTCTAAGGAAATATAAAGTAAAGATCCTTATCTGCTTGGTATGAACAGACATTCTCCCCAAATGCTTTCAACTTTCAGGTAAGTGCAACCCGCTTTTCAGTTCAGCAATTTTGGACTGGCCAACCAAAATGGGGGACTGCTGGAAGTGATATTATTTTGCTGGCATAAAGGCAGAATACACAGGGCCATGTATTTGGGCCATTTTTGGTGAGATATATTCATTTTGTCACACTTGGTTTAAAGGCATTCCATATTACCCCTCTGCCGCTGATGGAAATATGTTGAATGTAATCATAAGAATTCCAGTAACAAAAATGGCTACTAAGAGAAACAAAAGAGTACATTCCATCAATTTTGAGTTTGCTGTAAATTGTAAACCTATAAAATGACACCATATATTTTCTTTTACGAAAACATCCCATTATTGTTTGTGCCCATAGGCCCCCCCTTATGACTCCCCATCATGACTCAGGTTGCAGTTGCATTACCTGCAGTCCTTGTAGCTAAATTCATGTCTAACAAAATTTAACTACAAGGGGCAGATTAATCAAGGGTCAAAGTGAATTCGAGGGAATTTTCGAAGTAAAAAAATTTGAAATTCAAAGTAATTTTTGGATACTTCAACCATCGAATAGGATATTTCAACTTCGAATTTACTTCGATTCAAAGTAAAAATCGTTCGACTTTTCGACCATTGGATAATCGAAGTACTGTCTCTTTAAAAAAACTTCAACTTCAATACTTCGCCAACTTAAACCTGCCGAAGTACTATGTTAGACTATGGGGATCTTCCACAGCAATTTTCTAAGATATTTATATTCGAAGGAAAATCATACGACATACGATAAAATTGTTCGAAGTACGATCAGAGTACGATCCTACAATCGTACTACGATTGGAATACGATCGTACGATGAATAAAATCCTCCGACTTTGAATTCAAATGTTGGAGGATTCTATTCAATAATCGAATTTTGAAGTATTTTCCACTTCGAAATTCGACCCTTGATAAATCTGCCCCCAAGTGTGTGGCAAGGAAAAGATAAAGGGTTGCAGCTATTCACATTGCACTAATGTTTATTGTTAATATGGCCTAGGGCCCTCTGTGTTTCTCAACACTTGTTCTGGAAAATGTTAATTACTACAACAAGACCCAAATGGTAGTTTTTAATAATCATCCTAGAATATAATCAACATACAACACTGACACACCAACTGATCATCTATGAATTACATATTGCTCTTATATGAGCCTTTTAAATATATGTAGCTGCTGTTTAAAATGATGGTCCCTTTAATAGAGGGTTATATTCTAAACTCTGGTCTGACTTTTTGGGGCAAAACTAAAATTTTTCGGGTTTTTTTTTTTAACTCGAATTTTTGGAGATTTATTAAAGCCCTATGCAGCAAGAAGCCGAATCCGAAAGTCCGCTGTCTCGGATATGCCGAGGTTGTGTTTAAGTCAATGGCAGAGTTGCCTATACTTTTGAAGGTTCTGTTGTCTGAGCTGGAATTAGCCTGAAAATCCGTCCTTTTAAGGCAAAAATTTCGATCTTTTTGTGAAAAAGCACAAAAAAATCAAGCAATTTGTGAAAAAACTTCCAAACTCTTAAATCAAGCTTTTTAATTAATAAATAAGATCAAATTGTGGATTCTAGTTTGGAAAAAAATGGATTTTGATAAATAATGCTTAATGTTTTAATGTCTTGATGTTTTACTCCTTTTTTTAAAAGAAAAAATATGCTTGACTTCTTATTAGAAATCCATCCTTAACAATCCATTATAAAGTAAATTGCTCCTTATTAGCATAATACTGTTTAAAAAGTGTGCAGACCTGTCTATGCCTGCAGTAACACAGAGCTAAAGTTCAGTGTCCCTTATTTTAGAATTCTGCAGTCACAACATTTTGCATCAAAGATTTACTGAGACAGTTTTTCAGTTTTCCATTTACTGTATGCGCAAAACAAAATACTCTGGTCTTTTAAACTATCTTTAACAGTAATAACATTGTTGTGGTTCATTTATTAAAGGGTATATCATGCTCTCTTTAATATTTTGTGTGTGTGCGTAGTTATTTACCAGCACAGCTCTGCCTACTGCTGGGAACACATTAAATACTAATGGTCTATCAGCAGAAAAATGCTAATTTGGGGGAAAAAATTTCCTTATTACTGTACTTCTGAAAGTGTTATTGCCATGTGTGTATTAGGAAATACATATCCTGACTATTTATTAATAGGCACACCAAAGGTGTTTTAGAGGGTATATTGTTTATTTTATCCATCAAATCCATTAAAACAATATTTAATAAGTGTCACTAGAACAAAAGTATAGGTATAGGATACTTAATCCAGAAGTCTGTTATCCACAAAGTTGCAAATTATGGGAAGGCCATCTTCCATACTGTAAGCAAATAACTGTACATTTTAAAATGATTTCCTTATTCTCTATAATAATAAAACAGTAGCTTGTACTTGACTGTAACTAAGCTACATAAACCCACACTGGTGGAAAAACAATGCTCTTAGGTTTATTAAGTGTATAGTTTTTTTTTTATAGCAGACTTAAATGGGTGGTTCACCAGTAAGTTCACTTTTAGGGGCACATTTACTTAGCTCGAGTGAAGGAATAGAAGAAAAAATACTTTGAATTTCAAACTTTTTTTTGGCTACTTCGACCATCGGCTACTTCGACCATCGAATTGGCTACTTCGACCTTCGACTATGACTTCGAATCGAACGATTCGAAGTAAAAATCGTTTGACTCGACCATTCGATAGACGATGTACTGTCTCTTTAAAAAAAACTTTGACCCCCTTCTTCGCCAACTAAAACCTACCGAACATCAATGTTAGCCTATGGGGAAGGTCCCCATAGGCTTCCTAACAAATTTATGATTGAAGGAAAATCGTTTGAACAAACTATTTTTCCTTCGATCAAAGTATTTGCGAAAATTCGAAGAATTTTACTTTGACGGTCGAATATCGAGGGTTAATTAACCCTTGATATTTGACCCTAAGTAAATGTGCCCCCTAGTATGTTATAGAATGGCTAATTCTAAGCAACTTTCCAATTGGTCTTCATTATTTATTTATTTTTAGCATTTTTAAATTTATTTGCCATCTTCTTCTGACTCTTTCCAGCTTTCAAATGGGGGTCACTGACCCCATGTAAAAACAAATATTCTGTAAGGCTACACATGGGTAGTGTTACTGATACGTTTGATTACTCATCTGTCTTTTCTGACCCTCTCCTATTCATATTATAGTATTGTATTCAAATCAGTGCACGGTTGCTAGGGTAATTTGGGTCCTAGCAATAAGATTGCTGAATAAAAAGCTAAATAACTCAAAAACCAAAGCAAATTTTCTCAGAATATCACTCTTAACATCATACTAAGGGGCAGATTTATCAAGGGTCGAATTTCGAAGGAATGGGAAATGCCATAATTTCGAAATTCGAATAAGAAAAGACCAACCGAAATTGATCAAAAAACCGAAGCTTTTTTGGGTGAATAGGCCTTTTTCGTTCATATTCGAATTGTGCGAATCAAAGTAACAGTGCATTAGATCGGATTTGATTCAAAGTTTTTCCAAAAGTCCACCAATTGACTCGAAGTAGGTTCTAGGAGGTCCCCCATAAGCTAAAATAGCATTTCGGCAGGTTTTAGATGGCAAATGGTCAAAGTAGAATTTTTAAAAAAACAGTACATGATACATTTCTATATACCAATTTTCGAATTTTTTTCAAATTTGAATCGAATTTGGACTATTCCCTAATCAAAGTACACAAAAATTAGCTTGAAATTAGATTTTTTTTTCATTCGAATTTTCACTTCGACCCTTGATAAATCTGCCCTTTAGTTAACTCAACAGTGAACAAACCCTTTAAGATATTAGATGTAAACTACAGAAAAATCCATTATCTAGAAAAGACAAGGTCCCAAATTGTCACATTTAAGTGTATGATCTTATTGCTCTGTCTTGTTTCCCCTTTAATAAATAAGTGATAGTTTCAAACACATATTTGTTTTTTGATATCATCTAATGGCTCTTGGAATCCCATAGCCACCAGTCTGTAGATAAAATGCAAAATGAACTCATACACATCGTTGTTAAGCATTTGCCAATATACACCGTTTGGCTGATTAGAACTGGCAGCCTGATGATCCAATTTCATCTTTGATATTCCTGTGCAGCTTCAAGAAAATGAATAATTAAAAACTAAATCCTAGCAGGATCATGATCAGAAGCTGAATGATACCAAGGATTGTGGCTTTTTATTAGCAAAACTGAGCATGTTAAATATTTGCATGTATTTTTTCTTGCTGTATGTACTGTATATGGATTTATAAATTGTTTTATAATCTTTTAGATCACTGAGCTATGGCGCAATAGGAGTAATTGTTGGGCATGAGTTCACGCATGGATTTGACAGCAATGGTATATCTATTTTTATATATATTCACTGTCCCAAGGTGCACTCCGTTTACAGTGTTGAGAACCTGGGTGCCTGCCAATATGTAATAGAGTCCAATGTAGCAAGTAGCGGCACTCACAGGATTTGTGACAAGTTCCAATTTTGCAAGAAAATCTTTATTGAAGCTCTATATATTGGAGCTTCAATAAAGATTTTCTTGCAAAATTGGAACTTGTCACAAATCCTGTGAGTGCCGCTACTTGCTACATTGGACTCTATTTTTATATATATATATATTTTTTTTTTTTGGTCCGCAAATATACAGATACAATATTCAGATACTGATATTCTTGTAGAGTACTGAGCTATGTTGGGACTATGGTTCATTTAGTCACCAGAATGTAATTGAAGCCCCGACATGAATGCCTTTGCCAAATGCACTGACCATCTTGCTAAATACATAAGTCCCGTGCTGCTCTAAATATCATTGTACCCTTAAAGAGGATGTAAAGGCAAAAAAATAAAATCCCATTTTTACTTTATTTAATGAAAAAGCAATCTATCTCCAATATACTTCAATTAAAAAATGTGTACCGTTTTTATAATAATGACTGTATGCAGGGAAATTCCTCCTTCGTTTTACTTGCTGCATAGCTGCAGATAGGAAACTTCAGACTGTCCCTAACTGCTCTGCAGGGAAACAATCAAACAACAGGTGGAGTCCCCACCTTACTTCCCTGACCTCGAGCGGCTTTGTTTGTTTCCCTATAAAGCAAACGGCGACTGTGTAGAGATTTGTATTCTCAGACCCAGTGCAGCCTTTATATTCTCATTATTTATCAATATCGGCTTCTACAGCAGAAATTATTTGACTTGTGCTGTTTTGATAATTTATGATGATCCCTAACTGAAGCTCAGACCAAACTGAGCATGTTCCTGGTTTTGGTCTTCCAAAAAATGTTTAACAAAAGTTACAAGATGGTGACCCCCTGTGGCCAACTTTAAAAACATAAATCATTTGTTTAATTAGGCTTCTGGTGCAATAAGTTCATGTTTATGTTTAATATACAAAATACAGCATTTCTAACATTCTATTTTAGACTTTAATTCCCATTTAAAGGCAAATGAGCAAATTATTAGCAAGTTGTGCCTGATCTTATGGCAGGTGAAAAACTGGATCAGGCATGCGGTGTATTAATCCATTCTGTTGATGATATACTGTATGTACCAAGATGGTCATCAGTTGAATTTTACCAACATATTTAATCATTTAGAGATTTCGAATTTTGGTTGTTCTGTCCTGTACACTGGACTGCATAGTCAAAACTTTGCCAAGCAGACTGAATTCATCTGTCCTTGTGACCCCAGTTTTAAAATCCCTGAAAAAAAATATTCAGAAAATAATATGGCACTAGATGTAAAGAAATTTTTTTTAGAAGCCGCGTAGGTGGTGTTTTCACAGTGAGGGCACTGAGGTTGTGGAATGCACTGCCGGATGATGTTGTGATGGCTGATTCTGTTAATGACTTTAAGGGGCAGGTTTACCTAGGTTCAAATATCGAGGGTTAATTAACCCTCGATATTCGACTGCCGAATTGAAATCCTTTGACTTTGAATATCGAAGTTGAAGGATTTAGCGCTATTCCTACGATCGAACGATCAAAGGATTTTAATCCATCGATCGAAGGATATTCTTTCGATCAGAAAATTGTTAGGAAGCCTATGGGGACCTTCCCCATAGGCTAACATTGGCCTCGGTAGGTTTTAGGTGGCGAACTAGGGGGTCAAAGAATTTTTTAAAGAGACAATACTTCGACTATCAAATGGTCGAATAGTCGAACGATTTTTAGTTCGAATCATTCGATTCGAAGTCGTAGTAGTAGTCGAAGATCGAAGTAGCCATATTCGACCATTCAAAATTCAAAGTATTTTTTCTTCAATTCCTTCACTCAAGCTAAGTAAATGGGCCCCTGACTTGGATGAGAATAATATCCAAGGCTATTGTGAACTAAAATATATAATCAGGGGCCGATTTATCAAAGATCGAGGTGAATTTTCAGATTAAAAAAAAAAAAATGAATTTCAAGCTTGACTAGGGAATAGTCCAAATTCGATTTGAATTTGAATGAAATTCAAAAATTTGAATGTCTGTCTCTTTAAAAATGTAACTTCGACCTTTCGCCATCTAAAACCAGCTGAATTGCTGTTTTAGCCTATGGGAGACTTCCTAGAACCTGGAGTCAATTGGTCGAGTTTGAAAAATCTAATTTTTTTTGGGGAAAACTGTGATTCCAATTCGATCAATTGCACTATTACTTCGATTCGTACGATTCGGCCTATTCAACTGAAAATGGACTTATTCAGTGTAAAAAACTTCAACTTAATTTCGGTTGGTCTTTTTGAATTTGAATTTCAAAGTTTTTCAAATTCAAAATTTGACCCTTGATAAATATGCCCCTTAGTGTATGAGTATATAGTATTTAGTTTATGTGAGTGTATGGAGGGGTCAGTGTGTGTGTGTGGATGATGGGTTTCATTGGAGGGGTTGAACTTGAACCCAACTTAACTAAGTAACTATGTACAGTAATGTTCCTTGTGTGCTCTCTCTATACATACACTATAGCTTATAACAGGACAGCATGATATTTCATAACATCATCAATATGTATATTTCATCTTTCCTAAACCTCTTTATATTCATAATCAATTGAAACTTACTAACATACCTGTATAGTTTAATATCTAACCCAGATATGGTATAGTAAATGCAGATTCCTCATTTATTATTTAAGGTCGGAAATATGACAAAGAAGGTAATTTGTTTTCATGGTGGACAAGGGAATCAGAAGAAAGATTCAAAAACAAAACCCAATGCATAGTGGACCAGTACAATAATTATTACTGGAAGCAAGTAGGATTGCATGTGAGTAAACTTTTAAAGGGCTATATATGTTTAGGGGCAGATTTATCAAGGGTTGAAGTGAATTCGAGGGAATTTTCGAAGTAGCCGAATATATTTTATATAAGAAAATTTTATTTCATATGCTTACTTAAAAAATGGTTATCTGATATCCTTCTTTTTTTGGGTAGGTAAAGGGAACGAAGACTTTGTCAGAAAACATAGCTGATAATGGCGGAATAAGAGAATCTTTTCGGGTATGCAAAATCATGTATTTATATCCTAACGTTTAGTCAAATGATTCGATGAAGCAAAAAACTTTATGGGGGTTATTTACTAAACTCTGAATGCAAAAATCACAAAGAATTTGTGTTTTTTTTTTATAAAATCGGACTTACGAATTACGAATTTTTCGAAATTTATTAAACCCAGAGGATGGAAAAGTCAGAATCAGAAAATACGACATCTCAGACCTCTCGAGGGTGCATATAAGTCAATGGGAGATCAATCAAACAGGATTCTTAGTCAGCACCTGTAGCCTCCCAATTCTTAGGGCCTAGTGCACGTGCAATGGTTTCTACCATGTATCTGTTCACTCACAATTTTCAAATATTGACAGCACCAGTCTTGGATTTCTTTGATTAAAATGCCTTTATTGAGACATGGGCTCAGACCCCGATACACTTGGAGTTTCGTGCAATAGCCTGTAGTTTTTGAGCAAAAATCTGAGTTTTCCGGGTGAAAAATTAGAAAAAATTTTGAAAAATTGGATGAAAAATCAGAAAAAATTGTGAAAATCTGATTTTTTCCTGCAGAGCAAATTTTAAGGAAAATGTAATAATAAATAAGCGTAGAATAAAATAGAGATAAATTCAGACTTTGATAAATAACACCTTAAATGTAGAAAATCACACAATTACCAGTGTCAGTTGTACTTATATAAAAGTACTTGCAATATTTGCCTTCTTAAAAACTCTCTTTTTTTTTGCTTTGAAGCCCACTGTCTTCCTTTGTTCATTTTAATTCCTTCTGTCCTTGTTTTCGGGTATTTCTTTCTTCTTTTGTACTTATACACAAGAACATATCAAAAGCAAGAGTAACATTGCTCAGTACTGTTTTCTTTTTTGGGGGAATATTGTAAATATGCCTGAACACTAGTGATGGGCGAATTTGTCCCGTTTCGCCATGAATTTCGTGAATCTCCCGCAAAATTAGCGAAACTGGCAAAAAAAACTGCGATTTTGACAACAACAACAATTCGCCGACATAAAAATGGGCGACGTCGTCAAAGTTGACACCGGCGCCCATTAAAGTCTTGCATAGACTCCATTTTGTGGGAAATTCGCAAATTTTTTGGTGAAACTGGAGACATTCGCCCATCACTAAGGCAGTAAATATGCAGAGCCTCTTGGGTGGTGACATCTATAACTTCCTGTTCTCCACTTTTTATTGTTTGTAAGTTGGGTATTTTGCATTAGTTACAAGCAAGTTGGGTGTGATTACAATATCAATATTTTATCCCATTTTTTTCAGGCATACAGAAAGTGGATTGAAGATTCAAGGAAGGGTAAAGAAGAAGTGCTTCTACCTGGCCTACATTTCAATAATAATCAGCTCTTCTTCATCAGTTATGCTCATGTAAGCCACTAAAGAGAAAGCAGGTCTTGCATCTCAGCATCCAGCCTAACATCTACTATATATTTTGTTCGCCTTCTGAGTTACTATCACATGCATATAAAAATGTTGGTTTAGGATCCCATAACCTCTAAAACAGTTTGCCAAATACATCATAATAAAATATAAACACATACACACAGCATACTACAGGTATGGGATCTGTTATCTGGAAACCCGTTATACAAAAAGCTCCGAATTATGGAAAGGCTTCCTCCCATAGACTCTATTTTATCCAAATAATCAATTTTTTTTGTAAAAACCTTGTACTTGATCCAAACTAATAATCCTTATTAGAAGCGAAACCAGCCCATTAACAGACTTAAGATATGAAGATCCAAATGACATACCTGTATTTGTAGTAAATGAAATGCAAGCTCTTAAACGAAGACAATCATAAAAATGATCCCTGTATATGTGTCCTAGTAAGATTTTGCAACTTTAGGGGCTGATTCATTAAAATGCGAAGTTGCGCCTTAGCAGCCGAACGCAGGCGAAGTTTCACTAGCGTTAATTCGTCAGTGTGAGCATTTCTTAGCGACTTTTCGCTAAAGTTCAATTCTGCCTTGCAAAACTTTGTTAGTACTCTTACACTTAGGTCAATTTGAAAAGGACGGGCTCTAATGCCCTAGACATAAGCCCACCCTAAAAAAAATGTGGCACACCCCTTTTTTTACAACTTTTATGAGTTTCCAGCATACGATATGATTAGTGATGGGCGAATTTGGGGCATTTCACTTGCCGAAAAATTTGCGAATTTCCTGCGAAATTCGTGAAACGGCAAAAAATGAGTGAAATGGAACCGGCGTCTCGTTTTTGATGCAGACGACCATTTTTTGGACGCTGGCGCAAATTCGCTGGCGAAAATGCGCTGCTGTCCGTCCATTTTTTTGCAGGCATTCGCCACGAATTCGCGCCTGTCGAATAAATTCGCCCATCACTAGATATGATGTCGCTGACATGAGATTGAGGAGGATGTAGCTACATTTTATAAGTTCGCCAGGTCTAAGGTCATGAAGAAAATTCTGGCGGAAGAGGTAACGTTCTGTAAAATTTATACTTTAGGGAATTTGCGCCTGAGCGTAAATGTGCCTGGTGATTGGGCGTGAAACTGGCCACTTCTCCCTTTAGTAAATCTGCCCCCTGAATGGGTTTCATTTGATAATTTGAACATTTCAGCTTTTACTCCAATTCTGTTTTTTCACAAGACAAAAAGTGGCGGTTTTTCCCAATCCGATTTCTTCGGTATATAATGTAGACACCTTTAGGACTTGTCTTTTTTGCTTACTCATGTGAACTCATTTAATTACACGCATCTTCTATATCTTTACAATACAGCCTTATTAAACAAACACAGATATTCATTGATGTGGTCTATATGTGTTTTAGGTGAGATGTATCAACTTCCGTATTGAATCTGCAAGAGATCAAATAATGAATGGAGTACATAGTCCTCCCCAATTCAGGTAATATTGATAACAAACCAACAGAAAATGTCTTTGTATAGATAAATCTATGAGACAAAACATGTACCAGAGAATACAGCACCTAGTGGCACAACTTTAATTATACTAGCCTTCACTAGTAAACACGTTTCTAAATATTGTGCCAAAACAGGTATGGGATTTGTTATTTGGGAACCTGTTATCCAGAAAGTTACAAATTATAGACCCCATAGACTCCATAGACTTCTAATAAAATAATTCACATTTTTAAAAATGATTTTGCTTTTCTCTGTCATAATAAAACATTATCTTGTACTTGATTCCAATTAAGATATCATTAATCCTTATTGGAAGAAAAAACAGCCTAATGGGTTTATTTAATGATTTTTAGTAGACTTAAGATATGGAGATCCAAATTATGGAATTTATGGAAAACCTCAAGTCCTTAGCATTCTGAATAACAGGCCCAATACATGTAGGGGCACATTTACCTAGGGTCGAATATCAAGGGTTAATTAACCCTCGATATTCGACTGTGGAAGTAAAATACTTCGAATATCGAAGTCGAAGGATTTACCGTTATTCCTACGATCGAAGGAATAATTGTTCGATTGATCGATTAAATACTTCGAATCGAACGATTCGAAGGATTTTAATCCATCGATCAAAGCATATTCCTTTGATCAGAAAGTTGTTAGGCAGCCTATGGGGACCTTCCCTTTTAGGTGGCGAACTAGGGGGTTGAAGAATTTTTTAAAGAGACAGTACTTCACATTTTCTGCGCAGGAGGGGGTCAGGGCGCTGCACAACGCTAGTGCAGAGAGTGCAATTGCGCTCTCTGCACTAGAAGAGCCGAATTTCCAGGTTGAAAACCGGAAATTCGGCTCTTAGTTACCAGGAGCGGCATTTTTGCCGCCCCTGGTAACCAGGGGGGCGCTGCCGCCTGAGGCGAGTGTCTCAACTCGCCTCATTGGTGGAGTGCCCCTGGCGTCGCGGGTCTTCTCAGTAGCGATTTTACTCCTATTTCGGAGCACGTCTACTTCTGATGATGTCACTTCCGGTTTACAATGACAGCACTTCCTGTTTTACTCCTTTTTTTCTGATCATGCCTACTACCGATGATGTCACTTCTGGTTTACAATGACAGCACTTCCTGTTTTACTCCTTTTTTCTGATCATGCCTACTACCAATGATGTCACTTCCGGTTTACAACGACAGCACTTCCTGTTTTACTCCTTTTTTTTCTGGTCATGCTTACTTCTGATCATGTCACTTCCAGTTACAATGACAGCACTTTATTCTGACCTGATGGTCAGCGGGTCGTGGGTCCATAAGGTACTTGCGGGTTGGGAAGCTGGTCCAATCGGGTAAGAATGCAGATTGTGGGTCTGGGTCGGGGATTGCAGGTTGCGGGTACGGGTTCCAAAAAAATGGACCCGCGCATGACTATACCCTGTGTAGCTGGCACACAAGGTAAAGCCTTGAAGTCTTACAAAGGTGTGTGGTTGGGTGCCTTTATAGTAAAAGTATCAATTAATGATGCAATATTAGCTAATAGTAATAATTTATGTGGCACGGTGCCATTTCCCTAACTAAGAAATTAACTTTTAGTTCATAAAATCAATATCTTTCTTTAACATAAATGGTTTATGTACAATAGAGACATGGCCAATTGCTAATCTGATTCTATACAAAGAGATATATAGTGAATAAAGTACCCCCTCTTGTAAAATATAAGGATATTATAAGTCACGAGGAGTTTCATGACCATATAAAAGTACGAGGCCAAAGACCGAATGTTTTTATACAGGTCATGGAACTCCGAGGTAACTTCTAATATCCTCAAATTTTGCAACCAGGGGTACTTTATTTATTATAATACACAAGTTTCAGTGAGTCATGTGACAGAAATGACATCAGAACTCACTGTTTATAACTGATGACATCAGAACTCACCGTTTATAAAGATATAATTTACAGGATATTCATGGCTTTTGTGTATTATACATTTATAAAATAATTATAGTTTTATGTTTTCTCTTTCTTGACAGGGTAATCGGTGCAATGAGCAATTTTGAAGAGTTTCACAAAGCTTTTAATTGTCCCAAGACGTCAAAAATGAACAGAGGTGATAATTCCTGTCGAGTTTGGTAGAAAAAAGAAGATTACATTTTATTTTTCTCCATATATTAAAAGGACTTCTCTTTGAATTGCGCTACAAACTGTTATTTTTTGAAAGTTGAAAAGAGGATTCAGTTTTGTGTTTTATTGCTGTCCATCAAAACATATTGATTTAGTCATAGGGATTAAAGGTTTGTACAATTTTGGGATGCACCTAGAATTAGCTCAATAGTTCTTCAAAAACACGAGGGGCTTTAAAACTTTAGTTATATTAACAAGATATAGGGTAGCAGTTTTCAAGTTCTTTGATTTTGTCACAAATTTTGTATGTAGCCTATTTATCTCTGTCAGTAATGAAGATATTGAATTGAAAGTATAGTAAAGAAAGATTTTGTGATAATTACTGTAGTTCAGCTATAATGATATTTTGTACAATATCATCACTTATTAGCCTTTATCAACCTTCAGTGATATATAAAAAAAATAGTTTCATGTTTTTTTTTAAACTTTTTAAACTTAACAGGCTGCACAGGCCAACAGAGGATAGAACTGTATTACCCGACCTGAAAGCAATTATATGGCTTAGAATGTAGCTCACAGGCATAAGTGAAATATGTCATCATTAGTGATGGGCGAATAAATTCGCCAGACATGAATTTGTGGCAAATTTATGCATTTTGCCTCAAGCGAGTCAATTCATTTGCCAATTCGCTGGCGAAAAATCCGCAGCATAAAAAAAAATCACAGAGAGTCAAAATTGGTGCGAGAATAAAAATTGACATGTGTCAAAATTATTTTGACGCCCATTGACTTCAATGCGTTTCGCGAATTTCACAGTAAATTCACAAATTTTCCGGTGAATCAAAATGGCACAGATTCGCCCATCACTAGTCATCATCTCTTTTCCTTTCATGTTGTGTATTAGTTGTGTGTCTAATCTGGAAGTCCATCTTCACTAGAAGAGACCTGCTGGAAGTACAATGATGCAGAGTAGGGATCTTTTCACGTTAGTGCTCCCCTTAAAAAACATGCGGGGTGCTAAGGAAAAAACAAATTGCTATATTTTCTCAGATAAATAACTTTCCATCGAAATTTATGGGGAATTCAGTTGTTTAGCTGCAGAACCAAGTCCATACTAGATGCCCTTGTATATTATTATATAACACGTTATTCAGAATCTTCGGGACCTGGGGTTTTCCGGATAAGAGATCTTTTGGTAATTTGGATCTCTATACTTTTAAGTCTACTATAATAAGGTTATTTGCCTCCAATAAGAATTATAGCTTAATTATGATCAAGTACAAGGTATTATTTTATTATTCCAGAGAAAAAGGAAATGAATTCCTCAAAAAAGTAAAAATTTTTGTTTAAAGGAGAACTAAACCATTGGCCCCCCTCAATGCTTTCTCCCTCCTTAGTAAGTGGAAAAAGTGTCCCTGTCATGTACGTTGGCATATTCATGCAGAGTAGCAAAGTGCAGCTCTCCGGAGAAATCTTCTGTATCTTCGGATGATATTTCGGCAATGTTTGGAGCTTTCCGCACATGCGCAGAAGGCACGAGTACCAGAATGGTCCCAACTGTGCATGCGTGAAAAAAAGCGCCATGCCTGCGCTCACCTCCGCTGCTCTATTCTGCATGACTATGCCAAGGTACACGACAGGAGCACTTTTTCCACTTACTAAGGAGGGAGAAAGCAGTGAGGGGGGCCAATGGACAGAGGGGATAGGGATTTTTGATTAACGGGGGGTTTAGTTCTCCTTTAAAGTGGAGTCTGCTGAAAACGGCCTTTCCATAATCTAGATGTTTCCAGATAACTTGTCCTGTATATGTTAGAAAAATATTTGGCATTTATATATGACATTTCCTATTTACTCATGCAGTTTGATATTGCTTATGTAATTTTGTAAATGTTTTTAAATTAGTGATGGATAGAAAAATGTATTTGGTGTAAATGCTTCATTTTACTCCTTAATGATACTGTCCTTACTGTATACAGAAAACTGGAGTAGACCTTAAAATAACTGTGCAAACTTAGGGGCAGATTTATCAAACTCATTCCCACTTTTTATTCGTTCCTATTGTCGTTTGGTGGTTTTTATTATCTGGAATGCTTGAGGTTTTCCAGAAAAGGGGTCTTCCTGTAATTTGGATCATCTTATGTTAGGGCTGCTTAAAAATATTTAAACCCCACAGGATTGTTTAACAACAGCATGATTTCTGCTACTGTAACCATGTCATTTGGAACTTTCTGGATAAAGGACTCAGATTCCATGCTATTAAATCTAGAATACTATTATAAGGGTTATTGTCATTAATAAATATGATTCTGTGTACATATCATGGTTAAGAAGACACCATTCATAGTTGGAGGTTAAAGGAAAAGGAAAGCTATGGAGACATTTTACTGCCAATAGATTAGCTGCAATAGTGCAAGCTAGAATGCTACATTTATTCTGTAGAATGTTCTACCATACCTGAGTAAAAAGCTCTAGAAACTCTCTGTTTGTTTAGGATAGGAGCTGCAGTATTAACTTGGTGTGACATCACTTCCTGCCTGAGTCTCTCCCTCCTCTGGGCTCAGATTACAGTAGAGAAGGGAGGGGCAGGGGGAAGAGGAGCAAACTGAGCATGCTCTTGCCCAGGGCAATGAGGTTTAAGCTGAAGGCAGGAAGTCTGATACAGAAGCCCATGTGTACACAATAGAATGAAAGAAATGCTGTGTTTCTTTTGAAAGGGGACTCCGAGCAGCACTACATTGGGGGTTTACTGGTATATTTAGATGGATATTTCTGATAAGGCTTACTTAGTTTTAACCTTTCCTTCTCCTTTAAAGCAGTGACCAAGTTGTTCTTTATTGTTGCCTGGACTAGAGAATATTACTCAATGTACTTTATTGCTATTTAAATGTATACATCACTGGTTGTGTATTATGAAAAAATCTTGGTCTCGTAATTTAATTTCCAAACACGTATTTTTGTTGTTTTTATTATTCCGAGTTTCCTCTCTGAAGGGGAAAAAAAAACATAGAACAATTCCAACTGGTACATTTATTAAGTCTTCTCAGTTGTCTAGAGGATTGGTCCACTGAGTGAATGTTGGTGCTTTCAATGATATTACAATTTGCTACCTTCATACTCAACAAAAATGTATCAGACTGCCCTACAGGCAAAGGAAGATAATATAAATGAAACATGTAAAAAGAAATTTAATTATTTTTACTGTCAATGCATTAACACTAGTGATGGACGAATTTATTCGCCAGGCGCGAATTCGCAGCAAATTTGCATGATTCGCCCCATGCGAATAAATTTGCAAAACCGCATGAAAAAAATGGAAGCCGGTGTCCAAATAACAGACGCCGGCGTCAAAAACGTGTCGCCGATACTGTTTCGCAAATTTTTCGCAGTTTCACGAATTTCACGGCCCAAATTCGCCCATCACTAATTAACACTAAAGAAATTTTAAGATCATCGATTTGCTTTAAGTTGAAGTCTTAACAGCTGATTGTCAGGGGCATTCCCCATCCCATTAACAGCTGCTAAGACACTGGAAACACTTGGCACTTTTATAGTATCTGTTAAAATTCCTTTTAAAAAAAACATGATAATATTTTTACCAGGGCATAAAAAGCTTTTAAAGGGCATGTAAAGGCAAAAAAATAAAACCCCATTTTTATTTTCTTTAATAAAAAAGAAACCTATTTCCACTATACTTTAATTATATGTGTACCGTTTTTATAAGAAACCTGACTGTATGCAGTGAAATTCTCCCTTCATTTACTGCTGTGGATAGGAATTGTCAGACGGTCCCTAACTGCTGAGCAGGGAAACAATCATACTTATGAACAGCAGGGGGAGCCTCCGCCTTACTTCCCAGCCATGCAGAACTCAAGCAGCTTTGTTTATGACGATCCCTAAGCAGCCCAGACCACACTGAGCATGTGCACAGTCTTAGGCTTGCAAAGATGTTTAACAAAGTTACAAGATGGTGACCCCCTGTAGCCAACTTTGAAAGCATCAATTATTTGTTTGATTAGGCTTGTGGTGCAGTAAGTTCATGTTTATATTTAGTATACAAAATACAGCATTTCTAGCCTTATTCTATATTAGACTTTACATGCCCTTTAATTGTTTTGTGACTGATATAGAGAGCACAGCTTGCTGCTCTGATTTTATCCCATTTTATTACATTGCATTTCATTATAATGTGGATCCTTTGGATTTTCTTCACATCATCTTAAAATTGTAAAAATGATTCATACATTTATATAACATGGAGAGGCCTATTTAATAAAACTAGATTTTTTTCTCAAAAATTAAATAAAGCAAAGAATATCGATAATTATTGTAGTCAGGGGCTATAAGAAATGGAGTGTCCACTAACAAATAAATTTGTGTATCCATATACTGAAGTTGGGACTAAACCTCCAGTCTTTTGTCCCTGAGTAATATAATACTATGGATAGTCCAAACAAAGTTCCTAAAAAGGCAATATTTATTCACAACCATGCCAAAAACATATTTGTTAAAATCAAATTAAAAACAAAAGGTGCTGCATGTGGGAGGAGGGATCCCTCTCCTTAGAATGTTTATCCCCACCACCAGATTTGTACCAATCAGATGGGAGGAGAATGCATAAGCCAACTGCTATTTTGTATAGATGACACTGTGCAATAAAGAGCCGATTTGCCTAGATAATACATGTAATGTCCACATGGATCATGTACAAAAAAGTGCACAACAACATATATCTTGTTTGTTTCGTTATTTTTTAGCAAAAGTACTAGTCTCCAAAATGCAGAAAGGCTATGCAGTGTATTAAGTCAGAAAGTGGCATGATGGTCAAGAGACTTATGATGAGGCTGTAATTTCAATATTTGTAGATATCAAAATAGCTTCTTTGGTAAGGTGATGGTGCCCTGAATGTGATAAAGTTCCAAAGGGTCCCAGTTAAACCCAGTTAAAGATTGACTGGCCACCCACTGTGGTGATTGGATAGTTAAACAGTCAGTAAGATCTGTGTGTATAAGTTGGTATCTGGTTACAAGATGTTTAATCCAGCAATCGCAATAGTTCAGAAAAAAACAAAGACAATAATATGAATGTAGTACGTCCCATTCATATTATTGTTGCCGATTTTTCATGATATCTGCAGAATTGACAACATACGGAATCAATATTATATTACCTTGTAGAGTTGGCCAGACTTTTTGGATTTGAAATGTTGACTTAAAAATAATGGTTTAATAGATATTTAAAAATGTATTTTCTGGACATGGTTATATTTTTCTTTGTCATGGAAGTCTTATTTCAGCTAAACTGGCCTTGTTACTTATTTTACAATTGATCCTTCTACAGAGATATCAGCAGAATTGAAGTGCAATATAGCCATACATGTACAGTAGATGCATACAAAATGACATTTTTAAAGATGGATCATGCATTTCTGGGTTTTTGGTCTATGGTGCATTCATCCTCCAAAACAATCATTTGGGGGATTAACAAATGCATGGATACTTTTACACTGATGTACTAATTAAATTGTACAACACACCCAGGCATGTTTATTGTTTCTACCAAACACTTCTGGATATCAGGTTATCTGCAAGGTAACGCCTGGCTCTCTTATTAATACTGTGTAAATGTTTTAATTTGACACCTTTCACAATGATTAAAATGTCTCAGTGTTTAGGAGGACATACATATTCAAGTCTGTATTTTAACAAGTTTGAAAAGGTGATTATATTACTCTCTGTTTTGCTAAATCAATTTAGAACCATAAAAGAAAATACAAGACAGAATGAGAAAATTGTCAAACTGAATTGCCAATTCTGAAAATCTGAAAATTGCCTCGATGAGTTTGTACATAATTTAAACTCTGATGAAGTGACCTTGTAGTCACGAAACGCGTAGAGCGATGCACTCCCTTGCCCTGTACATTTTGGACTTTGTGATTTTAACTAAGTTTGATCAATAAAGGATATGATTTTACACAAGTCTCTCTCATAGCAACTCCATCCAAGGAAGAATCCCACTTATGCACCTTTTCAGTACTACGTTTGCAGATTAACCAAAGACTGTGTTTATCTTCTTTTTTGTAAAAATGTATTTCCCCCAAATATTAATATTCATCCTTTATGAGAAATTGAGGTCAAAATTTTCAAAATTTGTGCCGTTTGCCAAAAACAGATTCCACCATCGAGAAAAGAAGGTAGACAATGCCACTTTTATAGTTTAAGAAGGGGTATCCATTTTAATGTTAATCATTTATTTCCTTCTAAAGATCATTACTATGATTAATAAAAGAGATGATAGAAATTGGTAGGGATAGAGTATTTTATCTGGGTTCCTGAGCTTTTCATGGAACCCAGTATCACAAACTAGATTTCAGGGCCTCCACAAATTAATTATAAAATAAACCCAACTGCCATACACATTTATACTGCGCCAGGACATTTATGGATCCCTTGGTACAAGCAATAATGTGTCTGAGAATCAGGCTCTTTATCCATTTCCAGCCTTCTAGCATGGAAACTATCTGCATATGTAGAAATTAGGGATGCAACGAATCCAGTATTTAGTTCGGGATTCAGCCAGGATTCATCCTTTTTCAGCAGGATTCAGCCGAATCCTTCTGTCTGGCAGAACCAAATCCTAATTTGCATATGGGCGGGGAGGGAAATTGTGTGACTTTTTGTCACAAAAGAAGGAAGTAAAACATGTTTTCAGGGGTTTGACTGAATCCAAAATAGTGGATTCAGTGCATCCCTAGTTGAAATGCATATGAGCTTTTTGAACTGGCAAGAGTTACCTAATCTGTAAGGGGTTGTATTGGAAATAAGAGATAGGGGAGGAGAATGAGCTTTGAGACAGTGCGGGGATGAACAAGGAAACAAAATGAGAGAGTTTGGTAGCAGGGATTCAGAAAGAAAGGGAGGGCCTGAGCAAAGATGTGCCTGTAACTGGAATAAATGGGCTGAAACAAGAACATGTGATTGTCTCCGTATTTCTTTCCCCAACCAACTTGGTCTAAAGCATAGAACAACTTGTGCAAAAAACACAGGGCTATTACTAAACAATATAAAGCTTAAATAGGGAAATGTAATAAAAGTCGATAACGGAAAAAATATTCGCAATGCGAAAAGTTATGCCTCTGTGCGAACAAATTTGCCTTTCTGCGAATTTAATACCGCTTTTGCGAGCCCGGAAACTGTTTAGCAACCACTTCCGATAGTGGAAGAAGGTTTGCAAATGTTATAGTTTGCTCCAGTGCGCAGTGAAAAAGTTATGTTTGCTCCAGAAAATTACGAAACCTTCAAGCACTTTGTAAAAGGGGGCAATACACAATTCAAATTCTCAATTAAAATTCGCAATGTAATAACAGTTTAAGGAAAAGTATTGCATTGCGAAATTAGACTTTTTATTCTTATTTGTGTGGAAACATGGTTCTTTTATTAATGACCCTCATTTTGCATTGAAAAAAGATGGATATATGTATGAATATAGTGCAGGCTAAGCGAATCAACTTCTGAAAATAGTTTTTAGTACATTAAACAACCATTTATGTAGGTTTTCAGTCAAATTGCTTCATATTAAGCCGGCATATTGAATCAATGAGGTATGACATGGATTGTAGTCAGTTGGGTATAACTTAACAAATCATTATTTCAGTATTTTCAGTATTTCCTCTTTCACATCAGCATTGCTACATTAGACCGAACACTTTGTCTGAGAAAAGTCTGCAGCTGGTTTGAATCCAGAAATAGAAATTTATGTACACAACAGATACTTAAAGGGCATGTAAAGTCTAAAATAGAATAAGGCTAGAAATGCTGTATTTTGTATACTAAATATAAACATAAACTTACTGCACCACAAGCCTAATCAAACACATAATTTATGCTTTCAAAGTTGGCTACAGGGGGTCACCATCTTGTAACTTTATTAAACATCTTTGCAAGACTAAGACTGTGCACATGCTCAGTGTGGTCCGGGCTGCTTAGGGATCGTCATAAACAAAGCTGCTTGAATTCTGCTTGAATTCTCCCCCTGCTGTTCATAAGTATGATTGTTTCCCTGCTCAGCAGTTAGGGACCGTCTGACAATTCCTATCCACAGCAGTAAATGAAGGGAGAATTCCACTGCATACAGTCAGGTTTCTTATAAAAACGGTACACATTTTTTAATTAAAGTATATTGGAGATAGGTTTCTTTTTTATTAAAGAAAATAAAAATGGATTTTTTTTTTGCCATTACATGCCCTTTAACAGTGTAGATCTTTGCCCCCAAAGATGCCCCAGTAGCTCCCCACCCTCTTTTCTGCTGATTCACTACACCTGCTCTGTGCTGCTGTCACTTAATCAGCTTAGGGACCAATGCTAAAAATACAGATTTTTTTTTATATATATTTATATATATATGTCACAATACTGTATAAGGCAGCTAAGAAAACAATTAGCAGCAGAATTTAATAATAATGATTTGTGATAACCCCTAAGCTTAGCTTCTCAGCAGCTACTCAAAGCCCACTGAACATGTGAGTGTCACAGACACTCCTAATATAATTCAAGAGGAGAAACTCCTGTGACAACTTTGAAGGCCTGGATCATTACTGTATAGAGATGCTGGACCTTTAGGTCGGTTCAATAAGTTTAATAAAGAAAATGCAATATTAAGCGATGGGCGAATTTGTTCCGTTGCACGGGAAACTTCGCAAATGGCAAAAAATTTGCAAATTGCATTGGAGTCATTGGACGCCCGAATAATTTTGACGCGCCCAAAATATTTTTCTCACCGGGGAAATTTCACAGCAGTTTCATGAATTTATTCGCTGGTGACGAAACAAGTAAAATTTGCAGCGAATTCGCGCCTGGCAAATTTTTTCGCCCATCACTAGTCATATTGCCATTTCTATTCATTTTTAGGGTTTTGTATTCCTTAAATGCCCTTGAAATTGTAATAGGAAAATGAATGAGGTCCGTGCTTTCAGGTGGCAGCCTTAGAAAATCCAGAATCGGTAAGGCTTTTGCTATGTGACTGTTATGAAGAATATAGGGGAAAAGAAAAGCAAGGGAAGAGCATGCACGGATCTAACTTGTAAGGGAAAGAGATTCAACATTCATTGGAATATAAGGTTGGTATGGGACAGGAAAGGCTGCACTCACTGTAAATTCCTGTTATACAGTAACAGTAAATGATAGTCAGGGAAGGTGTTCACTCTCCATGCACTATAGGCCCCATACAGTATGTTTCTTTTCCAATAATGCTTTATTACAGACATTACAGATCTAGGGCCCAGTTAGGGATATGGGGAATTCATTTCTAAGCAGCAGGAGGTGTCAGGACCTTTCCTGAGTAGTTTCCAGTACCTAATACTAATGATCCAGCCCTACACAAAGGGAGAAGCAGGACTAAATACTATAATCCCCAGGCCTGGATTTGTGGGCAGGCAACAAAGCCCTGGGCCCAGAGCAGCAAAAATCTCACGGGGTGGGGGGGCTTCTCATATGAACTGGGGATGGGGTGAGAGTTGTTGATGAATTCGTGCCTGGCAAATAAATTCGCCCATCACTATATATATATATATATATATATATATATATATATATATATATATATATATATATATATATATATATATATATATATTCTGTGTCAAGCGACTACACTCTGAAGACCAGACTTTGCTTAATCTTTGTGGGTGCTCGGTCAAAAAATTCATATAGAGATTTGATTGCACAGACCCGCACACCAAAGTTATTTTCTTCAAGAATAGTGATTTTATTTAGTACAAAAATCCGACGTTTCGGCCCACATTTGGGCCTTTTTCATCCTTGAAAAAGTCCCAAATGTGGGCCGAAACGTCGGATTTATGTACTAAATAAAATAGCCCATTGGGCTATCCTGGCCGCCTGATAATATTTTATGATATTCGGGACAGAGAGGCCCCCATTTGCCTTGTGTAGGTTCATAACTTGTGCCGGTATTCGTGGGTGCTCATTATGCCAAATAAAGTTATTTATGCCCAACTGGAAATTCCGTATGTCCCTTAATGGGACTAATATGGGTAAAGTTCGGAAAAGGTACAGAATTTTCGGTAGCAACGTCATTTTAACACAATGAATCCTACCCAACAATGATCGTGAACATTTATCCCATTGTTGTAACTTCTGTATAAGTACTTTAAACATAGGTAAGAAATTAACCTTGTACAGTGAAGCTGGGGAGGAGGTGAGTTTTACCCCCAGATATTGTAGGTATTCCGATTGTATTCTAAATCCAAAGTTTAATTCTATCAATTTAACTATGTGTTGTGGGATATTGCAGGGCAACATTTCAGACTTTTCCATGTTAATATTGAGTCCTGATATCTTTGCGAAGGTCCTCAAAGTCTGCATAAGGTTGGGCAGTGATGTCATTGGGTTTATCAGATGTACCAAAAGATCATCTGCGAACAGCGACAATTTATACTCTTTACCCTTCACTTTTAAACCTCTAATGTCCACATTATCCCTAATTGCTCTTGCCAGGGGTTCCATCGCCAGCGCGAAGAGGGCAGGAGACAGGGGGCATCCCTGTCTTGTTCCCCGTTCGATCTTGATAACCTCTGGGGTAGCTGTACCAGGGAGGTTAAGTCTAGCTGTTGGTTGCTTATAATATGTTTTAAGCGTACTAATAATAGAATCGCCACAATTGACCGCTTCTAAAATTTTAAACAGGTATTGCCAATCCAAAGTATCGAATGCCTTCTCAATATCCAATGCCAGCAGACATAACGGTGTTTTAGTTTTATTTGCGTAAGTCACAAAATTTATGATCTTCCTGATATTATCCGGTGCTTGCCTGGTAGGGATAAAGCCAATCTGATCCTTATGTATAATAGTGTTTAAAGTTTTATTCAGCCTAGATGCTAATATAGAGGCCAGGATTTTAATGTCGATATTAAGCAAAGAGATCGGCCTATAATTTTTAGGGGTTAACATATCTCTATTCGGCTTCAAAATTACCGATATTTTGGCTTCCGTCATCTCTGCTGGAATAGAGTTACCTGCCGTGATATGTTGATAAAGTCTAGATAAATGAGGAATTAACTTGCTCTGAAATTTCTTATAAAATAATGATGAGAAGCCATCCGGCCCTGGGGCTTTACCCGCTTTTAACCCCTTAATGGTATCTTTTATTTCTTCCTGGGAGATCCCTAGATCTAACATCTCTCTCATTTCCTCAGTAAGTGGTCTCGGGGCAAACTTTCCCAAAAATGCATCTATTTTTCCCTGCTTCTTCTTTTCTCCGACTGCGTACAGATGTTGGTCTTTTATTTCTTCCTGGGAGATCCCTAGATCTAACATCTCTCTCATTTCCTCAGTAAGTGGTCTCGGGGCAAACTTTCCCAAAAATGCATCTATTTTTCCCTGCTTCTTCTTTTCTCCGACTGCGTACAGATGTTGGTTTTTGATCGTTTGGGTGAACCAGTTGCTGCCTCAGTGTATTACTGGTTTAAAGCAGAATGATATCCTTCTAAATTTTTGGACACTCCAGAAATATATGGGAGGACCAAGTTCTTTCTCTGACCCCTTGTTGGTTATACTGACAGATTATGTTGATTGGAGCACGATTTCAAGGTATTTAAAGGGCATGCAAAAGCAAAAAAAATAAAATCCCATTTTTACTTTCTTTAATAAAAAAGAAACCTATCTCCAATATACTTTAATTAAAAAATGTGTACCGTTTTTATAAGAAACCTGACTATATGCAGTGAAATTCTCCCTTCATTTACTGCTGTGAATAGGAATTGTCAGACGGTCCCTAACTGCTGAGCAGGGAAACAATCATAGTTATGAACAGCAGGGGGAGCCCCCGCCTTACTTCCCAGCCATGCAGAACTCAAGCAGCTTTGTTTATGACGATCCCTAAGCAGCCCAGACCACACTGAGCATGTGCACAGTCTTAGTCTTGCAAAGATGTTTAACAAAGTTACAAGATGGTGACCCCCTGTAGCCAACTTTGAAAGCATAAATTATTTGTTTGATTATTCTTGTGGTGCAGCAAGTTCAGCGAGACATCTTCAAGAGAAAACAAACATAAGTACACTTGATTTGACTTATTACTATAGATATACCATGGCCTGGATGAAGGAGGCATCATACATATAGGTCAGAATATGAATTATTGCTTTCAACAAATAAATCTCCCATAGACTGGAAAATAATTCAGCAATTTGAATACTAAATGACATAGTAGAAGGTGCTAGGTGACTCCATTAAAAGGAACCGTAAGTGTATTTAGTGTACACGTGAAAAAACAAAGATATCCACCACCAAGGTATATTTTGTTTTTCCTTTGCCTTAAACACTGATATTAGAGTGGAAAAACGAATGAATGTGGCGTTATGCTTTGTTTAATCAAAGCAACAGCAATACATAGTAACATAGTAAGTTAGGATGAAAAAAGACACATGTCCATCAAGTTCAACCTTTCAACTATTTTAACCTGCTTAACTGCTAGTTGATCCAGAGGAAGGCAAAAAAAAAACCCATCTGAAGCCTCTCCAATTGTCTCAGAGGAGAAAAAATTCCTTCTTGACTCCAAAATGGCTCGGACTAGTCCCTCAACTTGTTCTATGAGCTATCTCCCATAACCCTGTATTCCCTCACTTGCTAAAAAGCCTTCCAACCCCTTTGTAAGTATCCAGCGCATCAAGACATGCGCTGATGTAGAGGCTTGTGTGTCATCGCGGTCCAGCACACCAAAACTGACATCTAAACGCCCTCTAATGTGGACGTGTGCGTCGACGTGACGCTGGACGCAGTCATCGTTACATTTGGTGCCAAAACACCCTCCTTAAAAGGACATCCAGGAAATGGTTCTGGGCTTGGTTATAAACTAAGCTCCTGTGAACTTGTATCCTGCTGATTGTGATTCCGGTTTTTGACTCCTGCTTTATTTAGCACTGGAATGAGTCAGACAAAGAGTAATACACAGCCGCAGTGTTATTTTTAGCTCCTGATTTTGCCTGGTGAGCCCAATACTTCCGTCTGATCTGTTAGAACAAAGAAGCCAGAAACATGATTATTGATTCTTCCCGTGATACTCTGTCTAGAATACCCTTGAGATGCAGAGGGAATTGTAATTGTGCCACTCTCTTCAATCTTGCTTAACTAACACTTTTTTAGATCAATATCATCTGAATCGACTTTCCTGTTTTTATTCAAAGCATTGAAATGGTTTGGGGGTTTTATTTTGGGTTCTTAAAAACAACAATATGCTTTAATTGGGATTTAACCTCTCTGAAGAATGTCAGTCCCGAACTGAATCAAGTTGTGGGGAAATCCCTCTTGGACACATTTATGTTGTCTGCTGTTGTGTTAAAAACGAATGAGGTGCAGAATTTTTAATCTGGCCGGGCCTGGTCACAGTCTGATTTCAAATACACCAAATTCACAGTACAAAGCAGGATCCAAGAGGGTAGTCAATACAAGCAAAGGTCACGACAGGCATCGGACTAGACAGGAGCAGGGACAGGCAGGGTGAAGAACAGATTAGTAACACTTAGAATCACACCCAGGAACTAAGACTTAGGCGCAAATTCATTAAGCGCAGAAGCGCCGAACACTAGCGTTAATTCGCTAGCGTTTGGCATTTTTCGTTACTGCGCAAGTTCACTAACGAACGCTGGTGTAGTTTCGCTAGTGTTACTTCGCACCCTTACGCCAGGCGAATTTTCGCTAGCGACGTAACTACGCAAATTCACTAACTTGCGCAGTGTACTGAATGCTACCTTTTACGCTAGACTTCCTTCGGCACCTCAGACCTGGCGAAGCGCAATAGAGTAGATAGGGATTGTTTCAAAAAAAGTCTTTTTTCTAAGTCCCAAAAAACGCTGGCGTGTTTTCTACATGATGGGTGATAGGCTGAAAAAGATCGAAAATATTTTTGGGGCTCCCCTCCTTCCCCTCTACATTTCCTGACTCATGGCAACTTACCTAGACAGTGGGCACATGTGTAGGGCAAAATAAAATTTTTATTTGCTGATTTGAAGGTTTTCTAGGCATTTGTAGTGCTAATACGTGTTCCTCCATTGAAATTTTGCGCCGTATGCAAATTAGCCTTCGCTAGCGTAACTTCGCTTTACATAGCGAATGAACGCTAGCGCAACTTCACAACCTTACGCTACCCCTGTGTGCAACTTCGGATTTTAGTGAATTTGCGGAGCGCTGGCGAAACTACGCCTGGCGCAACTTCGCATCTTAGTGAATTTGCCCCTTAGACCTTTACGTTGGGCAATGCAAAAACGATAAGGCGCCTTTAAATCTTGCGCCAACCACAATGATGTCACGCGCAGCGACGCTCCAAAACCCGGAAGTGCAGAGCATGATGCGAGCTGAAGAGCATGCAGTGGGTATCCCCGCCGGGAGCATGCCGGGCATCCCCGCTTTCCCCTTAGATCAGCAGCTAATTTATTTACACTATGGACGTCAATTGTTTTTGTTGTGCGCACGTCAATTTTTTTTTTGTCACTTAGTAATTTATTTCACCCATTGGAGTCTATAGACGATGAAACTTGGCGAAAAATTACGCCCATAACTAGAGCTCATCATTAATCCGGCCATATCTAAGTATATTACATTGCAAAAACAATAACATTTTATTCTTATTGATACAAATGTCTTTTCTCCTCTATTACATTTTCTTTTGTTTCTTTTATGGAATATTACACATTTTACTATTTTGAGTTGCCTTTACTATAATAATTATTATAAATATACTTATAATGCGCCAACATATTCTGCAGCACTGTACAGTGGAATGGGGTACAAATGGCATACAAATACTGAACAGCAGAGGAGGTCCATGGTGCCAAAAGACTCACGAATAGCCAATGTGGTGCCACTATTCTAAAATGGATCCCGTTCTCAGCCTTAAAACTATACTATATAAAATAATAACTATAATAATACTGTGATTTTGTGCCAGCATGGTTTTATGCGTAACAGATCTTGCCAGACTAATTTAATTTCTTTTTATGAGAAGGTGAGCAGAGCTTTTTGAATCTGGGATGACAGTGTATGTCATGATGCATACATACTATGTAACTATGATGTTTGCCAGAAATGAAACTGAAACATTCATGTGAGCACTGAGAAACTGGAAAAACCATAAATACTTTATATCAATACATTTTTCAGCAGTTAAGTTAAAATATGTTTTAAACTAGGCATCTTGACAGTTTCCAGCCTACCTTTAAAGGGATACTGTCACAGGTAGTTTTTTTTCCCAAAACGCATCAGTTAATAGTGCTGTTCCAGCCGAATTCTGCACTTTTTTTATATTTCTGACATAGGACTAGACACATTGTCAGTTCCCCAGGAGTCCCCAGTCATGTGACTTGTGCTCTGATAAACTTCAATCACTCTTTACTGCTGTACTGCAAGTTGGAATGATATCAACCCCCCCCCTCACAGCAACCTAACAACAGAACAATAGGAGGGTAACCAACTCCCTAACACAAGATGAGTTGCCTGGTCGATCTAAGAACAGCACTTGATGCAGGTCCCACTGCGACACGATTGTACATTGAGTAGGAGAAACAACAGCCTGCCAGAAAGCAGTTCCATCCTAGTGCTGGCTCTTTCTGAAAGCACATGACCAGGCAAAATGACCTGAGATGGCTGCCTACACATCAATATTACAACTAAAAAAATACACTTGCTGATTCAGGAATTAAATTTTAAATTGCATAGTAAATTATTTGCAATGTAAAACAGTGTAATTTAGAAATAAAAATACATCATAAAAATCATGACAGAATCCCTTTAAGCTAGAGTTGGAAGTTGTTCTCATCTGTGTACCAACGTTATCAAGGGAAAACACTCCTTAAATATAGTGAAAAACTGGTACTAGCCAATTCCCAGTTGGAGGATGACCACATGGTTCTCATTTTCTTCTGATGAATGGTGCACCTATTGATTCTAAGAAACCCTGGAGCTAAGATCATCCTGGACCTGACAGTATCTCCAGGGTTCCCATGGTCTCTTGATGAATGGTGCATCTATTGACTCTAGGCAACACTGGAGCTACCCTCACCCTGGACCTGGTAGTTCTCCAGGGTTCCCACAGCAGGTTGTATCAATAGGTGTAGCCCAGTATATCAGATAAAACCTCATTTTGAGCTTGCATCTATTTTGCCACTTTGGGGAACAACACAGAGTGTGGCTGCAGTAATTCTGTAATTATGGGTGGGGTGGAAATTATGCATTACCAGGTTTCTATCATTAAGGGTGAAAATTCAGGCATCCATAAGCCTTAGAGAGATTTAGCATAAACTACTGTATTATTATAAATTACAATTTACCATAAAGGAAAGTTGTATGAATGATTGAACTTCTTTATTGCTTGCTGTTTACATACATTAGGGTCGCCTTTGAGTTTAAACCTAGTGTTATGTTTTGGTAGCCGAGGATGAGTAGAGTATAACAGTGCTTTATTAGCAGGTTCATGCAGCCATTATACAACAGTAAGCAACTCTAACAACAAAAGCTGTATACAAAGTATGCACAATATAAGTCTTGAGCACGGTGACATCTACAGGCCATTTGTATAAAAACCACACCTACGAGTTGTGACCAAGTAGGTCTGATGCCGGCCATAACATATTTTTGAGATGTTATCATGATTAAATAAACACTGTTCACTAAGGGGCCAGTTCACCAAGCTCGAGTGAAGGATTCAAACTAAAAATCGTTCGACTATTGGACATTCGATAGTTGAAGTACTGTCTCTTTAAGAAAAAACTTCGACCCCCTAGTTCACCATCTAAAACCTACCGAACCCAATGTTAGCCTATGGGGAAGGTCCCCATAGGCTTGCCTAAGTTTTTTTGGACGAAGGATAATCCTTCGATCGTTGGATTAAAATCCTTCGAATTGTTCAATTCGAAGGATTTAATAGTTTGATCGAAGGATTATTCCTTCAATAGTTCAATCTCAGTTTTTGCGCTAAAATTTTTCGACTTCGATATTCGATATATTAATTAACCCTCGATATTTGACCCTTGGTGAATTTGCCCCTAAATCTTATGGAGCATAGCAGCATCCTTTCTATTTTAGTATATTGATTTCCCATGGCAATTATCTCCAGTACAATGAGAATGTGATTTTGCACTGAAGAGAGTACCCTAATTCCAGTACAAGTATTTCTCATTCTATGCCTGATGGCACCCACTGTCTATAGGCTACTTGCGAGTTGCACTGTCATAATTGTCATGCTACATTTAATTTATAGCTAAAGATGTGCAGAAGCCTTCAGTCCCTTATAGAGGTGTATATTTATTTAACGTGCTACAGAAATAGTACTTTCTAGTAACTATCTTTTTTACCATTGTTTTGTCTTTTAAAAGACAATAACGAAAAGATCCTCTTTGTTATGAATCTGCTGTTCATCAAAATGCACTGTAGTTATTTACTAAAGCCTTTAATGCACTGACCTGGCATCCTGGATTTAAGATACATGTTTAGAGGCTTATAGAAAAAGAGGTCTCCATTGAGAAAATGGCTCAGTCGCAAACTGAATGTGAATTTTATGTAAGGGAGGAAAAAGACAAGCCATTTAGATGGACAGAGATACGTATATATAGTAAAGGAAAAGATCTATTGTTCTATTGTGCCTTCAACAAGAAGGGATAAAAAGTTTAGGGGAAAACACTATAATTACTTGGTGTGTACTGTCTTTTGATAGCAGAAAGAAAGTGCCATTGGTGTTCCCATGTAAAGATAATTGTATGTTCTGTGTTCATTGTCTACTTATTCTTTCAACCTTTGAAATACAAAAGATTAATAAATATAGATGCATTAGCTACAAGTGTTTTGTTGAATTCTCACGATGGATTGTGTCGGTTGATGAGTAAAGCAAAATCATTGTGCATTTAGTTTAAAATATACATTAAAATACTAATGTATTTACTTTTTTCCAATTTATAAAATCAGAATGGTAGGGTGGTTGGGGTGTGGACAATGATACTTAAGGGAAAGAGTAACTTGATTTTTTCAAAATAATCTATGCTGTACACTGTGCCTGAGAGTAGTCAGTATATTTTAAGTTAAAGGAACAGTAACACCAAAAAATGTATGTGGTTTTAAAGGAATGGCAATATAAAGTACTGTTGCCCTGAACTGGTTAAACTGGTGTGTTTGCTTTAGAAACACAACTATAGTTTATATAAACAAGCTGCTGTGTAGCCATGGGGGCAGCCATTTAGACACAGATTACACAGCAAATAACAGATAAAAGTTCTGAAAAATCCCATTTTATACTACAGAGCGTATGTGTTATCTTCTGTTTAACCTGTGCCTTTTCTCCTTTTTCAGCTTTGAATGGCTGCCCATCATGGATACACAGCAGTTTGTTTATATAAAATATAGCAGGGTATCTGAGGCAAACCATTTGTACCAGTATGGAACAACAGTATATTATATTTTCATTATTTTAAAACACCTTCATACTTTGGTGTTACTGTTTCTTTAAGAGTAGCTGAGGCTTCCAAAGCAATTCAAGTAGATGCAGGTATGTGAAACTATCTCCTTCATCTTGGGTTAGCATTCACTGTGCTGTGGGGCTGAAAATTAATTTGTTAAAGGGATTTTTATGGCATATGTATGGATTTTTATGGCATAATTTTTATCTCTAAATTACACTGTTTATATTACAAATAATTCACTCTACCATATAATATATGATTCCTGAACAACAAGTGTATTTTTTAAGATAAGGTAATATTGGTGTATAGGCAGCCATCTCATTACATTTGTCTGGTTATTTTCTTTCGGAAAGTGCCAGCAATGAACTGCTTTCAGATAAGCTATTATTTCTCCTACTCAACAGTGAGGCTTGGATTTTTACTATTGAGAGCTATTTTCATATTTACCAGGGAGCAGTTATCTTTTTACTTTTCCATTGTTCTATTGCTAGGCTGCTGATTGGCTGTTGGAGGGGGAGAAGGGAGGAGGGTGATATCACTCCAACTTGCAGTGCAGCAGAATGACTGAAGCTCACATGGCTCTGGGCACCTGGGAAACTGACACGTCTAGTCCCATGTCAAGTACCAAAACTAAATATTAAAAAAACAGAGTTCAGTTCAGAATTCTGCTGGAGCAGCACTATTACCTGATGCATTTGGGAAAAAAAATGTTTTCCCCATAACTGCTTTGCTTTATTATTTCTTTGCTTTATTGGACTGCAGATCCCAACATACACTGGCCCTTTATACTATGATGGGGTATGCTGGGATTTGTACTTCAGTGGGATTTGGGTAAAGTGTGGTTAAGCAACCGACTGATTGTACCAGTTGTCTCATGTATTTTAAAGAAACAGAATTACACAGGGTAGGTTTTAAGTTCTATGGCCAGGGACATCCTTCCTAATGTCCCTTAGTGTGAAACACATAGGGGAACATTTACCTAGGGTCGAATATCGAGGGTTAATTAGTTCAAGCAGACGGGAGGCAGGAAGAAGGCAGTTCGGGGAGATTATCGCCCTGCAGAAGAGGCAATTAGTCGCCAGGCAACTAAATCTCCCCGAATCTGCCCGTCTGCCTCTACCCTAAAAAGTGATACCAGATAAGGATAAGCTAATGGTAATGCGATACACAAATAGTAAACTATAAGATTCGATTTGTCCAGAACTCTATTATTCTGAGCTGAGGCTGCTCTGCTGATGTAAGAGTTTGTTTCAAATCTCCTTTATATTGTATTGCTCTGCCTTTTGATGTAACTCAATATACTGCAGGCCCTTGTAGTAAAAAAATACAAGTGAAAAAAGACTTTGCAGGCCTATCTCTCTTTTTTTTCCCTCTCTCATATATATATATATATATATATATATATATATATATATATATATATATATATATATATATATATATATATATATATATATATATATATATATATATATATATATATATATATATATATATATATTTATTTATTTATTTATACTGTATATAAATTACGGGGTCTTCACCTTAGTATAGACCCCAATGAGTGGCGAAATGTTGATTCTAATAAAGGGTTGAAACGTCGATTCTAATAAAGTTCTTTGCAAAAATCCCTAGAATGCAACAGCATTTTGCAAACTTTATATACTGTATTTTTTTCTGTTAGTACAAGGGCATTATCCCCTTTAAAGTGTGTGAAGCAGCCTTACGGCTTATTATTAGGGATGCACTGAATCCAGGATTTGGTTCAGGATTCAGCCAGGATTCGGCCTTTTTCGGCAGGATTCTGGTCGGCCAATCCTTGTGCCTGGATCCAAACCGAATCCAAATCATATGTAAATTAAAGGTGGGAATTGAAATCACATGACTTTTTGTCACAAAATAAACCATGATGATGTCGTCATTTCCTTTTGACAAGGGGGTTGGGGTATATAGATTGATTTGTGATACAGGCATGGTTACCTTGATAAAGGTCCCAGAGAGGACCAAAACGTCACGTTGGCTGTTCATGCATTTTTAATACATTTGAATTATTTTTTCACAAAGTATCTCGGTGTTGCTGGTCTTTTTTGTACTATATATTGTGACAAAGAGCTATGTCCCAATGGGCTGCCTGTATATGATGGGAGGTATATAGCACCCAGCCTGAGGTATTGGCTCCTTTAAATCTCCAGGGTAAGACAGGCTAGGACCCTGGAGCAAGGATAGTTCAGTATGCTGCCCAATTAGTCCGCAGGTGGGATTGGTTAAGAGAGCCTGGCGGGGAGTGGGAGTGTGTTGTACTGGGAGTCAGAGAGAGAGCCTCTGAACAAACGCTGTGAAGTGTTTGTGAACAAACTGTGTATTTGACTGCAACTCAAAAGAGCAACTGTTTGTTACCACAGCAAGGAACTTTCCTATGGACTGTAACACTGTAAACCGGTGAGGTTTTCCTTGTTATTTGACTGTTATAGCACGGAACTTGTGCCTGTTTAAGTTGTCCGGTTGGAACAATAAAACCCCAGGCAGGAGCCTGTGTCATTTTGTTGACAACCTAAGCCTCCGGTCTCCTCTGTAAGAACTGTTTTACCTGAGCCCTACCCGCTGCTTTGAGCTATTCCCCACAATATATATATATATATATATATATATATATATATATATATATATATATATATATATATATATATATATATATATATATATATATATATATATATATATATATATAGTCAATCGCAAAGCCGGCACTCTCGACAGCAGGTTAAAGATGCCTGGGTGCAGTATCAAAAACGAAATTTCCAACGTACAAGCAAGATCCGCACTCACAGGTCTTAAAAATGAATAAAAGTTTTTATTGTAAAGGGCTGACGTTTCGGCCTCCTCCGAGGCCTTTTTCAAAGTACATAATACATAATACACACGCATTAAATACCCTGGTTGGCGGGAAAACAGGCCAACTTGAAAATGACGTATACACCTCATCATCAGAAATCGACTACTCCTAAATTGTCACATGTTATACAATTTACTCATACTAATCTGCCACTCGCAACCAATAACATAAATTACCCAAACTATTAGATACAAATTAAAATCAAGATACTGTGCAACAAAGTTCTTAACTTCCTTTGTCAATTGCTAAGACATTCAAATTGCTATCTATGTTGCACAATGTATCGTCCTATTGAAAAGAGGTGGAAGGTCTGCGCTGGGGCACTCTCAGTCTAAAACATATTCGTATCCATATATAGTTTAACATCCCTCAAAACTAAATTTATAAAATTATTTTTAACAGTTATTACCCGCCTGCTCCTACTATGGTACCCACTGAATAAAGCTACCAACCTTTAAATATTAACGGATCCCTCATGTATTAAGTGACAACCCAAAACATTAAAAAGTAAAAAGAATCCACAAACCAACCCCTAAACACATTGTGGTGGCTATATTATTTGCGTACCCCATCAATAGGTTAACCCTTACCGTGCCACAAAATAGCCGCCCATACACGAACCCCTAAATGTTCATCTTAAATTAGCATCAAAATTCAGAAGGTGCTATAGAAAAAATAAATAGTTATTAAACTATAAAACAAAAAACATATGCATAAAAATAAATAAAAAATAAAATAAAAAATCAAAGAATAAATATATAAATTCTAAATCACCGTGTCAATAAACCATATATATATACACCCAAGTAAAGTCACTAAAACATTGTCCATAAAATAACCAATGTGAAGACATCATGGGGGTGTCTGGTTGGTAGTCGCTACAGTGTGGTGTTACAGATCCAATCCAACGATCCTCACCGAAGCACTCAGCGGAGGGATTGCACAGTAGTCCACATACAGCTTTCCCCGAAACCGGGGAGTATCGCTCTCAGGTGCCATTATCACGGGCGCCAACAGGCTCTGCTGCTCGTAAGGCTCACCTCACCGTATATGTAAAGACCCAGTCGCTCAACATCCGGCGCTCGTTCAGCTCGAAGATACAAAGAGCCGCTGGACTTCAGATGCGGGTCACGGTACGGTATAGAGCTCAAGCAGATGGAAGGTTGTAGAATTCAGGGCTTTCACAGGTGCCAGCAATCCAATCGAAGCGATCAACCTCCCCTCTCTTTCGCGCCTCACCGACCGATTGCCCAGTCACAGTCACCCGTCGGTGCAACCGGCACGCCGTCACTGATGCGGTTGATCTGTATGAAGCAGGCAGTATATTCACGGGACTCAATTCAATACTTCGAGTATGTTGTCCCCACTCCAGACCATACATTGTGCAACATAGATAGCAATTTGAATGTCTTAGCAATTGACAAAGGAAGTTAAGAACTTTGTTGCACAGTATCTTGATTTTAATTTGTATCTAATAGTTTGGGTAATTTATGTTATTGGTTGCGAGTGGCAGATTAGTATGAGTAAATTGTATAACATGTGACAATTTAGGAGTAGTCGATTTCTGATGATGAGGTGTATACGTCATTTTCAAGTTGGCCTGTTTTCCCGCCAACCAGGGTATTTAATGCGTGTGTATTATGTATTATGTACTTTGAAAAAGGCCTCGGAGGAGGCCGAAACGTCAGCCCTTTACAATAAAAACTTTTATTCATTTTTAAGACCTGTGAGTGCGGATCTTGCTTGTACGTTGGAAATTTCGTTTTTGATACTGCACCCAGGCATCTTTAACCTGCTGTCGAGAGTGCCGGCTTTGCGATTGACTGTATTGGAATATTTTAGCCTGGCACCCGTGAGTTTTCGGATACTAAAAACTGAGAAATTAACATAACGCTTATACTTTGATTGGCCTGGTAACTACTACTTGGACCGACGTGCCGACACCTTCCAGAGGTCTCAATGGTCTGGAGTGGGGACAACATACTCGAAGTATTGAATTGAGTCCCGTGAATATACTGCCTGCTTCATACAGATCAACCGCATCAGTGACGGCGTGCCGGTTGCACCGACGGGTGACTGTGACTGGGCAATCGGTCGGTGAGGCGCGAAAGAGAGGGGAGGTTGATCGCTTCGATTGGATTGCTGGCACCTGTGAAAGCCCTGAATTCTACAACCTTCCATCTGCTTGAGCTCTATACCGTACCGTGACCCGCATCTGAAGTCCAGCGGCTCTTTGTATCTTCGAGCTGAACGAGCGCCGGATGTTGAGCGACTGGGTCTTTACATATACGGTGAGGTGAGCCTTACGAGCAGCAGAGCCTGTTGGCGCCCGTGATAATGGCACCTGAGAGCGATACTCCCCGGTTTCGGGGAAAGCTGTATGTGGACTACTGTGCAATCCCTCCGCTGAGTGCTTCGGTGAGGATCGTTGGATTGGATCTGTAACACCACACTGTAGCGACTACCAACCAGACACCCCCATGATGTCTTCACATTGGTTATTTTATGGACAATGTTTTAGTGACTTTACTTGGGTGTATATATATATGGTTTATTGACACGGTGATTTAGAATTTATATATTTATTCTTTGATTTTTTATTTTATTTTTTATTTATTTTTATGCATATGTTTTTTGTTTTATAGTTTAATAACTATTTATTTTTTCTATAGCACCTTCTGAATTTTGATGCTAATTTAAGATGAACATTTAGGGGTTCGTGTATGGGCGGCTATTTTGTGGCACGGTAAGGGTTAACCTATTGATGGGGTACGCAAATAATATAGCCACCACAATGTGTTTAGGGGTTGCTTTGTGGATTCTTTTTACTTTTTAATGTTTTGGGTTGTCACTTAATACATGAGGGATCCGTTAATATTTAAAGGTTGGTAGCTTTATTCAGTGGGTACCATAGTAGGAGCAGGCGGGTAATAACTGTTAAAAATAATTTTATAAATTTAGTTTTGAGGGATGTTAAACTATATATGGATACGAATATGTTTTAGACTGAGAGTGCCCCAGCGCAGACCTTCCACCTCTTTTCAATAGGACGATACATTGTGCAACATAGATAGCAATTTGAATGTCTTAGCAATTGACAAAGGAAGTTAAGAACTTTGTTGCACAGTATCTTGATTTTAATTTGTATCTAATAGTTTGGGTAATTTATGTTATTGGTTGCGAGTGGCAGATTAGTATGAGTAAATTGTATAACATGTGACAATTTAGGAGTAGTCGATTTCTGATGATGAGGTGTATACGTCATTTTCAAGTTGGCCTGTTTTCCCGCCAACCAGGGTATTTAATGCGGGTGTATTATGTATTATGTACTTTGAAAAAGGCCTCGGAGGAGGCCGAAACGTCAGCCCTTTACAATAAAAACTTTTATTCATTTTTAAGACCTGTGAGTGCGGATCTTGCTTGTACGTTGGAAATTTCGTTTTTGATACTGCACCCAGGCATCTTTAACCTGCTGTCGAGAGTGCCGGCTTTGCGATTGACTGTATTGGAATATTTTAGCCTGGCACCCGTGAGTTTTCGGATACTAAAAACTGAGAAATTAACATAACGCTTATACTTTGATTGGCCTGATAACTACTACTTGGACCGACGTGCCGACACCTTCCAGAGGTCTCAATGGTCTGGAGTGGGGACAACATACTCGAAGTATTGAATTGAGTCCCGTGAATATACTGCCTGCTTCATACAGATCAACCGCATCAGTGACGGCGTGCCGGTTGCACCGACGGGTGACTGTGACTGGGCAATCGGTCGGTGAGGCGCGAAAGAGAGGGGAGGTTGATCGCTTCGATTGGATTGCTGGCACCTGTGAAAGCCCTGAATTCTACAACCTTCCATCTGCTTGAGCTCTATACCGTACCGTGACCCGCATCTGAAGTCCAGCGGCTCTTTGTATCTTCGAGCTGAACGAGCGCCGGATGTTGAGCGACTGGGTCTTTACATATACGGTGAGGTGAGCCTTACGAGCAGCAGAGCCTGTTGGCGCCCGTGATAATGGCACCTGAGAGCGATACTCCCCGGTTTCGGGGAAAGCTGTATGTGGACTACTGTGCAATCCCTCCGCTGAGTGCTTCGGTGAGGATCGTTGGATTGGATCTGTAACACCACACTGTAGCGACTACCAACCAGACACCCCCATGATGTCTTCACATTGGTTATTTTATGGACAATGTTTTAGTGACTTTACTTGGGTGTATATATATATGGTTTATTGACACGGTGATTTAGAATTTATATATTTATTCTTTGATTTTTTATTTTATTTTTTATTTATTTTTATGCATATGTTTTTTGTTTTATAGTTTAATAACTATTTATTTTTTCTATAGCACCTTCTGAATTTTGATGCTAATTTAAGATGAACATTTAGGGGTTCGTGTATGGGCGGCTATTTTGTGGCACGGTAAGGGTTAACCTATTGATGGGGTACGCAAATAATATAGCCACCACAATGTGTTTAGGGGTTGCTTTGTGGATTCTTTTTACTTTTTAATGTTTTGGGTTGTCACTTAATACATGAGGGATCCGTTAATATTTAAAGGTTGGTAGCTTTATTCAGTGGGTACCATAGTAGGAGCAGGCGGGTAATAACTGTTAAAAATAATTTTATAAATTTAGTTTTGAGGGATGTTAAACTATATATGGATACGAATATGTTTTAGACTGAGAGTGCCCCAGCGCAGACCTTCCACCTCTTTTCAATAGGACGATACATTGTGCAACATAGATAGCAATTTGAATGTCTTAGCAATTGACAAAGGAAGTTAAGAACTTTGTTGCACAGTATCTTGATTTTAATTTGTATCTAATAGTTTGGGTAATTTATGTTATTGGTTGCGAGTGGCAGATTAGTATGAGTAAATTGTATAACATGTGACAATTTAGGAGTAGTCGATTTCTGATGATGAGGTGTATACGTCATTTTCAAGTTGGCCTGTTTTCCCGCCAACCAGGGTATTTAATGCGGGTGTATTATGTATTATGTACTTTGAAAAAGGCCTCGGAGGAGGCCGAAACGTCAGCCCTTTACAATAAAAACTTTTATTCATTTTTAAGACCTGTGAGTGCGGATCTTGCTTGTACGTTGGAAATTTCGTTTTTGATACTGCACCCAGGCATCTTTAACCTGCTGTCGAGAGTGCCGGCTTTGCGATTGACTGTATTGGAATATTTTAGCCTGGCACCCGTGAGTTTTCGGATACTAAAAACTGAGAAATTAACATAACGCTTATACTTTGATTGGCCTGATAACTACTACTTGGACCGACGTGCCGACACCTTCCAGAGGTCTCAATGGTCTGGAGTGGGGACAACATACTCGAAGTATTGAATTGAGTCCCGTGAATATACTGCCTGCTTCATACAGATCAACCGCATCAGTGACGGCGTGCCGGTTGCACCGACGGGTGACTGTGACTGGGCAATCGGTCGGTGAGGCGCGAAAGAGAGGGGAGGTTGATCGCTTCGATTGGATTGCTGGCACCTGTGAAAGCCCTGAATTCTACAACCTTCCATCTGCTTGAGCTCTATACCGTACCGTGACCCGCATCTGAAGTCCAGCGGCTCTTTGTATCTTCGAGCTGAACGAGCGCCGGATGTTGAGCGACTGGGTCTTTACATATACGGTGAGGTGAGCCTTACGAGCAGCAGAGCCTGTTGGCGCCCGTGATAATGGCACCTGAGAGCGATACTCCCCGGTTTCGGGGAAAGCTGTATGTGGACTACTGTGCAATCCCTCCGCTGAGTGCTTCGGTGAGGATCGTTGGATTGGATCTGTAACACCACACTGTAGCGACTACCAACCAGACACCCCCATGATGTCTTCACATTGGTTATTTTATGGACAATGTTTTAGTGACTTTACTTGGGTGTATATATATATGGTTTATTGACACGGTGATTTAGAATTTATATATTTATTCTTTGATTTTTTATTTTATTTTTTATTTATTTTTATGCATATGTTTTTTGTTTTATAGTTTAATAACTATTTATTTTTTCTATAGCACCTTCTGAATTTTGATGCTAATTTAAGATGAACATTTAGGGGTTCGTGTATGGGCGGCTATTTTGTGGCACGGTAAGGGTTAACCTATTGATGGGGTACGCAAATAATATAGCCACCACAATGTGTTTAGGGGTTGGTTTGTGGATTCTTTTTACTTTTTAATGTTTTGGGTTGTCACTTAATACATGAGGGATCCGTTAATATTTAAAGGTTGGTAGCTTTATTCAGTGGGTACCATAGTAGGAGCAGGCGGGTAATAACTGTTAAAAATAATTTTATAAATTTAGTTTTGAGGGATGTTAAACTATATATGGATACGAATATGTTTTAGACTGAGAGTGCCCCAGCGCAGACCTTCCACCTCTTTTCAATAGGACGATACATTGTGCAACATAGATAGCAATTTGAATGTCTTAGCAATTGACAAAGGAAGTTAAGAACTTTGTTGCACAGTATCTTGATTTTAATTTGTATCTAATAGTTTGGGTAATTTATGTTATTGGTTGCGAGTGGCAGATTAGTATGAGTAAATTGTATAACATGTGACAATTTAGGAGTAGTCGATTTCTGATGATGAGGTGTATACGTCATTTTCAAGTTGGCCTGTTTTCCCGCCAACCAGGGTATTTAATGCGGGTGTATTATGTATTATGTACTTTGAAAAAGGCCTCGGAGGAGGCCGAAACGTCAGCCCTTTACAATAAAAACTTTTATTCATTTTTAAGACCTGTGAGTGCGGATCTTGCTTGTACGTTGGAAATTTCGTTTTTGATACTGCACCCAGGCATCTTTAACCTGCTGTCGAGAGTGCCGGCTTTGCGATTGACTGTATTGGAATATTTTAGCCTGGCACCCGTGAGTTTTCGGATACTAAAAACTGAGAAATTAACATAACGCTTATACTTTGATTGGCCTGATAACTACTACTTGGACCGACGTGCCGACACCTTCCAGAGGTCTCAATGGTCTGGAGTGGGGACAACATACTCGAAGTATTGAATTGAGTCCCGTGAATATACTGCCTGCTTCATACAGATCAACCGCATCAGTGACGGCGTGCCGGTTGCACCGATGGGTGACTGTGACTGGGCAATCGGTCGGTGAGGCGCGAAAGAGAGGGGAGGTTGATCGCTTCGATTGGATTGCTGGCACCTGTGAAAGCCCTGAATTCTACAACCTTCCATCTGCTTGAGCTCTATACCGTACCGTGACCCGCATCTGAAGTCCAGCGGCTCTTTGTATCTTCGAGCTGAACGAGCGCCGGATGTTGAGCGACTGGGTCTTTACATATACGGTGAGGTGAGCCTTACGAGCAGCAGAGCCTGTTGGCGCCCGTGATAATGGCACCTGAGAGCGATACTCCCCGGTTTCGGGGAAAGCTGTATGTGGACTACTGTGCAATCCCTCCGCTGAGTGCTTCGGTGAGGATCGTTGGATTGGATCTGTAACACCACACTGTAGCGACTACCAACCAGACACCCCCATGATGTCTTCACATTGGTTATTTTATGGACAATGTTTTAGTGACTTTACTTGGGTGTATATATATATGGTTTATTGACACGGTGATTTAGAATTTATATATTTATTCTTTGATTTTTTATTTTATTTTTTATTTATTTTTATGCATATGTTTTTTGTTTTATAGTTTAATAACTATTTATTTTTTCTATAGCACCTTCTGAATTTTGATGCTAATTTAAGATGAACATTTAGGGGTTCGTGTATGGGCGGCTATTTTGTGGCACGGTAAGGGTTAACCTATTGATGGGGTACGCAAATAATATAGCCACCACAATGTGTTTAGGGGTTGGTTTGTGGATTCTTTTTACTTTTTAATGTTTTGGGTTGTCACTTAATACATGAGGGATCCGTTAATATTTAAAGGTTGGTAGCTTTATTCAGTGGGTACCATAGTAGGAGCAGGCGGGTAATAACTGTTAAAAATAATTTTATAAATTTAGTTTTGAGGGATGTTAAACTATATATGGATACGAATATGTTTTAGACTGAGAGTGCCCCAGCGCAGACCTTCCACCTCTTTTCAATAGGACGATACATTGTGCAACATAGATAGCAATTTGAATGTCTTAGCAATTGACAAAGGAAGTTAAGAACTTTGTTGCACAGTATCTTGATTTTAATTTGTATCTAATAGTTTGGGTAATTTATGTTATTGGTTGCGAGTGGCAGATTAGTATGAGTAAATTGTATAACATGTGACAATTTAGGAGTAGTCGATTTCTGATGATGAGGTGTATACGTCATTTTCAAGTTGGCCTGTTTTCCCGCCAACCAGGGTATTTAATGCGGGTGTATTATGTATTATGTACTTTGAAAAAGGCCTCGGAGGAGGCCGAAACGTCAGCCCTTTACAATAAAAACTTTTATTCATTTTTAAGACCTGTGAGTGCGGATCTTGCTTGTACGTTGGAAATTTCGTTTTTGATACTGCACCCAGGCATCTTTAACCTGCTGTCGAGAGTGCCGGCTTTGCGATTGACTGTATTGGAATATTTTAGCCTGGCACCCGTGAGTTTTCGGATACTAAAAACTGAGAAATTAACATAACGCTTATACTTTGATTGGCCTGATAACTACTACTTGGACCGACGTGCCGACACCTTCCAGAGGTCTCAATGGTCTGGAGTGGGGACAACATACTCGAAGTATTGAATTGAGTCCCGTGAATATACTGCCTGCTTCATACAGATCAACCGCATCAGTGACGGCGTGCCGGTTGCACCGACGGGTGACTGTGACTGGGCAATCGGTCGGTGAGGCGCGAAAGAGAGGGGAGGTTGATCGCTTCGATTGGATTGCTGGCACCTGTGAAAGCCCTGAATTCTACAACCTTCCATCTGCTTGAGCTCTATACCGTACCGTGACCCGCATCTGAAGTCCAGCGGCTCTTTGTATCTTCGAGCTGAACGAGCGCCGGATGTTGAGCGACTGGGTCTTTACATATACGGTGAGGTGAGCCTTACGAGCAGCAGAGCCTGTTGGCGCCCGTGATAATGGCACCTGAGAGCGATACTCCCCGGTTTCGGGGAAAGCTGTATGTGGACTACTGTGCAATCCCTCCGCTGAGTGCTTCGGTGAGGATCGTTGGATTGGATCTGTAACACCACACTGTAGCGACTACCAACCAGACACCCCCATGATGTCTTCACATTGGTTATTTTATGGACAATGTTTTAGTGACTTTACTTGGGTGTATATATATATGGTTTATTGACACGGTGATTTAGAATTTATATATTTATTCTTTGATTTTTTATTTTATTTTTTATTTATTTTTATGCATATGTTTTTTGTTTTATAGTTTAATAACTATTTATTTTTTCTATAGCACCTTCTGAATTTTGATGCTAATTTAAGATGAACATTTAGGGGTTCGTGTATGGGCGGCTATTTTGTGGCACGGTAAGGGTTAACCTATTGATGGGGTACGCAAATAATATAGCCACCACAATGTGTTTAGGGGTTGGTTTGTGGATTCTTTTTACTTTTTAATGTTTTGGGTTGTCACTTAATACATGAGGGATCCGTTAATATTTAAAGGTTGGTAGCTTTATTCAGTGGGTACCATAGTAGGAGCAGGCGGGTAATAACTGTTAAAAATAATTTTATAAATTTAGTTTTGAGGGATGTTAAACTATATATGGATACGAATATGTTTTAGACTGAGAGTGCCCCAGCGCAGACCTTCCACCTCTTTTCAATAGGACGATACATTGTGCAACATAGATAGCAATTTGAATGTCTTAGCAATTGACAAAGGAAGTTAAGAACTTTGTTGCACAGTATCTTGATTTTAATTTGTATCTAATAGTTTGGGTAATTTATGTTATTGGTTGCGAGTGGCAGATTAGTATGAGTAAATTGTATAACATGTGACAATTTAGGAGTAGTCGATTTCTGATGATGAGGTGTATACGTCATTTTCAAGTTGGCCTGTTTTCCCGCCAACCAGGGTATTTAATGCGTGTGTATTATGTATTATGTACTTTGAAAAAGGCCTCGGAGGAGGCCGAAACGTCAGCCCTTTACAATAAAAACTTTTATTCATTTTTAAGACCTGTGAGTGCGGATCTTGCTTGTACGTTGGAAATTTCGTTTTTGATACTGCACCCAGGCATCTTTAACCTGCTGTCGAGAGTGCCGGCTTTGCGATTGACTGTATTGGAATATTTTAGCCTGGCACCCGTGAGTTTTCGGATACTAAAAACTGAGAAATTAACATAACGCTTATACTTTGATTGGCCTGATAACTACTACTTGGACCGACGTGCCGACACCTTCCAGAGGTCTCAATGGTCTGGAGTGGGGACAACATACTCGAAGTATTGAATTGAGTCCCGTGAATATACTGCCTGCTTCATACAGATCAACCGCATCAGTGACGGCGTGCCGGTTGCACCGACGGGTGACTGTGACTGGGCAATCGGTCGGTGAGGCGCGAAAGAGAGGGGAGGTTGATCGCTTCGATTGGATTGCTGGCACCTGTGAAAGCCCTGAATTCTACAACCTTCCATCTGCTTGAGCTCTATACCGTACCGTGACCCGCATCTGAAGTCCAGCGGCTCTTTGTATCTTCGAGCTGAACGAGCGCCGGATGTTGAGCGACTGGGTCTTTACATATACGGTGAGGTGAGCCTTACGAGCAGCAGAGCCTGTTGGCGCCCGTGATAATGGCACCTGAGAGCGATACTCCCCGGTTTCGGGGAAAGCTGTATGTGGACTACTGTGCAATCCCTCCGCTGAGTGCTTCGGTGAGGATCGTTGGATTGGATCTGTAACACCACACTGTAGCGACTACCAACCAGACACCCCCATGATGTCTTCACATTGGTTATTTTATGGACAATGTTTTAGTGACTTTACTTGGGTGTATATATATATGGTTTATTGACACGGTGATTTAGAATTTATATATTTATTCTTTGATTTTTTATTTTATTTTTTATTTATTTTTATGCATATGTTTTTTGTTTTATAGTTTAATAACTATTTATTTTTTCTATAGCACCTTCTGAATTTTGATGCTAATTTAAGATGAACATTTAGGGGTTCGTGTATGGGCGGCTATTTTGTGGCACGGTAAGGGTTAACCTATTGATGGGGTACGCAAATAATATAGCCACCACAATGTGTTTAGGGGTTGGTTTGTGGATTCTTTTTACTTTTTAATGTTTTGGGTTGTCACTTAATACATGAGGGATCCGTTAATATTTAAAGGTTGGTAGCTTTATTCAGTGGGTACCATAGTAGGAGCAGGCGGGTAATAACTGTTAAAAATAATTTTATAAATTTAGTTTTGAGGGATGTTAAACTATATATGGATACGAATATGTTTTAGACTGAGAGTGCCCCAGCGCAGACCTTCCACCTCTTTTCAATAGGACGATACATTGTGCAACATAGATAGCAATTTGAATGTCTTAGCAATTGACAAAGGAAGTTAAGAACTTTGTTGCACAGTATCTTGATTTTAATTTGTATCTAATAGTTTGGGTAATTTATGTTATTGGTTGCGAGTGGCAGATTAGTATGAGTAAATTGTATAACATGTGACAATTTAGGAGTAGTCGATTTCTGATGATGAGGTGTATACGTCATTTTCAAGTTGGCCTGTTTTCCCGCCAACCAGGGTATTTAATGCGGGTGTATTATGTATTATGTACTTTGAAAAAGGCCTCGGAGGAGGCCGAAACGTCAGCCCTTTACAATAAAAACTTTTATTCATTTTTAAGACCTGTGAGTGCGGATCTTGCTTGTACGTTATATATATATATATATATATATATTGCGCACCATAGCTACTAGAGAGGGCAATAAAATAAGATGCAGGGGTCCTAGAAAACAGACCCAACTTAATGAACAGGCCACAAATGTCTTGGCATAAGGTGGTGGCATTCCACTAGAGGACAACATTGTTAATGGACAGAAGGGAACTGCACTGGGCACAGGACAGACAATATTGGCATCAAAACCTCTACTTGGCCAGCCCTCAGTGCGGCTTATTAGCTGTAAGCAGGGGGCAGCAGGGCAAAGGTGGGTGTAATTGTGAGTGGGAAGCTGGTCTAGGGGTGCACCAAATAGAAATCTATCCCTGCTGACAACCTGATGCCCTTTTGTTTTATTCTTTAGTAGGCAATCATTACACTGTGAACTTAAATTGTTCATACCACATATCTAAGACCTGCTTAAAAATTGAAATTTTATTTAAATGTTGGATTTTAACAAAATAAGCATCGTTTCATGAAGAAGCTTCATTATATACCCTGCACACTGGTGTGACCTATAACAATTGCAATATTTTTTCCACCGCCAGATGGGGTTGTTAAAAGCTATACTAATAATGAAATATTATTTGCAGAGGAATACTATTTATTTTGCCCATATTTTTCTTTCTATTAAGGACTTTATTACATTTCCCCTATACGTTTCTATACTAAGCTAGTGTCACTTTTGACCAACAAAGCAATATGGTCAGAGGATTTTTACTGCAGAAATAGGGGTTTTCTGATTACTTTGTAAATTGTTTTTTTTTTTAATATTACAGCACACAGTGGCTTGTTGTACTATTTAGACACTTGACAAGTTCTCTCATTACAGAATGACAAATCTTGCTCAGTTGTTGTGATCTTATAATTGCAAAGCAATTCAACTTGTTTTTTTAATATGACATTGGTTTTATGTTAGAAAACAATCATAAAACTGAAATATGCAGGTTTCCCCACACTTTTAATTAGCTTTTATAACAGATACAAATGTACCAGATTAAGAAATGAGCAAATGATGCTCTCAGACATTTGCTCCAGGTTGTTCAGTTTATTTGCACGATACATTTGCCCTTAAGTTGTCAAACATTGGCGACTGTGCTGGGGGCTTTGATTGGCTCATTGTAGGACATTGTTCATTTTGCTTTTGAGCCTTGTAGTTTTGCTCACCTACTTTCTCCCAGCTGGCATGTACACCAGACTGAAATTGGTTCCCTGTATTTTGTAACTTTCAAGAAGACTACTACCACAGCATAGGAACATTAATGGATAAACAGGGGAATGTAATAAAAGTCGCAAAGAGCAAAACAATTCGCACCAATAAGACTAAAAATCCACATCTCGCAATGTTATATTGTTCCTTAACTGTTATTGCATTGCGAATATTATTGCGCACTCATAAGAAGTGCTTGAAGGTGTCATAATCTTTTGGAGCAAACATAACACTTTTTCAGTAAGAAGTTTTATTACATTGACTGCGCATTGGCGCAAACTATAAAATTCGCAAACCTTCTTTCACTGTCGGAAGTGGTCGCTAAACAGTTTCCGGGCTCGCAAAAGCTATATTAAATTCGCACAAAGCAAAATTTGTTTGCGCAAAGGCATAACTTTTCGCATTGCGAATAGTTTTTCCGTTAGCGATTTTTATTACATTCCCCCGAAAGTCTCTTCAATTACCTGTACTCCTCTTGGACAATTATTATCAAATCTGTGGGGTTTTAAAGGTTTTTTCTACTTCGAATAAACTCACATTTTTTTAAAAAAATAAACTTGAATTTTGCTTATTTATTAAAAAATCTGAATACAAAAAAAAACCACAATCCTGGGAAAAAGTTCAATAACAATTATGTGAATTTACAAGCTTAATAAACTCAAATTTGTGTATTTACAAGCTCAAAAAACTCAAAAATCTCAAATAAAAAAATGGCTTGACTTTTTCCTTCAACAACTCCCATTGACTTCTACAAAAACACGCAAGCTGTTTTTTTTTCATTTAAGCTTTTCTATTTTTTGGTGCTGATTAAATCCCAAACGATCGAATTTGAAAGTTTTTGTGCAGGAAGATTTGAATCATGGCAACAATTCTAATTTGAACCTTTGGCGTTTTTCCTGATCAGGTTTAACTAATACCAAGTTGCTCAAAGTCTCTGTAGCAAGCAGTGTGCCCTGGTGTCACTCATGTGACTACAAACCGTTTCCCAAAGTTCACCTGGTCACACTACTGCTTTTTGCTATACTTTTTTACATGGTTCGTTTTGAGCAATGGCTTCTGCTATGCTGCTCTGAGATGCCAGTTAGTGTTATGCAAAATTCTTGATATGTTTGACCTCTACCTATATATACTATACCTGCTAAAAAATAGACTTTTTGGAGAAGTTCAGCTTTTGGCAGAACATGAATAAAGAGGTAATTGACCTACAATGGCACAGTCAAAGACCTGAGGGTTCATTTATGAAAGCAGCGCAAGACTTGCTAAAATGGTCTCAGTCATTGTATTATAGTGCTATTCTTTAAAAGGTGCTTTTATAAACAGGGCCACGCCTGCCATGAGGCAGGATGAGAAGCTTGCCTCAGGCAGAAGCGAGTGGCCATTTACAAGGGGGGGAAAAATCCACCTTTTGTAACTTTAAGAGCCAATTTCTGGGTTTTAACCCAGAAATCTGGCTCCGCTAGTGCAGAGAGCACTATAGCACTCATTGCACTAGCGGTGTGACCCCCGGGTAGGAAAATCACATGACTTTTCATGACTTTTTCCTTTCCTGCCCCTAATTTGCATATGCAAATTAGGATTCAGGTTCGGTATTCGGCAGAATCTTTCACCAAGGATTCTGGGATTCGGCCGAATAATAGTGTATTCGGTGCATCCCTAGTACCCACTGCAGGGGGAATTGTGCTGGAATTGTGGGTAATATTCTTTGTTATGGGTAAAAAAAAAGCATACTATATAACATAAAACACTGCACTTTGCGACTCTGTTAATGTCCCCTTTTATCTGAATCCTGGCTCAATCCATGATACAATTTTAAATTGCCTATATTCATTAAAACTGACTTGAAAAACTACTCCCAAACAGTTTTCGAAAGATGGTACAAATTTTCTTTAAATTATTTTTTTGCCACACATCCAGAGTCTGTTTCATAAGAAAATAAAAAATAGCCCAAAGCAAGTTTGAATCAGATGACAGAATGTTCACTATCCCTTAGAGAATAATTCAGTTTTCAGTACATTATGTGACCCTCCACAGGACCTACTAAAAGTAGAAAAAGCATTCTCTTGTAAATCTGTTTAGACAGGGATCAGACATCAGATGGATATCGCAAAAAACAGACACAGATAATCTGGTTTGTGCTAGACTAAGACAAGTTCATTTAAAATCTTACTTACATGTGTAGGAACATGTTGCCTTCTAAGTAAATGAATGCAACTTGCTATTCAGGGACATCTAAGAATTGAAATTTTTTCCCATGGTGATTAAGGAAAGTTTGCCCACTTTGCTGTCCAGATTGTAAACTATCATTAATCCTTGTTATAGGCAAAACAATCCTATTGGGTTTATTTAATGTTTAAATGAACAGTTCAGTGTAAAAATAAAATTAGATAAATAGATAGGCTGTGCAAAATAAAAAAATGTTTCTAATATAGTTAGTTAGCCAAAAATGTAATGTATAAAGGCTGGAGTGACTGGATGTCTAACATAACTGAACAGAACACTACTTCCATCTTTTCAGCTCTCTAACTCTGAGTTAGTCAGCGACTTGAAGGGGGACCACGTGGGACATAACTGTTGAGCATTTAGCTCAGATTCAAAAGCAACATTTGTGGCCCATGTGCCCCCCCCTTCAAGTCACTGATTGGTTACTGCCTGGTAACCAATCAGTGGAAACCAAGAGAGTTGCAAAGCAGGAAGTAGTGTTCCGGCTATTATGTTAGACATCCAGTCACTCCAGCCTTTATACATTACATTTGTGCCTAACTAACTATATTAGAAACATTTTTTATTTTGCACAGCCTATCTAAAGTATTTACCCAGTTTTTATTTTTATACTGAACAAATCCTTTAAGATTATTTTAAGCAGACTTATTATAAAAAGATCCAAATTATGGAAAGACCCCTTGACCCCTTGTAACGGAGAGCAACAGCAGAACACAAACTGCATTATGTAGCGTAAATGATCCCTTACTCTTACTGCACAATATAACAATCCAATGCCAATTCCTATTTTTTTTTCATCAAATAATTTGGCACCTGTATGGCTTTGTTGGGCATATTACCCTTCCTCTGAAACCCTGCACTGTCCTTAACCATTCATCTTGTTTTAAAACTGCTCTTCAGAATGAAACCTTTTTACACAAAAATGACTTATTGCAATTGATAATACAGAGTCCTCTGCTGAGAAGCTGTTAAAACAATATTTTTAGGTTGTTACAAGATTCCTTTTAGCTATGAAATCCTAAGGATTGAGCAAAAAGTTTGGTTGCATGGCAACAGCACATTCAGGAAAAGAAAAAAGATAAGATATCCAAAACGTGCCGTGCATAAGAAACACAAAAGTCTTCTTCCAAGAAAGAAAACAGCTAGGCTTCAGAAGACTGAGCAGCAAAATTGTTAACAAAATCCATAAACCAAAATAGCTTGTAGGAATCGACGATTTTTAGATTTAATTGATTCTTGGAAAATAAATAGCCACCTAGAGAAATAAGGTTAGCTAGCAGTCTCTACAGAAACGTGTTGTCCTAAAGCATTTCCATCCATAAAGGTCACACCACAATTAATAAAACATTTAACAATTCACATACTGTAGCATGGCATCTTATTAAGGGCCGGAACTAAGAGTAGACAAAAGAGGCAGTTTCCTAAGGTGCAATGATTGAGGGGCGATGGGCAGCTGCCTCTAGACCGGACACACCTTCCACCCAGCTTGTGTACTTCCCTACCAAGCACATATGCGTGCTTGACGTCACCGCGCATGTGCACATGAGCAACGTCACCAAGCATGCGCGAGCCACAAGAGAAGGAGGGGGCGAGCCGGCCGGCTGGGTTGCCTCTGATCTTATTGCATCTATCCAAGTATAGCTGGCTCTAGCTGATTTTAGACTTATACAGCCAAGGTCACACACATCTATATCTAAAATAACATTTATTAAAGGTACATGAATGTAGGGAGCAAGCCCAGATTTGTGGTGAGGCCATGCTCACGGTGGCTTTGGGGCTAGTACCTTGCACCCTAGGGGCACCCAAGGACGAAATCTGGGCCTGGTAGGGGTCTGCCTCCCCCCACTCCTCTTGCACTATCACAGGCAGCTCTCTATTCAAGGGGCTAGCAGCAGATCTCTGCCAATTTTAAAATGACCCTACTATCTATGCGTAATTACATTCCAAAAACATAATAGTCTGTGGTACTACAGTCTTCAGTTTCAACAGACTGGGCATCCACAAATAGGGGCAAGGGGGATGAATACCTCCCAAATTTCCCTCTCACACACATTTCCCATCTCACAGCCCTCTGTCCTGGGTTGATGTTTAAACATCTTGTTGATCTTTTCAGCTCCCTGGCTGCTCTGTGAGAAAAAGATGCTGTGCAAACTCATGTCTGTGGTGCATATGCACATTTTCACTTGCTAAAATTAGCATCGACTATGCAACAGTGTCTAATTGATAGCTGCAATTGTCTGCAAGGTTGATTACAATGTATCTATAATCACCAAAACAACTGAAGTGAGAGTCAAGCGTCTAGATAGCCTGAACACTCACCCTACAACTCCCAGCAACCCAGTTCAGACCACTATCAAAGGTACAGGTGATAGCTTAACACGTAACCCCTCCACCATAGCTTAAAACATAGCTTTTAATAAGTTATTAGTTAAAAACCAAACACATCCTTTGTGTGCCACACTTCCCACGACCAAACAAACCCACTGTGTTAAATCATGTCAATGCTGGACCGATTCCTTAAAAACATACAAATAAATTGCCAAGGTGGACAAGTGGTTGGCCCCGTGCCAACATGCGGTGTGACCAATATCGTTTGAGTGTTCCTAATAGGTAAGTATAACACCAATCAGGCCCGTAACCCCCTCCTTTCCTGCCTATCTACGTTGGGAGCAGTCGGAGCTACTCTCACCACCGTCCACCTAGTCATCCATTTTCTGTAGTAATTATGCTGGCACTCTTAGGGTTAATATGACTGTTATCTAATTTAATTGATTATGCTGTGGGTTGGGTAAGGCTATCTGTGGCTGCTGCACAGAGGAAATTCACCATATCCCAGTCTGAGCCCCTCTGAGTAGTTTTTTGGAGCACTAGCTCAGGATTTCAGGTAAGTATATACAATCACTTGGGGGTGCCTAACTTTTGGCACACCCAAGTATTTTCAGCCCCGTTTTGCGAATTCCGCAGGACATTCACGAATTTCGCGGCGAAGCAAAATGGGACAAATTCGATTTGATCACTATTTATATTCCTTATAGTGAATGCTCATTACTTTAGCATATCTGGGCATGGGATTGCTTTACTGCTGTAGTTATAGAAGATTCAGATATGGGGACAAAGTGAATATGTAAGTTCTCCATCATGCGCTACTGTATATTATTTTCTACATCTCTGATACTTCATAATGCACAATTTTTTTTTAAATAAATGCTTACACATTGTAAATGTTCTCTCATTTACGTGTAAGCAGAGTAAGATGTGTCCATTTATAGGTTCTACTCACATTCCATCTATAATTCTGCAATGTGTTAGTATACATTTTGCTTAAATAATCCTAATAAAGAATGTGGCTAAAATGTCATATTTCATAATCTGATCTGCTTCTATATCTGTCCCCTGAATCCTTACTATTTCTTAATAATCTCTTAGTTTCATTAGGTCATGTCCCTGGTTTCTAAGGTGTATATCGTAACATTACATTGAACAACCCAGTAGCTGCCAGATCTGGGCCAACACTGCATCAGAAAGGCCTTTATAGTTTTCTTTGTGTACCAGAATCCTTCAATATTCGTCATTTCTACATAAATCTACATTTAAATGATAATCATTTCAATTCTACTTTCAAAGGCCTAGTAATCACTATTCCATATTGCTTTTTTAATACAAAATTATTAAATATAGTGGATGGCATTGAGTTAAGTCTGCAGCAGCACGATAGCTAATGGCTTTACTGTCTGACATTTTACAGAATCCTTATTAAGAACCATTTTCCTAAGCAAAAATATTTTTTCTAATGCAGAAAATGACAGATCACACTGACAATATGATGATTAAAAAGGAAGCCTTTCATTGCAGACTTTCAAAATGTTCAGACATTGCTGTCTTCCATTGTTTTAGCCTAAAGGATATGCATAGCTGAGTGCTGGGTGGTTTTACTGGAAGTTTACCGTGCTTGGTATAAACATGAAAGATGTTCTTGACATGTATATCTCATTAGACATTTCACATCAGCTGCAGCTTAGTTTACAGACTAGAGACTAGGAGATATCACCCCATGGCAATGCTTTCAACTTGACTATCATTTTTTTATATACATGTTCCTCTGATATCAATTGTTATTCATATTAGCTTTCTGAATGTATTTTTTCTGCATTTAAATCCCCATAAAGATATACAGAAAGAGGGACATGATAACTATGACCGAGCTTTTTGTGACTTTCCCATCTGCTCTACATATCTTTCCTTATGATGGTAAGTTACAGGCAGCTAATTGCTACTAGCACAATAAAAGTGCCAACGGTGGCATAATATTCAAAGACCTGTCTCCCGATTGATCCAATAGCCACTTTCCTGTTCATGTTTTCTCTGTCAAAGTCCATCATGTAAAACAAACATCCCCCTGTATAAATTTACCAATATGTCAAACATTTGCATAAGCAGTACATGCTGAAACAATAACAAAATGCAGTCTATATCTAAGCACTATTTTAAAATAATTATCATCCAATCAACATTACCTACAGAGCAATGGGCAAAGAATAAAATATGCCCAGTAATGGCCACTCATCAAAGTTTAGTGCCCAATATAATATATATATATTTAACTAAATACAAGAGGTCCTCTGCACTCGACCCATTATCAATGTAATAAAGACATTGAAACATTTTGTGCATATAGCTACTAAAAAATGCCTTACGCTTTAAACAAGACAGGCATTGTTTGTCCATATATTGCAATATATTTAAGCTGGCCAACTACATCAAAGTCATCCCCGGTATGGCCAGTCCTACGCTCAACAGGGACTCAGATTTACCTACAACTCACTCTTGCACACACACACACACACATTATCTATCTATCTATCTATCTATCTATCTATCTATCTATCTATCTATCTATACCCCAAATCCATTCCTCCATGATGATACCGACACTCTCGAAAAAACCATTAATGTGTCTGGGTGCAGAGTCATCAAATCATCTCCATCCATTTAGAAAGATCTGCACTCACAGGACTTAAAATTGGAAAAAGTGCTTTATTGCAGAACTAAAATCTGACGTTTAGGCCCAACCCAAGGCCTTTCTCAAAAAAGAGACAAACTTGGGTTGGGCCAAAGCGTCAGTTTTTAAGTCCTGTGAGTGCAGATCTTTCTATATATTTAGTTATATATATATATATATATATATATATATATATATATATATATATATATATATATATATATATATATATATATATATATATATATATATATACTGTATATATGTTACACAAGTAACTCCTAGCAATGCCTTCTTGTCATACATATTCTCTCAACTGACAATTCTGTCAATCTGTCACTAGGCAATAAATGCAACATTACTACAGAATTACTACTCAAACAGTCAAAAGGCCATGCCAATTGTTTAATTTAGAGTTTTACCAAAAAAATTGTAAAAAAAAATGGCAAAGCTGTAGACTTCAATACTTCAATTTTAAAAATGCATTTGTTGGTACATACAAACTCCAGGCTGGAATTGAACCCAGGACTGAAATTCTTCTAATCGAATGATTCGAACCATTTTATCGATCGAGCAAATGATTTTACTTTGACTTCTAAAAACTTAGCCAAATGTTGGCTATAGGTTCTAGGAGGTCCCCATAGACTAACATAGCAATTCGGCAGGTTTAAGATGGCGAAGTCGAACTTTTTTAACCATTGTACCACTATACTTTTAACCAAGATGTTTCTATTAAGGCTGGCTAGTGATTTAGAATTTCAATGTCATATATAAATTATAACTTATTCATTAAAATTTTAATTTGTGCAATGTTAGTTTTTTCTACTTTTAATTGTGTAATGTTAGAGTTTTTTTCTACTTTGAACATGAACTTTTTTTTTTAAAAAAAAATGTATGCCGATTTATTTTAAAAAAATAGACAGAAACAATTTGAATAGCTCAAACTTTTTTCTCTATCATTTTCGATGGATCAAAAAAGTTGGAAAAACTTGCATTGAAAAAAATGCCTTAAAATTGCAGTAGACAGCTCCCATTGACATCTACATTTACTCGGCAGCTGTTCGATGTTGAGATTTTAAATTCCGAGTATTAGCACAAAAAAATTTAAATTCACTGAAATAAATTTAATTTGAGTGTTGCTAAGGGGCACATTTACTAAGGGTCCAAGTGAATTTTCGAATTTAAAAACTTCGAATTTCGAACTAATTTTTTGGGTACTTCGACCATCGAATAGGCCTAAATTCGACTTTGATTCGAAGTAAAAAAGTTCGACTTCGAAAATCGAAGTACTGTCTCTTTAAAAAAGTTTGACTTCGCCACCTTAAACCTGCCGAATTGCTATGTTAGCCTATGGGGACCACCTAGAACCTATAGCCAACATTTGGCTAAGTTTTTAGAAGTCAAAGTAAAATCATTTGCTCGATCGATAAAATGGTTCGAATCATTACATTCGAAGGATTTCATCGCACACTTTGACTTCGAATATCGAAGTAATGCCATTCGATGGTCAAATTTCGAAAGTTTTTTACACTTCAAAATTCGACCCTTGATAAATCTGCCCCTTGATCTCCCCCTTAGACTTCAATATTGACATTATATAGACTTCAAATCAGTCTGGTGACTGTTACCTGTAACCCTAATGCATGCGGTTCGTCGGCTTCAATCAGAGGTGCATCGCAAAGCGCATCATACACCCAGAGAGGTGGCAGGAAAGGATTTCCAACACAACTACAAGGCGCTTCAGCCTACTCCACCTCTAGCGGGGAAGACCTACCATCGTCTTCAGGCTCGGCTCCTTTTTTAGAACAGCGCTCCCCAACACAGGAGGAACATCGGAAAGACAAACACAGCACAAAGAAGGGCCCAGACAGAGAGGGCTATCCGAAAAGGAATCGCAAGCAGAACAGGTAAATAACCTAGTGGTGAATATCTCTTCGGTTAACCTGACTAAGGCTGAACTTTCTCTTTTAAATAAAGGCTTAAACTTTGTACCTACATACACCCTGGATCCCATAGAGTGGGAGATTGACTTTCAAAAATTCATCAGGGGTCTAAAACTCAAACATTATTTTGCTAATATGTCTGATATGAAGTTAAGCACTAAAGATATTACTACTGATGTTATAATGACCAGCTTTAAGAAAAAAAGTAATTTTGTACCTGAATCTACTAATGACTCACTAAATGCATTTGAAACTATTGTGTCTCATCAAGTCAGGAAATTATGGGATATAAATACAAGTAACATGGGGCATAGTAATCTATCATTTACCGAAAGGAAGGCCCTCACCTCACTTAAAAATAATAAATCCATTGTAATCCGTAAAGCGGATAAAGGGGGTGCTACGGTGGTAATGAATAGACTGGATTATATGACAGAAGCATTGCGGCAACTATCAGTGCCAGATCACTATGCCTTAATTGATTCTGACCCAACCATGACTATTAAAAATGAAATTGATAAATTTGTCACAGATGCATTTGAAAATGGGGTTATCACTCCAAATGTAAGAGAGTTTCTCACAACTGAGTATCCACGGACCCCTGTACTATACCTTCTTCCCAAAATCCACAAAGCACTGGTTAACCCTCCTTGTAGACCAATAGTGTCTGGAATAGGGTCGGTTCTAGAACCATTGTCGAAATTTGTGGACAAGTATTTACAACCGCTTGTAAGTGAAATACCCACTTGTCTAAAAGATACCACAGACTTGCTATGCAAATTGAATGGAATTAATATCGAGCCAGATACCATACTATGTAGCATAGACATACAAAGTCTGTATACATCCATTCCACAGGAAGAAGGTATCAGTATAGTGGAAGAAGTACTCCTGGATACTAACCTCTCACATCACTTAATTTACTTTATTGTAGATTGTTTGGCTATGGTCCTACAAAAAAACTATTTCAGGTTCGGGAATGACCACTTTTGGCAACGCCAGGGGACCTCGATGGGTGCTGCGGTCGCACCGTCCTTTGCCAACTTGTTTGTTTACAACCTGGAGAAAAAATTGTTCCTAGAAAGTAAATTTAAGTCATACATACAGGGATATTTCCGCTATGTGGACGATATCCTGGTGTTATGGAAAGGCCCATTACAAATGTTTGAAGAAATGATATCAAATGCAAATGAGGCCCATAAGACCATTAAATTTACAACAGAATTTGGACCAGACACACTTAACTTTTTGGATGTCCAACTAAAAATCATAGGAGGTCAAATCCATACCAGCCTATATCGTAAACAAACTGATAGGAATAATATTCTCCATGCTACTAGCTACCATGCCCCAAATGTCATTAAAGCTATACCTAAAGGGCAGTTTCTGAGAGCTCGGAGGATCTCATCAGATAGCAGCCAGTACATAGAAGCAGCTGACAACTTAAAAAACAGATTTGCCAATAGAGGTTATAGTCAAAAATCCATTAAAAAACATGCCCAAGATGTGTTACAAATAGACAGGGAGAGTTTGCTCACCTATAAAAATAAAAAGAAAGGAAAAACAACATTAACCCCGTTGGTCTCAACATATGGTGCACAAAGTAGAGGCATAGAACAAATCATCCGTAGATACTGGCCAATAGTCTTACAAGACAAAACCTATAGTAAAATACTCCCAGAGTCAGTAACGTTCAGTTATAAGAAAGGGAAAAGTATTAGAGACACCTTATGTCCAGCTGAAATTGAACCCATCAATAAGGATACACAGAGATTCCTTGGTAAACCAAAAAAAGGCACATTCCCGTGCCTAAATTGCATTTGTTGTCCATCAATTATAAAAGGGGATAAAATTAACCATCCTACAAAAGGTATCCCACTACAAATCAACAGCTATGCCACTTGTGAGTCACGCAATGTAATATATCTTTTGAAATGCCCATGTGGCATGGTCTATGTTGGACAAACCACAAGGGCTGTAAAAGCTAGAATAAAGGAACATCGGGGCAACATTCGTAACTATAAGAAAGATACATATACTGATACTTCGATATCTAGACACTTTACTGAAAAGAAACACAATGTTTCACAACTAAAATGGCTGGTATTGGAAGTGATTAGAGCGCCATCTAGGGGTGGAAACTTACTCCAAAGAATCCAACAAAGAGAAATGTATTGGATTAAGAAATTAGATACGGTTACACCTAAAGGTCTAAATGAAAATTGGAGTGTAAAATGTTTTCTATAATATTAATTGCTGTTTATCCCCTTTCGCAGGCCTTGAATTTTTGCCCATTCAGAATTATTTGAGTACTTCTAATGGTAAAGTATGGGTTATTTTTCTGCTAAATTTTGAAATATTTAATTGAAGAGTCTAGATAGCTATTTGTGCAAGGTAAATTGATAATGAGTAAGTGGTAGGTTAACAGTTTTGTAACAGTACCATGTAAATCTTACTTACACAAAGTTACAATGTTTTTAATTGGTTTTAATGATTAATTTTATTTCCAGCACCTCTCACAGGGTTCAGAATTGGACTACACTTTTGTACATTGGACTATTTAAATGGACTTTATGGACATTGCTATTCGATTTAATGTTCACCTTTAGGGGGAGGGTGAAAGTTGGTAATGAGGATCACATGGATGTCATTTCCTGTTTGTATGCTTTAAAAGTCTCATTGAGCATTCTGTGTATTACACTTGACAAAGAGCCAGGAGGCTCGAAACATGTTGTGTGAAACATAAATAAAATTCACTTGAGCAGTTTTTCTGCCTCTAAGGCTCTTCCTTGCCTATACCTATTGTTCCATTATATAGACTTCCAATTGTTTGTTTTATATGCAAATGTTTATTTTTGACAGAATTTTCCTAAATCATTTTAATTTTACTATCTCATATAATATTTTAGCAAAAACAACGATTAGCTTATCTCTAAGACAGAGTATAACCCATGTGGGGTCAACTGTTTTTTCACTGTTCTAGTGTAGGGTGCTCATGTATCTTATCTTTGGTTTGCCATTTCTGTTGTTATTAATGCAGAGAAAACATGTATGTGAAGATAAACAAACTTATTTTCTAATTTTAAATACTAAGCTTTAGAAGCAATTAATTAGTATGTAATGAAATTCAAGCGAGTGAACTGTGTAATGCTTGACTGAACTCATCATTATCTCATTTTTCTTCTATTCCAGACCAGTTACTTTGTAAGCAAGAAAATATTAAATTTCCATGTTAATTGCATGTGTTGCTGCTTACTTTAGCACTTTCCTTTATTGTCCAATCTGCTTCAGGCAGCTGCTATACATTATTATTTGGAACTGCTTGAACATTTTAATTTGAAAAACATTGTTCATTTAAAAAAAATTTGACACTGAGGCAGGTTAGAATATTCAGAATGAAGCCAAATCTCCAACCTTCAAAAAGATTTAAAAGTAGAAAGTAACATACAATATAAAAATAAGACAAAAGAAGCCTTAATTATGAACACAGCCTCAATTGTGTTGCACTAGAATGTAGGCAAATGTTGACATCATTCAATAAAGTACAGGTATGGGATCTGTTATCTGTAAACCTGTTATTCAGAGAACTAGATTATTTTTATCTTTAATTGTAAAAAATTACATTATAGTTGATCTTATCTAGGATATAATTTATCCTTATTGGTGGCAAACTAATCTTATTTGTTTTAATTAATGTTTAAATGATTAGTTGATTTAATGTATGGAGACATTGAGACATTTTGGGATTGTTTGTCCACAAATTGCAATATATTTAAGCTGGCCAACTAAACAAAGTCATCCCAGGTGTGGCCAGTTCCTACACTCAACTTTAATCTGATTAATTAAGAATTATATTACTGCATTATGCATTTCATACAGGGACTAAGTTTTACCTGCAACTTACTTGTTGCTTTCAAGGTTAAAACTCCCAAACTTGGTTGTCATTTTATTGGCCAGTGGCCAATGGCCACCAGGGGGATCACCTGACTATAATTGGAAAGGGTGGGAGCTACAACATGGAGCTGGCCACTGCTTCTGTATAAAATATGACAAACAATGGAAAGTTGTGCTCACCACTAATTTTTAAAATTATTAAGCGGGGATGGTGAGGTCAGCACAACTTTCCCTTGTATGGAGATGCAAATTAACAAGACCCCTTTTCTTATAAGCCCCCTAAAGTCCTTAGCTTTCTTGCTAACAGGTTCCATACATGTTCTTGTGTCTGAATTCTTAACTTTCTTATTGTTGCACTAAGCACCTTTGCATCAGTCCAATATGCTCTAATGAATCCATTACAAAATCCATTACAAAAAATTTGTGTTCACAAAACTGATGTATAACTGAAGTAGCTAGGGATGAGCGTGATAAGGATTTTAGAAAGCATTAGTAACTAGTATTATTAGGTGTGTCTAGCAGCCTGTTAAAATAAAATCACCATCTTTTATTAACTGGAGTACGCAGGGCTTAATTCGATAAGAAATGAAATGGAATATTTACCAGTTAATTTACAGTGCTGCCTTCTCTGCCAGTAGATGGATATATGTATAATGAATACCTAGTTTCTTTTCAGTCCAATAGTATTCAGCCATACATCTAATTTTCCACATATTCCAATAATCTGTTCCTTATAAATCCAGAATGAACAATTCAAGTCTTAGCATCTTAATCAAATACTTTAAATATAAAGTATGTGATGGCAAATAAAGATTTTTTTATTTTACTGAATTGTCCAAATATTAGGTGATTCTTATTATGCAATGCGTTTAATTTTCAAAAAGTTTGTATTTGCATAGTCTTGTAATTGTAGCTGTTGCTATTGCAATAAGCTGAACTATTGTATTAAGCATAACAAAATTGTAGGGATATGAAATAGTTGAGATTCCCTACAGGAATCACAGGTAGTTCCTAAGCTCAGGGCTGGACAGTTATTCACAGGGGATGTTGTTTCCTTTTCCAGTATACAGCCAGGGTCGAAACTATGCGTAGGCAGAAGAGGCTCCTGCCTAGAGCGCAACAATGTTTGGGCACTGGGCAGGTGCCTGTTCAAGGGTCTTCTGCTTACCCCTAATCTGGATTCTCTCCCCCTGCCACTATTGCCACCCTCCTCTGTCACTCTCCCCTTCCTACCTCCATCTCACCGCTCTCCCATCTGACTCTCGCTGCTACCTCCTTTCCCTGCCCTACCTCCCTCCCTTTCATTTCCCTCCTCCTCCGCACACGGAAGGGCGGGGTTAGCTGACCAGGTTACCTAGGGCACTGGTCAGCCCTGGATACAGCTTACTGGTATTTTCACCATTGGCCAGCATTTAAGATTGCTTATAAAAATGCATCCCCCACATGATTCTGCCTCTTTGGACCCCACTTGCTGAAGGGGGAAGATGATTCTAAAAAGTCTGAGGTGGAAGTAGGCCTCAACTGGAACAGAAGAATCAAATGTGACAATAGATCTTGTTATAGCTCTATAGTTCTAGCTTGTTATGGATATAGGAGTGAGAATTTGGCTTAGATCAGTTAGTGAGCATCCTGAAGCTCCAACAAGGAGAACAGAAGGATTCGTTTTCTAGCTGTTTCCATGCAGAAGTGCACAGACCTAGGGATAGAGGTGTATTATACAGAGGTGCCAAACAGTATTCTTCACTTTTCAAATATAGCACCAGAAACATTACCTTTTTACATTTGCTTCATATTACTTATGTTTCACCCAGTTTTATTTGTTACCCTGGTTTTATTTAACAGTTAAATTTTCTTCACTTAGTTTAGCATGCAGACAGTATTTGGAAGGTGGACTACATCAATATATATAATAAATCTTCAATGCAGTTGACAGAAATGAAAGCAGCTTTTATCTGCATGTGTATGGACAGCATAACAGACCTAGAGGAAAACTGACTTCTACTATCTCAGGATTTTGCTACATATTTAACACCGAGTTCCACAATTACCTGAAATAAGATAATTTTTTACCAGATGCTTTTTAAGTGTATAAATGCCTTTTTCTTATACGCAAAAGACTAATTCTTGCTATTTACTCTATAAATACAACATAAAAGCAACTTGCAGCATTTCTCTTTTCATTACAATTTCATATACAGTAACTGGTGTTCATAAAGAATTCAAGTCATCGATAAAGTCATGGCGTGTGAACATGAAACCACAGTTTTATTCTACCGGCAGACACACAGACAGTACTGTACTTACAATTCCAACAAAGTCTTTAATGAATAAGTTAAAAAGCACTGGAGCAGGGGCACATCCCCCGAGGCACTCTACTGACAACATGGAAAGTTTTCTAGTTGGACTAATGTTGCTAGTGAAGTACCTCGGGGGTTTGTCATTGGTTCTTGCTTTTTAATTTATTCATAAATAACCTTGAGGTGGGCACTGTAAGTACTGTTTTATGTTTGCTGATGATACCAAATTGTGCAAAAAAATATAGTCCAGCCACTTTGCAGCAGATTTCAATAAAATGGGCGCTTAATTGGCAAATAAGGTAACATTGTGAGTAATGTGAGGTTTTACAATTGGACAAAAACAGCATGAGCCAAGTAAATGATTACAGTGAATGGAATAGCATTGGAGAATTGCAAGTGTGCCGATAGACAAAGTGGAAAAAAGACTTTGCAACGCAACGTAGATGAGAGTAGGGCTCATTTAATTAAACATGGATCAGTGCAATTCACAAAGGTACTTGTTCCCATACATGCCCCTAGTACACCAATGCACATGTTCTGCCTGATCATGAATTGCACTCATGGATGCAAGGGAAGCAAGAAATGCCACCAGCCTGGACCTGCCAGTAATTTCACGGTTCTCCTATCGGGTTGTTTTTCGGTGGACTCCATTGTGCCAAATGAATGCTAATGCTTTAATAAATGTGCTACTACAATTACTATGGAATCCAGGGGAAAATGCTGCATTGTTCATAAAAACCTAATATGTACTTCATAGTATTCAAGGGGTTAGAGACTCAAATCCCTTGGGGTAGAGACTTAAATACCTGGTAATGTTTCTCTTTGTCAGGGGGCCTAGCGGCTACCAGCGGGAGGAGTCCGGACCAAGGAGGTAGCTTTTGGGGTCTAGGTCCAAAATTACACTACAGGCAAGATTAAAGAATAAAGCGTAATCCAAAATCCAGGCAGATATCAAAAGGCAGGCAACATACAAAACAGGGTCAGAGTTCAGGCAAGGTCAAGTTCAATGAATCAGGAAATATATAACACCCAGGTGCTCACAGCAAATGATACCTATAATTGGGCAGGGTTACAGCGTCAGAGGCGCCCTTTTATTCAAACTTCGGCACCGGCGGTGATGTCATTGCACCTGTGTCATTGTGCTGACGCCGTGCCCACATGGACTGCATGGGTGCCGCCATTTTGGATCCTGCGCTGCCGCTGGGAGAAGATGCGCGGTACTGACACTCCTTGAGTATGCAGTGCAATTTTGGGCCTCAGTCCTTAAGAATGATTTTAACAAGCTGGAGAAAGTGTAGAGATGTGCAACTACCAAAGCTGGATTTGCTTTGTCTGAAAAAAAGCAAAGCTTAATAAGAGGAAGTAATAACTCTCGCGCAGTCCTAGTGCTCGCCCACTCTCCCCCTGCGCGCCTTGAGCGTAGACGAGTCTGCATGTAAGCGCCGGCAAACGACACTATTGAATGGGGACGCACAGGTCCCCATAATGCGGCTGGGCGACATGGCGCCCCTAATTTTTTGCCGCCCTAGGCCCGGGCCTATGTGGCCTAGCCACAAATCCGGGCCTGACTAGAGGACCTGGAGTAGTCACTAAGTTGTAGGTAGCCAGAAGGCTATTCAGGGTGAGGTTTGGGGAAATTTGTGTCAACAGCTGAATGGCTAATTAGCCTATTAATATACACTATATGATCAAAAGTATGTGGACACCCCTAATTATTTGAATTGTCTATTTAAGTCACATCCATCATTGCTGACACATGTACCAATACATCATACAATTCCAGGCTTCATATGTCTTGTGTTTCAGCACACTAATGCCCCAACATATATGGTACGGTCCATACAGAATAGGTTTGCTAAGATGGGAGAAGAAGACATTGACTGGCCTGCACTAAGCCCTTATCTCAACCCAACTGAACACCTGTAGGATGAATTGGAATGCCAACTGTGAACCAAGTCTGATCTCCAACATCCATTGCCAGCCTCACTAATCTTGTGGCTAAATGGAAGCACAGTAGAAGCTATTATAGCAGGCTTAGCAGCAAACGGAAGACCATCTTTATTACTCTTGGATTGGAAATGTATATTTTTATGAAGTTTGCATGTATATGTGTGTGTATTTAAATATTTTATTCTTACAAGTTCAAAAAAACTGAAGCACAAACGCTTAGACTTTTTTAAAAGAATGTCGATGAAAAAAATCTTTTTGGAGGAAACTTGTGACATATAAACATTAAACACATCTTATATGTAAAAGATGTGGGAATTACCAACACTATGGGGCAAATTCACCAAGGGTCGAATATCGAGGGTTAATTAACCCTCGATATTCGACTGGGAATTAAAATCCTTTGACTTCGGATTTTAGCGCAAATAGTTCGATCAAACGATCGAAGGAAAAATCGTTCAAACGATTCGAAGGATTTTAATCCATCGATCGAAGGATTATCCTTCTAGCAGAAAAAACTTGGAAAGCCTATGGGGACCTTCCCCATAGGCTAACATGGACTTCGGTAGCTTTTAGGTGGCGAACTAGGGGGTCGAAGTTTTTTCTTAAAGAGACAGTACTTCGACTATCGAATGGTTGAATAGTCGAACGATTTTTAGTTCAAATCCTTCGATTCGAAGTCGTAGTCGAAGTCGAAGGTCGAAGTAGCCCAAAAAACACTTCGAAATTCGAAGTTTATTTACTTCAAATCCTTCACTCGAAGTTAATGAATTGGTGCCTTTAACTTAGAAAATATATAGCATAACAGCAGTCTCTAAAGTAAATTAAAGGTAAATGACTAAGTATGCATCAGCAATCATTATAAATGCATATGAAACGATTTGCTGTTAGTAGCAGATAAATAATTGCAATTTCAGCCAATCTGCTGGTTTGTTTAGTTGCAATACTTAATGCAACAAACCAGTTTTAATCGATGGAACACCGTTAGATTGACTTTTAGCAATTAGGCTCACCTAATAATTGCTGTAAAGCAGTGATATATTACCTTTCTTACTGCTATAGAACCAACAGGGAGTTTATTTTTAAGTTTACAGGAAAACCTTTCTAATTAATAACTAGAGCTGAATTATGGTTATCTTGATTAGATGAAGGAGAGTAAAGTGTACCATTAGCCAGAGTTATTATACAATATTATGCTCTTATATCTACAGTACATGTAATAAATTATTTAACCTAGAACAGGCTGGGCCTCATTTACATAGAGCAGATAAAGGGGCCCATTTACTTAGCTCGAGTGAAGGAATAGAAGAAAAAATACTTTGAATGGTCGAATATTGCTACTTCGACCATCGAATTGGCTACTTCAGCCTTCAACTACTACTACGACTTCGAATCGAACGATTCAAAGTAAAAATCGTTTGACTATTCGACCATTCGATAGTAGAAGTACTGTCTCTTTAAAAAATTCTTCGACCCCCTAGTTCGCCACCTAAAACCTACCGAGGTCAATGTTAGCCTATGGGGAAGGTCCCCATAGGCTTCCTAACAATTTTCCGATCAAAGGAATATCCTTTGATCGATGGATTGAAATCCTTTGAATCGTTCGATTATTCCTTCGATCTTACAAATAGCGATAAATCCTTCGACTTCGATATTCGAAGTCAAAGGATTTCAATTCGGCAGTCGAATATCGAGGGTTCATTAACCCTCAATATTTGACCCTAGGTAAATCCTGCCAGAATGTAGTACAAAGAACTGTGCTTTTCCCCTGAATACAGTGCTGACCACATTCTATATATATGACGGGTAGCGATGGGGAATTTATTTCAGGCGCGAATTCACGGCAAATTCGTCCAATTCGCCACCGGGAAATAGATTCATGAGACCCCTGTGGCACCGTTTTGCAAATTTTTCGCAGTTTTGTGAATTTTTCGCCGTTTTGCGAATTTCGTGGGAAACGGCCCAAATTCGTCCATCACTAATGACAGGCTGTCTAGGGACACCAAGTGTGCCCTCTCCCGCCTCTTAATCACACCCTAAGTTATGCATCAACCAGCGGTGCCAAGTAAGAGGCGCAAGGTGCAGCACAACCCTGTACTTAACTGCCTGCCTTTTAATTAGGTAAAAAAAAAAACGAATCGAAATCTGCTACCATTTATCCTCAAAATATGGTCAGTTAAACAGCCATTTTGATAAGATTAGCAGACCCAACCTAAAATATGACACAAAACCCACAATGGTCCCTAATGTTTTAAGGGTGCGGACCCTGGTCCAATTGCACCCCCTGCTCCCCTGGTAGTTCCGCCACTGTCTAAGCTTGTCTGGAAAGCCCTTTTACAGGGAAAAAGGAAATCATTTTTAAAAATGGAATTATTTGGATAAGAGTCTAAGAGGATGACCTTTCTGTAATTCGGAGCTTTCTGGATAACAGGTTTCCAGATAACAAATGCCATACCTGCACCAATAAACACACAGGGGTTTACACTGCTTGCATATACTCTGTTGTGTCAGTATAATTATAATTTATAAATAATAAAAACAAGTTACTTCCAGGACAGCATGACATCTTTTCTCTTATTTTAATTTGATTGTAATATATTTGTACTTGTAGAACTGAAAGAAACATTGCACACGTGCAGGTAAATCATTTACAACATTTTTCTTTCTAGAAGCTACAAATGACAATAGAATGTCAAACGTAGGACAATTCTGACGGCATGAATAAGTCATGTAATCACAATCAAATCAAATCTTTGTTAGGAAAATTAAAAGTCTGGAGTGTACTGTACTGAATTGCCCAATGATTATTCTGTCAGTATGAAGGAAAACTCCAGTTAGTGTATGTGTCTCTTCTTTGATAAAGCACCATTCTTATATAAATGAAAAAGGGGCAGAGAGTCATGTGCACAAAACATTAATTATACAAACTTTTAATCTATACTAAATGAGATTTTAAGAAAGTAGCCATTGCTCATACTTGTTAATTAAGAATATATTTGATGAACAGTTTTAGAAACTCACTTTCAATTCGTAATGGAAAGTGTGATTAAAAATCTTTGTGTGTGAAGTATATATATGTATATAGAGGGGATATATATAAATGGTTGTCACAACACTATTTCCTACTCTTTAAGTGTAATGTCTAAAAAGCATATTCCTTATGTGCTGAATTCATGAGTGAATTTTAAGTTCAGTGTGTTGTTTTTAATATAATCAACAAACTGTTGACATTTTTCTACTTTACCTGACCAAATAAAAAGCAAATTGTCAATAAACCGTCAGAAATAGTGAAAACACTACCTAAAGTTATTAGATTGATGTATAAAGTTTTGTATGTACAAAAACTGTGTTATTCTATTTAGGGCCAACACTTATTTGGTGTAATACCATTGGATGTTGCTAAACTCTTGGGGGCAGATTTATCAAGGGTCGAAGTGAATTTGAGGGAATTTTCGAAGTAAAAAAATTCTAAATCCAAAGTCATTTTTTGGATACTTCAACCATCGAATAGGATACTACGTATTTGATTCAAAGTAAAATAGTTCTAATATACGAATATTCGATAATCGAAGTACTGTCTTTTTAAAAAAAACTTCGACTTCAATAGTTCGCCAAATTAAACCTGCCGAAGTGCTTTGTTAGCCTATGAGGACCTTCTAGAGCAGTTTTCTAAGTCTTCACACATCGTTCGATTCAAATGATTTAATTGTTAGATCGAACAATTTTACTTTGATCGTTCGATGGCTAAATTCGGTGAAAAATACTTCGATATTCGAATTTGAAGTATTCTAATTCGATGGTCGAATTTAGAAGTATTTTACACTTCGAAATTCGACCCTTGATAAATCTGCCCCTTGGTATTTGGCCATTTGTTTTTTAAATAGTGTGCTTACTGACTGTTTCACTAGCCTATGATTTTGTAACACAATAAGATGTATTATTTTTTATTAATAAAACATTTTTAAGAGGTCCAGTTTGTGCCAGCCTTTGTTCTGCATGGTGCACCTGGACCCACCATTATATATGGTGAGTGAAATTCCACAGACGGGGGTTTCTTGTCTTTAATGTTTACTTATCCAATTGTACCATTTTTCTTTTAATTCTTGCTTTTAGGGCAGAACTCCACAAAGTGCTGCGGTGCGCTGAGTTGCAATGCGAGGAAATGCAAGCGACCAGTCAGAGGCGCGAATATAATGTAAGTTATAGAAACATTGCGTCTACAAACTACATACATCAGGCTGTTGGATGAAGATGCATGTAGTTTTTAGCTGCTTAGTTTATTCCTGGTTTCAAAAACCTCTAAAACAAATGCCACCAAACCTAGGGGCACATTTACTATGGGTCAAATATCGAGGGTTAATTAACTCTTGATATTCGACCATCGAAGTAAAATCCTTTGACTGCGAATATCGAAGTCTAAGGATTTACCGCATTTTGTTCGATCGAACGATCAAGGAAAAAATAGTTTGATTAAACAATTAAATCCTTCTAATCGAATGTTTTGGAGGATTTTAATCCATCGATCAAACGATTTTCCTTCGATCAGAAATTACTTAGAAAGCCTATGGGGAAGGTCCCGATAGGCTAACATTGGTGCTCGGTAGGTTTTAGGTGGCGAAGTAGGTGGTCGAAGTTTTTTTGAAAGAGACAGTACTTCAACTATCAAATGGTCGAATAGTCAAACGATTTTTAGTTCGAAATGTTCGATTCGAAGTCGTAGTCGAAGGTCGAAGTAGCCAAAAAAAACTTCGAAATTTGAAGTATTTTTCATTCTAATGTGCCCCCTAATGTCTTATCTAACTTCTAAGGCAGAAACGGAACCATGCAGCAGAAACCAGTCAGTTCTGTATACTGAGCCTTTCCTCTCCTTTGAATAGGAAAGAGTGACAGACGCTAACGGCCATTCGCACTCTAGCGCCAGGCAAAATTTCGCTATGGCGACTGGACATTACTCCTCAAATTTACTAAGAAGCAGATTTTACTGAGCGTTACCTCTTTCGCCGACTTGCCTTTGCCACTTGCCAGCTCAGACCAGGAGGAGTGCATTGCAATGCACAGATCTTCCTCAATCTTCTGTTACATCATATTTTTAGTGGAAAAAGTCCCTCTGGCGTCTTTTCTTTTTTTCAGAATGATAGCCTGCAAAAAGTCCTTAACATTTTTTTTAGATAACTGGATGCAACTTTGCATTTTAGTAAATTAGTGTTGACTGAGCGGATTGCGATGGCTGTGAAGCCATTGCTGGCAAATTTCCGCCGCTTAGTAACTTTACCCCATACAGTATGATCATGTAAGAAGTTTTATAAGTTTCAAAAAAACAGCAGTACATGGTTTTTAATTAACGTCATAAGGTACTTCCCTTCACCCTAATCCTGTCTAATAAAAATAATATTCGTATATCTAATGGTGTTTCATGGGTATACCTCTGTACAAATTGATTTAGCGGCTCTTGAAATTATTTTTCAGCCTAAGTCTAATGAACAAAGTCTTTTTATTATGGTGTTCTCGTCCATCTTATTTTACATTACAGATTGTAATTAAATTATCTCTTGACTGATGCGGGAAATCATTTTCTTTGCAGCTGGATCAAAAAAGTGTTTCTGTTCATTAAAATGTTTGTGTCAAGTGGGCATCAATCAAACACCCTTAATTGAATTAAGTAGTTCATAATTGCAACATAGTAAATGTTTATTGTAAAAGGGTGGATACCTGTCAAATGTAAATAAATGAATATGCGTGTTTGTTTGTTTTTCACACAGACAGATCACTCGATGAAGAGAGTCTTCATTTTTCCCACCCCATTTATGCTAATAGTCATTCCATACTTCCTTCACCTTGTGCCAAGTAATGAATTCTGTGACTTCCTATGCTTTCAGAGAATGTAATACCCACAGCCTCCTCCAGCTTACATTCCTCTCTGCAAGCCGGAACCATGCCTGCTGCCCACCATGGAGGCTAAATAAAATATATATATGATGAATCGTTACCCTGGTGGTCTAGTAGTTCACCCATTTGACATGTCGGGGCACCCACCGGTCCTCCTACGGCGCACGTGGCCACACGCTGGTCTGATGACATCATTGAGCAATGGCGTGAAATTCAAAAGTATTTAAGGGGATCTCAGTGCTGAACTCATTGCTAGTTGTTAGGTTCAATTTAGTTTGTTGCTGGTGCTATTTCTACTTGTATCCTGTTGATATTCTGGTTATTGACCCTTGCTTTACCTGACTATTCTGAACTCTGTATCCTGACCCTTGCCTGGCTGATTATTCCGACTTCTCCAAGTTGACCCATGCCTATCTGACTATTCTACGCTCTGCAATCCTGATTCCGGCCTGTCTGACTATTCTTAACTCTGCTTGTGCTGGCCCAGCCTGTCTGTTCACGCTGCATTGTCTGGTCTGGTTTCCAAGCTGTGTTGTCTTCCATCCAGTATCCTTGGTGAAATGATCGTGCCCCTTTGCTCATCCAGAATCTTTTGTTTTGCTCCTCTCTTAGTAAGACCTGGCGGCATCCAATTAGCTGAGGGCTCCTTCCGAGGTGAAAGGCGGCTGTTAAAGGCAGAAGCAAGAGCCAAGACCAGGGAGCCGGGTGCCGAACGTGACAATATAAAAGTGCAATGGAAGTGCAACTGATATGGTCAAATTGGCTACACATTTTGTGCATATGAATCTTCACCAAATATTTCTGGTTTTCTAAAGATTAAAATAAAATAAGAGGAAGGAAAACCTTTGGGCTGTACCAACATGCTTACCAGGGTTTGCAATGGTTGTTTGATACCATAAACCTTACAGACAGAGTGGCAGTGCTTGGCCAACCCAGGCAGGCACCCTAGGCAGCACACACAGGCGCACATGCGCGGAAAAACCAAATGCACGCATGTGCAAAAAAAACGAAAGTGTGCATGCGCAAAATAACAAACGCACATATGCACAAAAATGAGATGCAAAAGGAACATTGCGCATGTGCTAAAAAGCACACACGCCGGTAAAGCTGCGAGCGGGGACTATGGGGTAGGAGAAGCAGAAGGAAGGAGAAAGGAGAAAGCGTGTGCCTGGCACCCCCCCCCCCATCAGCTTTGAGCCCTACACATGTGCCTACGCTGCCTACACCTAGTTCCGGCCCTGCAGAGGGGGACTGATCAGCCAAGAGCCTTGTCTCCACTCATCTCTTTCCCATAAAGTGTAACAAAGGATCTAACCCTGCCTACAGTCTCAACTGATTTGCTGAGATCTTTGCTGTAAGAGACATGGGGGCCTGGTGGGAAAAGAGAGGGATTTGAAAAGCTAGATTCCATTTCAAACCCAATACTACAATGGGAAACATGAGAGAAGGGTTGAAATTCTATGTTTTGCCATTGGCAAATTTGCAGGAAAATTAAACCACAAAAAAAGTGCTAAAAAAATTGCAGCCAAAAAGAGGCCCTGAAAAAACACCCATTGACTTCAATGCTTTTCGTAAAATTTCACAAATTGCTTAGCTAATTGAAACTGGAAAAAGATGGTCATCACTACTCTTAGGGGGTTATTTCATAAATCCGATTTTCTTAAAACCACTTCAACCAAACTCCCGTTCACAATTTTTCCGTATTTATGAATAAATTAAGATGAAAATATCTGGTGAGGGAATAAATTGTAAAAATTTTTCATATGTAGGACCTGAAAATGACAAATTCTTTAGATTATTGTACGAAACCCAGCGCAGATCACAATATCTTCCCATTGTAAATCGGACATCTGCCATTGACTTCTACATGACCTGGGCAGATTTGAGTTGAAGTACTTTTTTATTCAGACTTTTAACAGCCCAAAAATTCAAGTTTTTTGCCTATAAATAATGGTGTTTTCCCAACAAATATTTGTTCAACAAATATACTTGGGTAATAGTACATTACTTGGTGGCAGAAACTGTAATCAGAAGTATTCATAGACGGAATAGACGGAATGTTATAAAATAGAGAAAGAAATAGTTTATTATTATTTTCCAAGAATAAAAATCTAGAAGAAAAAACACCAGCAGGGTATTTTTACATCAAAAAAGCAATATATTGTGTTTCATGTAAAACCAACATGGTCCAACAGGAAAGGTCGGTTTTACATGCAACACAATATATTGCTTTTTTTAAGCAACAAGACCCCCGGTGCTGGTGTATTCTTTCTCTATGTATGCACTGTTTCTCCATGCACAGGGGCAGCTGAAATGGAAAAAGCTGAAGCTGAAAAAAGTTGTGCAGTCCATATACATTTAGGGGCAGATTTATCAAGGGTCGTGAATGAGGGAATTTTCGAAGTAAAAAAATTTGAAATTCTAAGTAATTTTTTTGGATACTTCGACCATCAAATAGGATACTACGACTTCGAATTTGATTTGCAGTAAAATCGTTCGAATATTCGACCATTCAATAATCGAAGTACTGTCTCTTTAAAAAGATTTCCACTTCAATACTTTGCCAAATTAAACCTGTCGAAGTGCTATGTTAGCCTATGGGGACCTTCTAGAGCATTTTTCTTAGTTATTTGAAGTCAAGAAAAATCGGTCGAACGATGGATTGAACGATTTTACTTTGACCGCAAATGACCAAATTCGATGTAAAAAAACTTCGACTGCGATATTCGAAGTAGAAATATTCCAATCCAATTTGATGGTCAAATTTCGAAGCATTTTCTCTTCAAAATTCGACCCTTGATAAATCTGCCCCTTACTGTGTATTTGCTGTCCATTTCCTTTTAATATGCAAAAAAAAAAAAAAAATTTTGTTTTTTGGGTGGTCAACCCGATTTCATAATTTCTTAGGACCTTCTAATATTAATTTTCAAAGTATTGTATATACAAATTCCTAAATAAAGGACAGAACATCAAGATGTAACATCAGTGAAAAATCCATATATGTTTAAATATTGATTCCTCCTCATGATAAAATGATGTAAACATGTTTTTTTTCTGGAAATAAGAGAGTTGCATTCCCAGGAGTTTTTTCTGACCTGACAACATCAATTAAATCTGGAAAAAACATCCTTCAATGTCACTTTCCTTATACACGAAGCATGTCCCTAAAGGCAAAAGAGAAAAGATGAAAGGCTTTACTCTGATTGCAAATGCATTTAAGCACACAGTATAAAAAAATAACAAATCTAGCTTGTAGCGATATCAAACTCAGATATGGTGTCAAGTCAAACCAAGAAGAGGCGGGGTTACCTCATGAATAATTATCATTCAAATACCAAAATGATTTAATGCATGAAAGCAAACGCTCCCTCAACCATCAAATTTTGTTCTCTACATGACCTTCATCCCCATCATTAAAATATCCACTGAACACTCACACTTTCCTTATATTCTAACCCCTTGGGCCTTAGCACATTCTTCCATGATTCGCTGCTTGCCAAGTGACTTCAAAGCAATATGTTTTGTACCAGGCATCCTTTAGTGACTCTGCTGTTCTTCGCATGCCCTTTGGCCATTCAGTGCTATGGATTTCCAAGCTATTTTAGTATACAGCTAAACATTGTATGCTATCATGCATTTTATCTTTAAAATAGCTTTTATAGTTTTTAGGTTTTTATGCCAAGACTGAACTTGATGCATGGTACAGTATATTATACTATAACACCAGATTATAAATATCTGTAAAATGTAGTTTTTCCTTCTGTCAGTGTTTTAAGAAAAGATGTTCTGTTCTGCTAAAAATAATCAATGCTAATTTAAAAAGAAAGCGTATTGTCACCTATTTAGAAAAGTAGAGAATTGATATGGATAAAATGTGAGAAAATCTTTGAATAATTTACTTATTCAAAAAGGTTCGCCGTCAGCACTACCAGAAATTGTGCTTTTGTTTTCTCACAGAAGAGAAAAAAGGGATCTTGGATCCCTCGTTCCACAAGCTTTGGTCCAACGAATATATTCAATGAACTTCTGATTGCCCTTCCACCCTCAATAAAGGCAGACACTTATGGGGGAATGTAATACGTTTTGTTAGAGCAAAAAACTGTTGCAAACAGCTTTGTAATGTTAGAATAAATCTGCAAAACTGCGCGCAAAATTCTCCAATTTGGAAACGCATCAGAATAGTCGTTCGTATCAAAACTGTTGCGCATCAACATTATTCAGACGCTCATTGACTTTAATGAGGCCGTCAAAATAGTTGAGTGTCAAAATAGTTGAGTGTCAAAATAGACGCAAATTGACGTGGGTGTCAAAAAATTCGCCCCATCACTGGAGATCAGGTTTGCACCATTTTTGACTGATTAAAAACCTCAAAGATTTCCTCGCAAAGTTTGCGACCAAATTGTTTTTGCGAACGTTTGCAGTGCATGTAATAAAATTTCATAATTGCAAACCATTTTTCCGACAAAGTAATTAACGAAACTCCAGAGCAGATCTTAAAGGTTGGCAATGCACAATTAAGATTCAAAATGCAATAAAATCCTAACAAAGAATAATACATTGTGAATATTGTAATATTTCCCCCTTAAAATTGAAAATAATAAAAAAAAGCTTGGAAACCAATTTCTGAAAATTGCAAGGGGTAGGGCGGTTCTGTGAGTGGCTACACATGTTTGTGGTTGATCATTTGAGAACTGGTTAGTGGTTCCCTTTCTGGTTGACTCTCAAATCATACATTCCAACAGTAAGAGGAAAAAAGAAACATAAGGGAGAATTTGAACCTTCATTCCTACAGCAGGCAGTGAGAAAGAATAACAATCAGCAATGATGAATAACCATCAAGAAGTCCAGAAGAAAAAACATGTTCATGTATCATATTTTTTTAATGATTTTAAAAGAGGTATATAGTTGTACCAGGAGAACCTATGTTTTATATTCATTAAATTAAAATAAACCAAATTTTATGCTCTAGAACTGAAAACACCTCTGCGACCTTCACAAAAAAATGAAATAGAGAAGAAAGTCAGGCTTGTGTCATCACTACACAAAAGTATATAAATACAGTAAATAAATATATATATATATATATATATATATATATATATATATATATATATATATATATATATATATATATTGTATAATATTTTATCATGAATATGTTCTCTTTCTATATTACAGAAAGTTTTGGCAAGGTGTATATGTCCTATTAGTATAAAGAACAAAATAAATGTCTATGATCACTCTCATTAAAGGGCATATAAAGTCTAAAATAGAATAAGGCTAGAAATGCTGTATTTTGTATACTAAATATAAACATGAACTTACTGCACCACAAGCCTAATCAAACAAATAATTTATGCTTTCAAAGTTGGCTACAGGGGTCACCATCTTGTAACTTTGTTATGCATCTTTGCAAGACTAAGACTGTGCACATGCTCAGTGTGGTCTAGACTGCTTAGGGATCGTCATAAACAAAGCTGCTTGAGTTCTGCATGGCTGGGAAGTAAGGAGGGGGCTCCGCCTGCTGTTCATAAGTATGATGGTTTCCCTGCTCCGCAGTTAGGGACCATCTGACAATTCCTATCCACAGCAGTAAATGAAGGGAGAATTTCACTGCATACAGTCAAGTTTCTTATAAAAACGGTACACATTTTTTAATTAAAGTATATTGGAGATAGGTTTCTTTTTTATTAAAGAAAGTAAAAATGGGATTTTATTTTTTTGCCTTTACATGCCTTTAAGCAAAAGAAAAAAGTGTCCGTAAATTTCTGCAGAGCCAGCAAGGGCACCGGTTAACATGAACGCTCACTCACAATTGCAGTCTGTTTACTTTCAAAACCATCTGCTGGTATGGCAAATTGCCTAATGCAGATGCAATGTGCCAGACTCTATACTATTTATACACTGAAGATTGTAAAGTATATGGATCTCAGCCACAATTTAATTGGAAAATCACCTGTTTGCCATATCACAGAAGTAAATAATATTAACAGTTATTTATTTTTTTTTTTACAATGACAAGTAAAAATAAGTTGGCACAAGTAAAAAGTAATTGTGTATAATTATTGTACTAAAAAAAAGTTATAGCATTTGGTTATAACATTTGGTTAGAATATTAAATTGGACGACAAGAAAAGGGAAAAAAGATTGGAGCCATATTGAACAAGAGTGGGGAGATTACCCAATCGAAAATGCGCTTTGGGATTAGAGATGGCGCGAACTGTTCGCCGGCGAACTTGTTCGCGCGAACATCGGGTGTTCGCGCTCGCCGGAAGTTCGCGAACGTCGCGCGACGTTCGCCATTTTGGGTTCGCCATTGTTGCCGCTTTTTTTTGCCCTCTCACCCCAGACCAGCAGGTACATGGCAGCCAATCAGGAAGCTCTCCCCTGGACCACTCCCCTTCCCTATAAAAACCGAAGCCCTGCAGCGTTTTTTCACTCTGCCTGTGTGTGCTGAAGAGATAGTGTAGGGAGAGAGCTGCTGCCTGTTAGTGATTTCAGGGACAGTTGAAAGTTTGCTGGCTAGTAATCGTTTTGATACTGCTCTGTTATTGGAGGGACAGAAGTCTGCAGGGGTTTGAGGGACATTTAAGCTTAGGTAGCTTTGCTGGCTAGTAATCTACCTTCTACTGCAGTGCTCTGTATGTAGCTGCAGTGGGCAGCTGTCCTGCTTCTGATCTCATCTGCTGACTGCTGCAATAACAGTAGTCCTTGTAAGGACTGCTTTTATTTATTTTTTTGTTCCAATACAGAGCAGTATCAAGCAGATTACTAGCCAGCAAACTTACTATCATCTGTCCCTGAAATCACTAACAGCTCTCCCCCTACACTATCTCTTCCAAGCACACACAGGCAGATTTTTCAGATACATTTTTGCCCTTGATCCCCCTCTGGCATGCCACTGTCCAGGTCGTTGCACCCTTTAAACAACTTTAAAATCATTTTTCTGGCCAGAAATGTCTTTTTTAGATGTTAAAGTTCGCCTTCCCATTGAAGTCTATGGGGTTCGCGAACCGTTCGCGAACCGCTCGCATTTTTGCGCAAGTTCGCGAATATGTTCGCGAACTTTTTTTCCGACGTTCGCTACATCCCTATTTGGGATGACAAGTGGGTAAAGACTAAAATGATAGCACAACATCCCTTATTAAGTACTACCCTCAAAGTATGGCATAAGAATAAAGTAGATATGCATCTGACCCGGGCTCCATATGTATTACAACCATTGATGCTTAATCCAAACTACCCCCTAGTTTGGAAAGGGGAACATATCAAAGGTGGGAGAAATGGGATGATAAACCCATAAAAATTCGAGACTTTATCAGAGGAGATAAGATTATACCTTTACAGGAACTACAAGAAAGATGGGGAAAACATCCTATTGATATATGGGGATATAATCAACTATATTATTTCATAAATATGAAAAGAGAGAGAAACTGGGACAGACCACTAACACAATGGGAAGAGATAATAGAAACTGACCCAGACTTGATTAAACCTCTTTCAAAGGTATACGATATCCTCCTTAATTCACATGAATTTAAACCACCATCATTTTGTCGTTCGTGGGAGAAAGAACTGGGTGTTAATATATCAAAACAAATGTGGTTGAATATTTTCAAGCAAGGTAACAAAAAGGCAAGGGCTTCAAAAATGAAAGAAGCAATATATAAAGTAGTTACAATGTGGCATTTAACTCCAGCAAGGCTCAACAAAATATACCCACAAATGCAAAATAGGAGGAGATGCAATGATAAAGTGGGAAATCATTTACATATGTGGATAACTTGCCCGAAACTGAAGGAGTACTGGGCACAAATCTTAGAAAGTGTAAAAATAATCACATCAGTCAATATACGGATAGAAGATCAGGCAACATTGTTAATTATTATTAAATGTAAATCTGGAGAACCACAAGACACTAGATGATACACTTACCTTTTATCTTATTCAAGTAGCCAAATTACTAATCGCAAAACATTGGAAATCCAAGGAACCCCCATCTTTTAATGAATGGATGAGATCAGTAGTGGATGAGATCAGTAGAAGAAATAATACAGCTAGAGGACTTAACGTACATATATCACAGTAATAGTGTAACCTATTGGAAGATTTGGACCCCATGGTACAGATTTAGAGAAACACTTGACCAAAAAGAAAAAACAAGAGGGGAATAAAGTAGTAGCAAGCAAAAGAAATTATGCATGATGGACAAACATTGAATATATGCTGAAGTGGTTACGAAATGCGGGATATACGATTAATGCACTATCCACTCAATGCCTCCCCTGTATTTATTTTTTGTATCCCCCCCCTTTTGTTCTGTGTATCGTTTATTTTGTTTTTTGTGTGAGAAAAAATAAAGGAATAAATAAAAAAAGTTATAGCCAGCGTGAAATTGACTGTTGGAATGGACATCACTTGGGGTAGAACATGAACAAAGTGAAAACCCAGACTTAGGGGGTTATTTACTAAACTCCGAATGCAAAAATCACGAAAAATTCAAGATTTTTTAAAATAAAATCTGACTTAAAAAAATCAAATTTTTCGAAATTTATGAAACCCCGAGGATGGAAAAGTCAGAATCTGAAAATGCGGCATCTCAGACCTGTCGAGGTTGTATATAAGTCAATGGGAGAAGTCCCAATTTGATGTGCGCTGGGTTTTGGGCAATACCCCGATGTTTTCTGAGTTTTCGGGAGAAAATTACGAAAAAATCTTGAAAATTGGATGAAATTCGTGAAAATCAGTAAAATCCCGCAAAACAAATTTTCGGGAAAATGGAATAATAAATAAGCGTTGAAAACCTGAGCGGATTTGATTGGAGTTTGTAGCAGAAAATATTGAGATAAATTCGGACTTTGATAAATAACCCCCGTAGGGTATCACAACTTACGCTCCAACACAACTTTACAAGAAAAGTTTACCCTGGTGTGATCAAAGGGAAAATTAATTACACTGCCCCAAAATTAAAAAAAAAGTCACCCTTCTGCCGTCTGTTAAATAACTAGCTAGGTTACTACATATCACAACATGAAATATATTGCTTTATTTGTTAATAATAGATTTAACTGTAGAAATATAGCCACTAGGTTAGACAGATACATATATCCCAACATTTGAAAAATGTATAGAGGAAAAAAAAAGATCGGCCTTGCATAGTATGGTAACTTGTGGCCACATCCCCTAAATACCTCATTAATTTTACAAAATGTGGCAGGTTATGGAGAAATTAACACAATTCTGGGGGTTTAAGGGTCAAATTGCCCTTTGAGCTGCTACACTCAGCTCTCCCAAGAGAACTGTTTATCTCTGTTATATTGAAATTGTATCTAAGTGCAGGTGCTGAGTATTGAGTTTCAGAAACATTGTACCTTTTTTCTGGTATCAGTGCAGGAGAGCAAAGAGAAATGCTGGACATTTCTGTAAGAATCTGGAGCTGACAAAATTGTGAATATCCAGACAAAAATGTGACAGTTGGGAGGCATGCAGGTATTGTCCTGTAATACAAGTACACACACTTGCCTCAGACCGCAGTGCCCCACAGGTTTGCAGGGGTGGCAAAAAGCTGCTCCTGGCTACTTAAAAAGCAGAATTTCTATTTTCAAACTGGAAACTCTGCTTTTCTGGGTGGGGGAGTTGGCGATCACATGGAGCCACCCCAGGGTGGAATGGGAGGGATGAGAATCTCCCCTAAAAGTGTAGGGCAGTTGTGGACTTCAGTATGCAAGCATTACATTATGGAAGTGCAGGGACAATTAAGTAAATAAATTGAATTGAACATTTTATCTAAGACGAAATGCAATAAACTATTTTTATCTTTCAGATCTATCCAAAGTCACAAAAGTAGGAAAATGAGTATTATACTGATGAAAACTTGTGAAATGCTCTACCAGAAACAGCTGAAGATACAGTAGACAGTTGTCTTTTTAAACGTATACTAGTGCCCACAGACCTACAGTAGTTAAACAGCCTTTGTGGAGCCAGAAAGTGAGTTTTTACAGATTTTTCAGATTTACTGTAAATCAGTCTTGTCAAGTGTTTTCCTAGACAACACAGACCACAGATACAATAAATAGTATTTTTATTGACTATATAGACAAATATCTCCAGAAGTTGCTTTAACTCCATGTATAAATTATAGATAGTGTTAAAATGGACTAACATCTTAGGATACAGGTGCCGTGAGTTATGGAAACCATTATGCATGACCACATTTTTGCATTACAATATAAATCTTACAGAATAAATTCGCAAATCTCCCGCAAAAATTGTCCGGTGAAAATTTGCCCACATCAATTTCAGATTTTCACGTATTTTCTTGAAAATGTCCAATTTTCACAATTTTTTAGTGAACACCTTCAAATTTCATGATTTTTTAGTGAAAACGTTCGAATTTCACAATTCTTTCATTAAAACTTTTGAATTCCACAATTTTTTAATGAACTTTCAGATTCCACGATGTTTCGCGAATTTTTAAATTCGCCCATCATTAGCACCCAGGTCACACCCTTTCCCCTTGGGGCACGCAGAGGCCCTGATAAATCTTATTGCGGGCAGCAGGGCAGGAGAACGATTCTTGCCCATTCATTGGGATGAGGCCTACGTATGATTCTGGAGGGGGGAACCTGGGTACAGATCCTGCACTCAGGGCCAGTTGTGGCTAGTTCCACTACTAGCTTTAGGTCCTTTAGAATTTCTACTCAATTATTGTGTACCTCAATAGCAATAATCTAACAAGATGATAAGCATTATGTTATAATATTACTTCTATCGGTCTCCCCTACATCTATGTTTCTTCTTTTGTTTATCTATGACAAGCTACATGAATAATCTCTATCAAAAAATATAGAACAGGTTTTTAGTGTAAAACAAAGGCAATGGCTATTACTTATAAATAAATAACATCAATATACAGTAACTCATTGCCTTAAATGCACTATTTTGTTTCTGTATACCATATGTTAAATTGAAGCATGAAGGTTTCTTGCCTCCAGCTGTTAAATATACAGTTTGTTCCTTGCTGAGTCTATGTATAACTTGACTATATTAGTCAGTAACCTCATTATATAAGAAAATAAGGAGCACAACAGGCTGAAACTTAATGTATTATTAAATGGTATTTGAACAAAGGTGTACACAGGACATGACTTTACATACCAAACATAATTCAATAGAAATTAAGTTATCAATATAGGAAAAGAGATTTTGATTTAGATAATTTGCTTTGAGATTTATTGTGCCCAGAAGTTTCTAAAAGTCAGAATCCAAAAATACTAAAGCCTAAAAAAAACCCCTAAAACCTGTTGAGTTCTATGTAAAAGTAAATGGCAGCTGTTCCTTTAACCATATAATGTTAAGATGTTTTTAACCTTCACAAATTTTGGGAGTTTTAGGAGGTTTGACCCTGGTCTTTGCTCGAAAACTTGAAAAATTTGAGTTTTATTTCTATTTTTTTTTACCTGAAATATTAGTGAATAAGTCAAATATGTGAGTTAGGTCGAATTTGTTTCTGGTAAAATATGAGAATTTTTTTTTTATTATCTACTAAACTCTGAATGCAAAAATCACGAAACATTTGTGATTTTTTTTATAAAATCAGACTTTTAAAAAAAATCAAAAATTTTTCAGAATTTATTAAACCCTGAGGATGGGTAAAGTCCTAATCTGAAAATCCGGCATCTCAGACCTGTCGAGGTTGCATATAAGTCAATGGGAGAAGTCTCAATGAATTTTTGATGTGCGCAAGGTTTTTGGCAATACCCCAAAGTGTTCAGAGTTTTTGGGCAAAATTCTGAGTTCGGATGAAAAATCCGAAAAAAACGTGAAAATTTGATTTTTCACGATTTTTTTGGATTTTCTCCCGCAAACAAAATTTCCAGGAAAGTATATTAATAAATAAGACCAAAAAACCCGTGCGGATTTGCAGCATCCAGGTGGGGTCACTCCTAAGGTGGAAAAATTTGTCCTTTTTATGCTTACCCCAAAACGTGAAAATCATGAATATCGGCAGTCTGCCGGGACTTTGTGAATCCGGAAATCATGAAAAATGTGAAATTGGTACATTGGTGGAAATTCGTGAATTGGGAAATCGTGAAAAATGTGAAATTGGTACATTGGTGGAAATTGGTGTGAGAGAGTTTGGATATTTGCGTTCCGCAGTGTAAAGCACGCGCTGAAATATATCAAGCGCCATCTTGGTGAAAAGGTACCTCCAGAGTGGCAACTTGGTGAACAGGCAGAGAGAGATAACGCTAGGTGATTCATCACTCAAAGTTGGTGCCCAGTTGTGCCCTCGAGGAGAAACCGAGATGCTGGATCTGGTGAGTTCAATCTTAATGGGTTAGGGGCTTTTTACAGTTGAAAGGAGAGGGTGTAAGAGGAACGCCCAAGTTAACCCCCTTGGAAAATCTCTCTTATTCATATCCTACAACAATATCCTGTTAACCCACTGGGAGAGTTACTGTGTATTTCATCACTGGAGAACTATAACGAAGTATAATTTGAAAAACTGCAACTCTCAAGTTTAAATACTAATATACCAATTTGCCTGATTTGGAGAACTACAGTCCACACACGTTTTTCCAAGTTGAAGAACTTTTGATTGACTTTTATTCACATTGTCCAACGGTAACTCCAAAAATTGGGGTAACCACATAATACTACCTAGGAGAAAAATATCTGTTTAAGATTTTAAACAAGTGACCACCTACCTGCAAAATATATACCTGGCCTTAAATCACACCTTTAATTTTATATTTTCTTTAATATGATATAAACTATTTGTTGCTTTAGTATTCATTTTGGGGGTATAGTTTTCCTTTAAAAAAAATAATAAAATAGAAAGTTTACACTGTACATTTGAAGTCAGTATGAAATCATTATGCAGTATACTATTAGTAATATTCTGTCATGATCTCACTTCCAGAAAATGTGTGTTTTTCAAATTAAATTAAACTGATCAATATATTATATAATCTCCCCTAAGGCATGCTATCTTTATATAGCATCACAGAGTAAAGTCCAATGTGCTTTACTGATTTAGAAACTCATTAAGTTGTTCTTTTAAAGGATTTAAATACACATTTCTTCAGGGCAATCAGGCTTAACCATATTTTCACATCAAGGTATTTATTTATTTACACATGAGTATGTTTATGAAATAATTTAAAGTTTAGTATAAACATGAGTGAATACGATCTTGAGCTCCCAGGGTAATAGCAGTTAGATTACATATGTATGGGACCCATTATCCAGAATGTGCAGGACCTGGGGTTTTCTGGATAACAGATCTTTCTGTAATTTGGATCTTGATACCTTAAATCTATTAGAAAATCATGTAAACATTAAATATACCCAATAGGCTGGTTTTGCTTCCAATAAGGATTAATTATATCTTAGTTGGGATCAAGTACAGGGTATTGTGTTATTATTACAGAGAAAAAGGAAATCATTAACAATTTGGAGTATTTGAATAAAATGGAGTCTATGGGAGACAGACTTTCCTTAATTTGGAGCTTTCTGGATAATGGGTTTCCAGATAACAGGCCCCACACCTGTACTGGAAAAGGAAGAAAAGGTTGTAAATTGGAACCTGTTTCTAAAACAAGATGGATACATATAGTCATTTAATGGTTGAGCATAGCACTGTACAGTATATGTTGATGAAAAAGCCACTAAGAATGTAATATGTAATAAAATTAAATTCAAATTGTTGAAGGAACTAAAAACATGCTAAACACATGAATTAAAACTAGAAGGTTTGCATAAATTCTTTAGGATGTATATAAATATCCTGTAGTTTATGTGTGTGCACTTGAGGGTGTTGATACTCATATATGACCTATATGTAACCGCCCTATTTAAAATTACCTAAGTGTGTTAAAGTTTCACTAGACAGAAATGAACGTTAGCAAAAGTTGGCTATGAAATGCTTGTGCTGACGAATTTTTGCTGGCGACACTCCGCCATCGTTCATCTGCTGAGACTCAACTTCACATTTTGATAAATTAGCGTATGCGCTAGGATTTAACGACTGATGAAGTTGCGTGAAATGTGGCTGAGCCTTCTGTGTCAGTAAAATCAAAATAACCTTTGTGTGAGTTGCATTTCAACAGTGTATGGAACATGGCACAAAGGCAAGAATGAGAAAATACCTTTTGTTGTAATCAGTTATAATTAACTAAGGATCCACATGCTAAAATGGAATCAGCTGTTCCGCTTATTGATGGTAATCCTTTCATCCACACATGCCATATAGTTACACCAAGTACCATTGTATCCATTTAATGTCAGCTGCTGAACTGTGCGCAACGTGTGCCTATTGACAGGCCTGGATTTCTAATTTAGCCACCCCAGGCCAGAGGGTCCTCCTGCCCAACCCAACTTCCCCCTTTACTATAAATTATATTATTTTTGCGTAGCAAATCATATTTTGGACCAAAATGGTTCCGTTAATTGGGCATTCATTTATAACCCCAATAGTAATTTTAAGCCAGTGTAATGCTTTAGCTTTTTTAGAATTCCGTTATTGCTTACACCAACATTTCATCAGCAAGGTCTTGTAAAATGACCTGCTCTATTTCTTAAACATGCTAAAACCCCTTAGGTAATATTTAGGAGGTAAATCCCCCTTTTAATTATTAGACTGAGCAAAAATAAAACAACATAATCTATCATATAGTCCAGTGTAGCCAAGTGATCAATCTTATCTGTTGACAAATGCCCAGTCAGCACTCCTTGCTGTGAACCTGAAACACTCCAAATGACATTGGCAGAGAAATACAATGGAAAAAGCATGGTCACTTTGAGCTCACATTACTTGTTCCAGGACTGTAATCTCAGATAAAGGTTATTTGAGACTATTAAAGCTCATAAAATAATTGATAATAACTTCACAGTTTATTTGTACATTTTCAAAATAGGTCAAACACATTCTTAAGAAGTCAACTGTAGTGATGGGCGAAATGCATTGTCAAGTCAATGGGTGGCAAAATAATTGAGCGTCAATTTTTAACGTGAGCAATCATTTTTATACACGCGACTATTTTATAAATTTATTAAAGTCAATGGGCATCCTGATCATTTTGACATGCGTCGATTTTTATGTGCCGGCTAATTCTGAAGTGCGACAATTTTTTTTTTTCAGGCGACGAAACACGGAAATTTGCAGCAAATCCATGCCTGGCGAATTTATTCACCCATCACTAGTCAACTTTGCTTTCTTAAGCTGTTCATACAAATAACTACTGGCAAACCAAGCTATCATCCTATGGGCTGAACAGTAATAAAACAAAAAAAAAATCTTTAGCAATGGGTAGAGATGGCGCGAACTGTTCGCCGGCGAACTTGTTCGCGCGAACATCGGGTGTTCGCGCTCGCCGGAAGTTCGCGAACGTCGCGCGACGTTCGCCATTTTGGGTTCGCCATTGTTGGCGCTTTTTTTTGCCCTCTCACCCCAGACCAGCAGGTACATGGCAGCCAATCAGGAAGCTCTCCCCTGGACCACTCCCCTTCCCTATAAAAACCGAAGCCCTGCAGCTTTTTTTCACTCTGCCTGTGTGTGCTGAAGAGATAGTGTAGGGAGAGAGCTGCTGCCTGTTAGTGATTTCAGGGACAGTTGAAAGTTTGCTGGCTAGTAATCGTTTTGATACTGCTCTGTTATTGGAGGGACAGAAGTCTGCAGGGGTTTGAGGGACATTTAAGCTTAGGTAGCTTTGCTGGCTAGTAATCTACCTTCTACTGCAGTGCTCTGTATGTAGCTGCAGTGGGCAGCTGTCCTGCTTCTGATCTCATCTGCTGACTGCTGCAATAGCAATAGTCCTTGTAAGGACTGCTTTTATTTATTTTTTTGTTGTTTTACTACTACTACTACTACTACTACTACTACTACTACTACTATAAGAGCCCAGTGCTATTAGTCTAGCAGTGTTGGGGAGTGGGACTGGTGTGCTAATCTGCTGCTCCTAGTAGTTCAGCAGCACCAACTTTAATTTTTTTTTTTTTAATATTCATTCTTTTTTTATTTAACTTTTTTTTATTTTACTACCGCTGTAGTAGTGTATAAGTTGACCTTTTAGGCATTATTTGCCCTGTAGGCATTTTTTGCCCAGTGTGTTATTCAACCAACTGCTATCTAGCTGTGTGACCGTGTTCACATTCTGTCTAAATATCCATAATATTACCATCTCCAGAAAAAACACCGGAGTGACTTTTTTCAAGCAGCCATAATAAATTTTACGTAATCCGTATCCATCGCTGTAGTAGTGTATAAGTTGACCTTTTAGGCATTATTTGCCCTGTAGGCATTTTTTGCCCAGTGTGTTATTCAACCAACTGCTATCTAGCTGTGTGCCCGTGTTCACATTCTGTCTAAATATCCATAATATTACCGTCTCCAGAAAAAACACCGGAGTGACTTTTTTTCAAGCAGCATTCTTATATTTTACGTAATCCGTATCCACCGCTGTGTATACGTTGACCTTGTAGGCATTATTTGCCCTGTAGGCATTTTTTGCCCAGTGTGTTATTCAACCAACTGCTATCTAGCTGTGTGCCCGTGTTCACATTCTGTCTAAATATCCATAATATTACCGTCTCCAGAAAAAACACCGGAGTGACTTTTTTTCAAGCAGCATTCTTATATTTTACATAATCCGTATCCACCGCTGTGTATACGTTGACCTTGTAGGCATTATTTGCCCTGTAGGCATTTTTTGCCCAGTGTGTTATTCAACCAACTGCTATCTAGCTGTGTGACCGTGTTCACATTCTGTCTAAATATCCATAATATTACCGTCTCCAGAAAAAACACCGGAGTGACTTTTTTCAAGCAGCCATAATAAATTTTACGTAATCCGTATCCATCGCTGTAGTAGTGTATAAGTTGACCTTTTAGGCATTATTTGCCCTGTAGGCATTTTTTGCCCAGTGTGTTATTCAACCAACTGCTATCTAGCTGTGTGCCCGTGTTCACATTCTGTCTAAATATCCATAATATTACCGTCTCCAGAAAAAACACCGGAGTGACTTTTTTTCAAGCAGCATTCTTATATTTTACGTAATCCGTATCCACCGCTGTGTATACGTTGACCTTGTAGGCATTATTTGCACAGTGTTTTCTTCAAACCGCCATCTAGCTGTGTGAGCTTGTTCACATTTTGTCTAAATATTGATAATATTATCGTCTCTAGAAAAACCACTTGAGTTACTTTTTTTCAAGCAGCATTCATATATTTTACGTAATCCGTATCCACCGCTGTAGTAGTGTATACGTTGATCTTGTAGGCATTATTTGCACACTGTTTTCTTCAAACTGCCATCTAGCTGTGTGTATTATCGTTTCCAGGAAAACCAACTGAGTTTTTGTTGTTGTTGTTTTTTTAAAAATAATGCCAGGCAAAGGCAGGCCGCCACGCAGAGGCCGTGCTAGGGGCCGTGCTGCTATGCAATCCTGTGGCCCTAGCAAATTGCCCAGTTTTAAAAAGCCAATGACCCTGAACTCCCAAAATGCTGAAGAGGTAGTTGACTGGCTTACACAGCACACCCCATCCTCTACCGTTTCTAACTTTACCACAACATCCTCCTCATCCTCCACTGCTATGGCCACCCCACGTAACACTTCCTCCACCACCGGTGCCCCTTCTTCACTGGAGTCAGAGGAGTTATTTTCCCATGAGTTTCTTGAACTGAGTAATGCGCAACCATTATTGGCAGAAGAAGATGAAGGAGATGAGGACGTTACACCAGATTTAATTCTGGCAGAGAACACGACAGAGATGGACATAATGATGAGTGATGAGGAGGAGGAGGAGGTCCCCGCTGCTGCTTCCTTCTGTGATGTGTCAGAAGAAATTGATGCATCTGAGGAGAATGATGATGAGGAGATTGATGTTTTGTGGGTGCCTAGTAGAAGAGAGCAAGAGGAGGGTAGTTCAGATGGAGAGACGGAGAGTCAGAGAGGCAGTAGGAGAATAAGACTTAGAAGAAGCAGGGAGGCCAGCCCGCAGGGATCAGTAGGGCAACAACATGTATCGGCACCTGTGTTCAGCCGGCCAACGCACCCGCCATTGCCGCCAATGCCGCCAACTTCTACTGTTACCGCCAGATCGCAGACTTCCAAAAAGTCAGCAGTGTGGCATTTTTTTAATGTGTGTGCCTCTGACAAAAGCATTGTAATTTGCAATGAGTGCAGTCAGAAACTGAGCCTTGGTAAGCCCAACAGCCACATAGGTACAACTTCTATGCGAAGGCACATGAGCGGCAAGCACAAAGCACTTTGGGAGCAACACCTCAAAGGCAACAGGCAAACTAAAAGCCACACTCCTTCTGGTCCAGCATCTTACTGCTCTACCTCTGCTCTCCTTGACCCATCTGAACCACCCTCCACTCCGCCTTCCACCTTGACCACCTGTTCCCATTCCCAGTCATCTGCCACCAGCCAAGTTTCTGTGAAGGCCATGTTTGAGCGTAAGAAGCCAATGTCTGACTGTCACCCCCTTGCCCGGCGTCTGACAGCTGGCTTGTCTGCACTCTTAGCCCGCCAGCTTTTACCATACCAGCTGGTGGACTCTGAGGCCTTCCGCAAATTTGTAGCAATTGGGACACCGCAGTGGAAGGTACCCAGCCGCAATTTTTTTTCTAAAAAGGGAATACCACACCTGTACCAACATGTGCAGAGCCAAGTTACCGCATCTCTGTCACTTAGTGTTGGGCCAAAGGTCCATATGACTACTGACGCATGGTCCTCCAAGCATGGTCAGGGCAGGTATGTCACCTACACTGCCCACTGGGTGAACTTGGTAATGGCTGGGAATGGGAAGCAGGGAATGGGTAGCTCAACAACAACAACAACAGTGGAGTTGGTGTCACCGCCACGGATTGCACGCGGTTCTGCCACCACCTCTACTCCTCCATCGCTCTCTACCTCGTCTTCTTCCTCTTCTTCTTCTTACTCTGCTGCTGGGTCCTCCTTCTCCTCCTCCACACCTGTGCACCCCCAGCTCCCCCTAGGCTATTCGACGTGCCAGGTACGCCGTTGTCACGCTGTCTTGGGGATGACGTGCCTGGAAAGCAAAAACCATACCGGATCTGTACTCCTGTCATCTCTGCAGTCACAGGCCGATCGGTGGCTGACCCCACACCAACTGCAGATCGGAAAAGTGGTGTGTGACAATGGAAGCAATCTGTTGGCAGCGTTGAGACTGGGAAATTTAACACATGTGCCCTGCATGGCACATGTGTTAAATTTAATAGTCCAACGTTTTGTCTCCAAGTACCCAGGATTCCAGGACGTTCTCACCCAGTCCAGAAAGGTGTCGGCCCATTTCAGACGTTCCTACACAGCCATGGCACGCCTTGCTGACATTCAGCAGCGCTACAACATGCCAGTCAGGCGTTTGATTTCTGACAGCCAGACTCGCTGGAATTCAACGCTCCTTATGTTGGAACGTCTGCTGCAACAACAAAGGGCCGTCAACGAGTACCTTTTTGAACTGGGTGGTAGGACTGGATCTGCAGAGCTGGGGATTTTTTTCCCCCGTTACTGGGTGCTTATGCGCGATGCCTGCAGGCTCATGCGACCTTTTGAAGAGGTGACAAATATGGTCAGTCGCACCGAAGGCACCATCAGCGACCTAATACCCTTCGCTTTCTTCCTGGAGCGTGCCGTGCGACGAGTGACAGATGAGGCTGTAGACCAGCGTGACGAGGAGCTGGAAGCGCACGATTTATGGTCGCAATCACCAGAACGAACCCAGGCACCTGCTGCAACGCAGGGAGAGGTGCCAGAAGTGGAGTCAGAGGAGGAAGGTGGCTTTGTGGAGGAGGAGGACCAACAGGAGCAGGCTTCCCAGGGGGCTAGTGGTGACCTTTTGGGGACCCCTGGTCTTGTACGTGGCTGGGGGGAGGAGACCGTGGATGATGCAGTCCTTGATAATGAGGAAGCGGAGATGGATAGCTCTGCATCCAACCTTGTGAGAATGGGGTCTTTCATGCTGGCATGCCTGTTGAAGGACCCCCGTATCAAGAGGCTTAAGGAGAAGGACCTGTACTGGGTCGCAACGCTACTAGACCCTCGGTACAAGCATAAAGTGGCAGAAATGTTACCAACATACCACAAGTCCGAAAAGATGCGGCATTTACAAACCAGCCTGCAAAACATGTTGTACAATGCTTTTAAGGGTGATGTCACTTCAGGAACTCATCAACATTCCAGGGGCAGAGGTGCCAGTAATCCTGCCACGAGCACACCTGCAAGGACAAAGCCCTTTGGCCGGTCTGTAACATCAGACATGCAAATGTTTTTCTGTCCAAGGCAGCGCCACAACCCTTCTGGATCCACCCTCAAAGAACGCCTCGACCGGCAGGTAGCGGACTACCTGGCATTAACTGCAGATATCGACACTCTGAGGAGCGATGAACCCCTGGACTACTGGGTGCGCAGGCTTGATCTGTGGCCAGAGCTGTCACAATTTGCCATGAACCTCTTGTCTTGCCCAGCCTCAAGTGTGCTCTCAGAAAGGACCTTCAGTGCAGCAGGAGGGATTGTAACTGAGAAGAGAACTCGCCTAGGTCACAAAAGTGTCGATTACCTGACCTTTATTAAAATGAATGAGGGGTGGATCTCGGAGGGTTACTGCACGCCGGAAGACTTGTTCTGACTTCTATGCAGCTGTCCTTCTCTTCAAGCCTCATGACTCCACACACAGCTGTCCTTTAGCGTCCTCCTCCCTCCGCCACCGTTACAAACTAGGGTGCAAACCCTACTGGTTTAATTTTTTCTGGCCTCTGTGCTTCAGTGGCTGCGTCCAAAAAAACGGGGCAAACAATGTCTACAAGGTCAACGTATGGCGAAAAATTACTATTTTCAGCATTTATATGGCATATTTTTTCTGGCAACTGTGCTTCAGTGGCTGCGTCCAAAAAAATGCATATTTTCTGCATTTATATGGCATAATTTTTCTGGCCTCTGTGCTTCAGTGGCTGCAACCAAAAAAATGCATATTTTCTGCATTTATATGGCATAATTTTTCTGGCCTCTGTGCTTCAATGGCTGCAACCAAAAAAATGCATATTTTGTCCATTTATATGGCATAATTTTTCTAGCCTCTGTGCTTCAGTGGCTGCAACCAAAAAAATGCATATTTTCTGCATTTATATGGCATAATTTTTCTGGCCTCTGTGCTTCAGTGGCTGCAACCAAAAAAATGCATATTTTGTCCATTTATATGGCATAATTTTTCTAGCCTCTGTGCTTCAGTGGCTGCAACCAAAAAAATGCATATTTTCTGCATTTATATGGCATAATTTTTCTGGCCTCTGTGCTTCAGTGGCTGCAACCAAAAAAATGCATATTTTCTCCATTTATATGGCATAATTTTTCTAGCCTCTGTGCTTCAGTGGCTGCAACCAAAAAAATGCATATTTTCTCCATTTATATGGCATAATTTTTCTAGCCTCTGTGCTTCAGTGGCTGCAACCAAAAAAATGCATATTTTCTCCATTTATATGGCATAATTTTTCTGGCCTCTGTGCTTCAGTGGCTGCAACCAAAAAAATTTATATTTTCAGCATTTATATGGCATAATTTTTCTGTCAACTGTGCTTCAGTGGCTGCGACCAAAAAAATGCATATTTTCTGCATTTATATGGCATAATTTTTCTGGCCTCTGTGCTTCAGTGGCTGCAACCAAAAAAATTTATATTTTCAGCATTTATATGGCATAATTTTTCTGGCAACTGTGCTTCAGTGGCTGCGACCAAAAAAATGACTATTTTCAGCATTTATGTGGCATATTTTTTCTGGCCTCTGTGCTTCAGTGGCTGCGGCCAAAAAAACTGGGCAAACAATGCCTACAAGGTCAACGACGTTGACCTTGTAGGCATTGTTTGCCCAGTTTTTTTGGCCGCAGCCACTGAAGCACAGAGGCCAGAAAAAATATGCCACATAAATGCTGAAAATAGTCATTTTTTGCCATACGTTGACTCAACGTATATGGCAAAAAATGACTATTTTCAGCATTTATATGGCATATTTTTTCTGGCAACTGTGCTTCAGTGGCTGCGTCCAAAAAAACTGGGCAAACAATGTCTACAAGGTCAACGTATGGCGAAAAATTACTATTTTCAGCATTTATATGGCATATTTTTTCTGGCAACTGTGCTTCAGTGGCTGCGTCCAAAAAAAACTGGGCAAACAATGTCTACAAGGTCAACGTATGGCGAAAAATGACTATTTTCAGCATTTATATGGCATATTTTTTCTGGCAACTGTGCTTCAGTGGCTGCGTCCAAAAAAACTGGGCAAACAATGCCTACAAGGGCAACGTATGGCAGTTGTTTAAAGAGAACAGTAGATTACTAGCCAGCAAAGCTACCTAAGCTAAAATGTCCCTCAAATCCCTGCAGACTTCTGTCCCTCCAATACAGAGCAGTATCAAGCAGATTACTAGCCAGCAAACTTACTATCATCTGTCCCTGAAATCACTAACAGCTCTCCCCCTACACTATCTCTTCCAAGCACACACAGGCAGATTTTTCAGATACATTTTTGCCCTTGATCCCCCTCTGGCATGCCACTGTCCAGGTCGTTGCACCCTTTAAACAACTTTAAAATCATTTTTCTGGCCAGAAATGTCTTTTTTAGATGTTAAAGTTCGCCTTCCCATTGAAGTCTATGGGGTTCGCGAACCGTTCGCGAACCGCTCGCATTTTTGCGCAAGTTCGCGAATATGTTCGCGAACTTTTTTTCCGACGTTCGCTACATCCCTAATGGTAACTAAGCTGCACGAATCTACATTGGTGGCAAAACAGTCCTATTGGGTCTGTTTGATGTTAAAATTATTTTTTAGTAGATGTAAGGTATGAAGATCCATATTACAGAAAGAACCCATATCCAGAATACCACAGGCCCCAAGCTTTCCAGATAACAGGTCCCATACCTGTATTAGTAAAGCAGAAAATAAAAAATTGGTTCAGTTACTTGAGGTTGTATCCTTTATCTGTTTTCCCTGTTTCATCACACAACTCAACTTCAACCACATGCAAGAGTAGAATGATTTTTCCATTTTCAAGGTGTTTGCAGATGATGAGGTATTATAGCAGATGTAAAGTCATAGGGGATTATTCATCAAAGCCCATCTATTTTAGTATTTTCTGCTAAAAACTCCGATCAAATCCACTCAGGTCTTTTACACTTATTTATTATTACATTTTCCTGAAAATTTGCTTTGCGGGAAAAAATCAGATTTTCACGATTTTTCGGATTTTTCACCCAATTTTCTCAATTTCTGTCGGATTTTCACCCGAAAACTCAGATTTTTGCCCGAAAACTCAGATTTTTACCAGAAAATTAATCCAAGCGCACATCGAAAAATCATTGGGACCTCTCCCATTGACTTATACGCAACCTTATATTTATATTTATGCTGAAGTGGACTGCACAATAGTTTAACTTTGAGCTTACATTATTGGATATATGACATTTTCTTACTCTGTGCAAGTGCACGTTACGTGATTTTTTATTCGGGTGTCTCACCTTGATTTTAATGATATGTGCTATTTTAGTGTGGGCCCGACAGAGGGCACCCATGCTTCTGATGAAGTGACACAATGGTCACGAAACGCGTCGAGCACACATCCCCTGCCCGCCTGTGATTTTAAACGATGTTTAATAAAGTATTCATGCTTTTAAAACGTTGGTTTCCGCGTGTCAAATTATCCGGTGGAGTCCGTTACTGAATCTTGTGAATTGCCTGTTTGCCGGGGCCAGAGCGGTTTCCTTGGACACACCGGTGTGCAGATTCCCTGCATGTGGGCTCATTCTACAGGATTATAATCTGCTCCTGTGTTTTCTCAATTTATACGCAACCTTGACAGGTCTGAGATGCTGGATTTTCTAATTCTGACTTTTCCATCCTCGGTCTAAGACTAGGGGGGTTATTTACTAAGCTCTGAATACACGAAATTCCCCGAAATCTGAATAAATCTGGATTTTTTTTATAAAATTGGACTCTTAAAAAAATTATTTTTCGGAATTTATTGAACCCCGACGGCTAAAAAGCTCAAATATAAAAACTCGGCATCTCAAAACTGTGGAGGTTGCATAAAAGTCAATGGGAACAGTCCCATTGATTTTTGGTTGTGTCGGGGGTTTTGGGCAATTTCATTATGTTTTCGGAGCTTTCGGGTGAAAACTCCAAAAAATTGGAGGAAATCGGGGAAAATTCATAGAAAAATCGTGAAAATCAGAGCTTTTCCCGCAAAGCAAAATTTTGGGAAAATGTAATAATAAATAAGCGTTACAAACACAAGCGGGTTAGATCGGGGTTTGTAGCAGCCAATATTAAGATAAATTCGGACCTTGATAAATAACCCCCTAATAGTCTTAGAAATAGCTATTTACTTTTTAACAATTAATTGCGGGTCTGTTAAAGTCATGAAGATACATTGATTTAATTAAAAAAAGGGATTAAGGAAGCACTTTCATTTAAACAAAGCAAACTGTAATTAAAATGTGACTGATCATGCCTTTTCTAAGATGATGCAACTAAACAAGGAAGTACCAGCCTATGCAAAATATGACCAGAGGAAAACATTTAAGACCATTAAACTTTAATTGGACATGATATCATAAACTTGTACAGGTAAGGGCTCCGTTATCCGGAAAGCCCCCTGGATAAGGATTATCTTTAAACATTAAATACACCAAATAGGATTGTTCATATATTAGTTGGAATCAAGTACAAGGTACTGTTTTTTTTTTTAAACTGAATTATTTGATTTAAAATTGAGTCTATGTGAGATGGCCTTCCAGTAATTCGAAGTAATTTTAAAGTGCAATAGAACCATGTGTTCAGGTACGTTGTGAATTACAAATCTGCTTTTGCAATTTTGGGCCAGATTTAATTCAGTGAGAAAAAAGGTTTATCACCTGAAAAGTCATGGATGAGATTTAATTTGAACTGCGATTCCACTCATGTGATAAACTTATTTTATCTCACTAATTTGAATCTGGTCCTAAGTTTCTTACCAATGTTAAAGTGCTGTAGGATTATCATAACATCATTCTTTATGTACAACAATATACAGGAATGATTTGATATATGTGTATATTAATACATATACAGGTATGGGATCCAGAAACCCATTATCCAGAAAGCTCTGAATTACAGAATGGCTGTCTCCGATAGACTACATTATATAGTGAATAAAGTACCCCCTATTGCAAATTATAAGGATATTATAAGTTACAGAGGAGTTTCATGACCATATAAAAACAGTTGTATTTTTATACAGTTCATGAAACTCCGAGGTAACTTCTAATATCCTTATATTTTGCAACTGGGGTTAGTTTATTTATTATAATACACAAGTTTCAGTGAGTCATGTGACAGAAATTACATCAGAATTCATCGTTTATAACTGATGACATCAGAACTCACTATTTATAAGGATAAAATTTACAAGCTATTCATGGCTTTTGTGTATTATAATGAAATAATTCCCTTTTTCTCTGTAATAATAAAACAGTAGCTTGTACTTGATCCAAACTAAGATATAATTAATAATTATTGGAAGCAAAACCAGTTTTTTGGGTTTGTTTAATGCTTGCATGATTTTCTAGTTGACTTAAGGTATGACGATTAAAATAACAGAAAGATCCATTTTCTGGAAAACCCCAGGTCTCATTCTGGATAACGGATCCTATACCTTTACTGGGGTTCTGTTTCACTTTCTACCCACATAAATGTTCCACCCAAAGCTCAAACAACTTGGAGATATTGCAAGGAGTTTACAGGTTTTGCTCCATTCATCATAAGCTTGGCCATGATATATTCCATTAGGGAATATCAAACAGAGCATTATTATTGATTACACTGAGCTTTTACTTCTTTAAAGAGTTTGCATTTGGATTAATCCATCAAAATGTCTAAAATAATCCATTGCCGAGTGAACTGGCCCTTTCTAATAACATAACATGACATATTATACAATGCAACATTAAATAGCATGACCTATTATCTTGCATCCATTGAAATGGGAATTTAATGAAAGCAACATACAGAAGATTTTAAAGAATGCCCCCTGGTAGAAAGCTAATTTCCTGTAATGTACAGTTTACTGAGACCATACTAATCAATCCTCAGGGAATTAACCTATGATTATATGTAAATTGTGAATAAGGTTGTAGGCCTGGTTTGTGACCAGTGGTGGAGGGAGGCGAATGTTCTTGACTCCTGAGATTTAATATCATGTTCTTTACTCTGTTCTCTGCTGTTCCTCTGCAATGTGCTGGAAAGACAAGAGATAATTATTGATGTCAAAGATAATCGTTCACCCTACTTCTTAGCAAGATGGGTGAACATATGTTAACCTCTGATCTGTGGCCCTTAAATTACGTACAAACAAAGAAATAATGATAGATCCCAAACGTAATATTATTCTGATGCATTCTTAAGACCCTTAAAGGAAAACTATACTCCCAAAATGAATACTTAAGCAACAGATAGTTTATATCATATTAATTGGCATATAAAACAGTCTTACCCAACTGGAATATATATTTAAGTAAATATTGCCCTTTTACATCTCTTGCCTTGAACCCCCATTTTGTGATGGTCTGTGTGCTGCCTCAGAGATCACCTGACCAGAAATATTACAACTCTAATTGTAACTGGAAGCAAAAGGACACAACTCTGTCTGTTAATTGGCTCATGTGACCTAACATGTATGGTTTATTTGTGTGCACTGTAAATCGTAGGATGCCAGAGGGTGGCCCTTTGTTCTAAAAATGGCAATTTTCTATTTAGTGTTACCCAATTGCACATACTGCTAAGAAAGTATATTATAAAAATGCTTTATTTACATGAAGCAGTGTTTTACATATGAGTTGTTTTAAGCAATATTTTTTTATAGAGACTTACATTGTTTGGGGGCTTTGTTTTGCTTTAAAACCTACTTGCACTCTTAGAGTGTTTTTGTAAATATAAAAATAGAAATGAAGACTACGTATATATCGGGGAAGAATGCTGGAATTGCAGGGCTGTTAGAAGCTGCCAGGGCTGATGGTCTTGTTTGTGTTCACGCCTTCAACTCCCTCTCAGCCCGTTTGTTTGAGGGCCTGAGGCTGCAGGGGGGTAAATTGGCAGGAGTGCCCCCTGGGTTTCAGCAGCAGGGGACCTTCCTGCTTTGGGGCCCCTCCTGCTGCTCCTTTAGTCACTGTGTTAGATCAACCTGGGCGACAGAGGTCTGGGTGATGTGTGTGAGGGTGTACAATAGGTTTATTGCAGCAGGTATTGAGCTGCAGGGTAGGGTTGCAATATTCCCAGGGCCTGAAATGGGGCACCCCCGGGTCCAGGGTTCACTCACCCTATGTAGCACCCTCCAGGGAAGTCCTAGTATGTAGGATTGGGTGCCTTGTGGTTCTGGTGTGGCAGCGGATCAGGCTCGCGTTTATGCAAGTCCCCGGCTTCTGCAACTCTGGTAGGCCGCAACTTGGTTTGGCGCTCCGGCGGCGATGCATTGCCGGCTTTTTCCCTGTAAGGGCTGCGGGTAGTCACTGGGTCTGCCTTGGCTTTACTGATATGCCTAAAGCCTAGCATGGCACACTAATGGGGGATAATTATGCCCCGGAAGCGCAGTGACTATGCCGCTGCTCTGTACTTCGGTCGGCTGGATGCAGCATTATTGTTAATTTTCTTAGAGATACTGCGGGCCGGTTTAAATTTAAACACGGGCCGCCATTGGCCCGCAGACCACACTTTGACAATGCCTGTTTTATACTGACTCGAGCATAAGCCGGGGTAGACTTTTTCAGCATATTTTGGGTGCTGAAAAACTCGGCTTATACTCGAGTATATACGGTATATAGATTTTTAGTAAGTAATTCAACTTCCCCCAGAAACAGTTTGAGTCTCAGTACATATTCAACCATCAAATCCAGTCCTTGTGTTATCATTAAAACCAATGAAATGTCTGTCTCTGAAATGTCTGTCTGTGGCCAATATGTTTTTGTGGGGTAGGGGTTTTAAAGGGAACATGCTACACATGATAATACAACTCATTTTTGTTGTTGTATCATCATTATTTCTATTTTGTCATAAAAGTGCTTATTTTATAATCATAACATTCTTTGTTAGTTTTTCTTACCCTTCTTCTTTCAGGTGAATGTATTCCAAAGGTTTCTGATGTTTCTTAATCTTGATATAAAGAGTCTTCTGAAGAATAAATGCTTATTCGGTGATAGGCATTTAATGAATAAAATGATAAATGTTTTAAACCAGTGAAATTATGTCTTCATAGAAGAAAGTGAATTATGATCCTTATTGCTACTTAATTTAAATTAGGTTCCTAGTGTCATTTCATCTTCATTAAATACAAAAATTATTAAATTAAATGAAAATCTGCACATCACTCCCTGTTCATTTTAATGAAACCCGGTATATTCGGTTTTTCAGCTACTGTATTTTTCCAATGTATTTCTCATAACTGATGACTATGAAGATTTTCATTCATCCAGGTCATAGTATATCTAGTATAGGTCAATCTAAAAACAACTGGACTTGCTGAGTAATCAATGAAGACGTTTCACTACTCATCCGAGCAGTTTCTTCAGTTCAACTGACTGGTGTGGGAAGTTCTCGGCATATATACTCTTCCACTAATCCATTTACAATGGCACATTGTAACTCTTCAAAGAGGTGACATCTGAAGAAACTCACAGAGGTGTTGATTCTGTGTAGTTGTGATAGGATTATCAATGTGTCATGCAACTCCTAGATACAGGTGTTACTTGTGAGAGTTGCATGAATGGATGTGTGAAGTGTTCTGAATCCGCCGGGGTACAGATGTTAGAACAGCATTGTATGTAGCAGACAGGTGGTGTCGAAGGCCCCCACCTCTGTTCAGAGATGGTCTCTCCACCTTGACATGAATCGCCTCTTTCACGCCTCGTTCAAACCAGCGGTCTTCTTTATCCAAGATTTGGACCTTGCTGTCTTCAAAGGAGTGTCCCTTGTCTTTTAAGTGTAGAAAGACAGCTGAGTTTTGCCCTGTAGAGTTCTCCCTCCTGTGTTGAGCCATTTGCTTGGAGAGCAGTTGTTTTGTCTCACCAATGTATAGATCTGTGCAATCCTTGCTACACTGGACTCCGTATACCACATTGCTTTGTTTTTCTTTTGGTGTTTGATCCTTTGGGTGTACCAGTTTTTGTCTCAGTGTGTTGCTAGGTTTGAAAAACACAGGGACATGGTGTTTGTTGAAAATCCTCCTGAGTTTCTCTGACACTCCAGCTACATATGGGATGACTATGTTTCGCCTACTATGTGTCTCCGGACGGTTATTTCTATTGGTGTTCCTGTTGGGCTTGGTTGCTGCTGTTTTGACAAAGGCCCAGTCTGGGTAGCCACACGCTTTCAAAGCTCCTCTGAGATGTTTTTGCTCTTTGTCTTTGGACTCTGTATCAGTTGCCACACATTCCGCCTGGTGGTGCAGGGTTCGAATGACACCCAGTTTGTGTTCCAGTGGATGGTGGGAATCAAACAACAGATATTGATCCGTATGAGTGGGTTTCCTGTATACTTCCGTCTTCAAGTTACCCCCCTCTTGGATACATATCAAACAGTCCAAACAAGCAAGTTTGTTCTCATGGACATCTTCCCTTATGAACTTGATGTTATTGTCCACTGAGTTAATGTGTTCTGTGAAGGCCGCCACTTCATTGGATCTGATTTTAACCCAAGTATCATCCACATACCTGAACCAGAGAGTTGGTGTAGTTCCCTGGAACGTAAGTAAGGGAAGAAGAAGCAGAACAACTCCGGCTAAAAGTGTCAGCTGCTTTGTCAAGTGCCAGAACACCTCCCTCTAACCTTACTACAGAAGAGAGGAGAGCACTCAGCTCTCTGAGTAAGGACCCGAACATCACTATCTTGCCAGCAGATAAAGGGAGATGATGCACAGTTGTGCTCAACACAACTGACTATGACTGCAAGATAACCACTCTGCTCAGTGATAGCAACACATATGAACCCTTAGGGAAAGACCCAACCAGTGGTTACAAGAAAAAGGTGATCGGTTGCCTACAACAACTTGAAAAGGAGAAAGCCATTGATCGAATTTTATACCACCGTCTGTATCCCAGGGAAGCCACACCATGCTTATACGGACTCCCCAAGATACACAAGGAAGGAGCCCCACTAAGACCCATTGTCAGCAGCATAAATTCAGTGACATACAGCATTGCAAAATTCTTGGCTAACATCTTAGCCCCGTTGGTAGGCAATACAGTGCATCATATCCAGAATGCCAAAGAGTTTGTAACCAAGATTCACGGCGTTACACTAGAGGCAGAAGAAACAATGGTATCATATGATGTCACTTCTTTGTTCACATGTATACCTACTACAGAGGCAATTGAGACTGTAAGAAATCGACTGCAACATGATAACACCCTCAGCAGCAGAACGAAGCTCAGTCCCAACCAAGTTTGTTTGTTGCTAGATTTGTGCCTTAACACCACATACGTCAAGTACAAGAACCTTTTTTATAGACAGAAACATGGCTGTGCAATGGATTCTCCAGTCTCTCCCATTGTAGCAAACTTGTACATGGAGGAAGTGGAAAGGAGGGCCTTACTTACGTTCCAGGGAACTACACCGACTCACTGGTTCAGGTATGTGGATGATACTTGGGTTAAAATCAGATCCAATGAAGTGGCGGCCTTCACAGAACACATTAACTCAGTGGACAATAACATCAAGTTCACAAGGGAAGATGTCCATGAGAACAAACTTGCTTTTTTGGACTGTTTGATATGTATCCAAGAGGGGGGTAACTTGAAGACGGAAGTATACAGGAAACCCACTCATATGGATCAATATCTGTTGTTTGATTCCCACCATCCACTGGAACACAAACTGGGTGTCATTCGAACCCTGCACCACCGGGCGGAATGTGTGGCAACTGATACAGAGTCCAAAGACAAAGAGCAAAAACATCTCAGAGGAGCTTTGAAAGCGTGTGGCTACCCAGACTGGGCCTTTGTCAAAACAGCAGCAACCAAGCCCAACAGAAACACCAATAGAAATAACCGCCCGGAGACACATAGTAGGCGAAACATAGTCATCCCATATGTAGCTGGAGTGTCAGAGAAACTCAGGAGGATTTTCAACAAACACCATGTCCCTGTGTTTTTCAAACCTAGCAACACACTGAGACAAAAACTGGTACACCCAAAGGATCAAACACCAAAAGAAAAACAAAGCAATGTGGTATACGGAGTCCAGTGTAGCGAGGATTGCACAGATCTATACATCGGTGAGACAAAACAACTGCTCTCCAAGCGAATGGCTCAGCACAGGAGGGAGAACTCTACAGGGCAAAACTCAGCTGTCTTTCTACACTTAAAAGACAAGGGACACTCCTTTGAAGACAGCAAGGTCCAAATCTTGGATAAAGAAGACCGCTGGTTTGAACGAGGCGTGAAAGAGGCGATTCATGTCAAGGTGGAGAGACCATCTCTGAACAGAGGTGGGGGCCTTCGACACCACCTGTCTGCTACATACAATGCTGTTCTAACATCTGTACCCCGGCGGATTCAGAACACTTCACACATCCATTCATGCAACTCTCACAAGTAACACCTGTATCTAGGAGTTGCATGACACATTGGATAATACTATCACAACTACACAGAATCAACACCTCTGTGAGTTTCTTCAGATGTCACCTCTTTGAAGAGTTACAATGTGCCATTGTAAATGGATTAGTGGAAGAGTATATATGCCGAGAACTTCCCACACCAGTCAGTTGAACTGAAGAAGCTGCTCGGATGAGTAGTGAAACGTCTTCATTGATTACTCAGCAAGTCCAGTTGTTTTTAGATTTTTTTTTTTTTTAGATTGACCTATACTAGATATTCTCATAACTGATTCAATTTAGAGAAATAACGTTTGCTGGCCAAACCACCAGACACTGGGACATTTTTAAAGTAGCATGTCCTGGAATAACAGTTTTTAAAAAAACACCCTTACTATCCTTTAAGAGGGCACAATCATTGAAGAACAGACTGGTGAGAGCTCATGTTGGGACAGGAAAAATTTCATATCAGTGTATATTATGTGATAAGAAAAATGGCACCTTTCCCTGTTTATCATGTAGGCATTGTAACAGCTGTATAAAAGGAGATATTGTATACCATCCATATAAGGGCACTGCAATAAATATAAAAGGTTGTAATTATCTACATATGTAGTTTATGCCATAAGATGTCCATGTGGGCTTATGTAGGACAGACTACTAGACAGGCAAACGAAAGAATAGGTGAACACAAATCAGACATTAAGGGGCAAATTTACTTATGGTCGAATATCAAGGGTTAATTAACCCTCGATATTCGATTGCCGAATGGAAATCCTTCAAACTCGAATATCGAAGTCGAAGGATTTACCGCATAGTTCGATCGAACAATTAAATACTTCGAATCATTCGTTTCAAAGGATTTCATTCCATCGATCTAATGATTTTTCTTCAACCAAAAAATACTTCGAAAGCCTATGGGGACCTTCCCCATAGGCTAACATTGACTTCGGTAGGTTTTAGGTGGCGAATTAGGGGGTCGAAGTTTTTTCTCAAAGAGACAGTACTTCGACTATCGAATGGATGAATAGTCAAATGATTTTTAGTTCGAATCGTTTGATTCGAAGTCAAAGTCGTAGTTGAAGGTCGAAGTAGTAAAAAAAAACAAAGTTTTTTTTATACTATTCCTTCACTCGGACTAAGTAAATGGGCCCCTAAAAGAAAAGTGAGACAGAATCCTGTAGCATGCCGCTTTGTGGATGCGGGCCATTCAGTCACCCAGTTGAGATTTTAGATACTGCATCAAATTCCTAGATCTAGGAGAGGTGGTGACAACGTAAAACAGTAATTGAAATGTGAGGCAGGTTAAATTAGGAGATTGGGAACCCTGATGCCCAGAGGTCTGAAAAAAAAATATGAATTAAATCCTTTGAACAAAGTATGGCAATTTTAAGCGTTTTACTGTATTTATAGTTTTAATTGTTTTGATTTGTTTTGTTTTCTAGTGGCCGGAGACATTTTAAAAGCGCTGACGTCAGTTTCCCCGCAGCTCCTCCACATTGCACATGCGCAAATTCTTTTCCCTTCACTTGAACCCGCACTGCATCGAAGCCGCAGGCATGTTATGCGCAGCAAAATAAAAAATAACAGCGTGAACGCAGAGATCGAACGTAGGTGCTGACCACCAATGTTTTCATACCTGTCATTATTTTTTAATAGGGATGTACCGAATCCAGGATTCGGTTCGGGATTCGGCCAGGATTCGGCCTTTTTCAGCAGGATTCGGATTCGGCCGAATCCTTCTGCCTGGCCGAACCGAATCCGAATCCTAATTTGCATATGCAAATTAGGGGCGGGAGGGAAATTGCGTGACTTTTTGTCAGAAAACAAGGAAGTAAAAAATGTTTTCCCCTTCCCACCCCTAATTTGCATATGCAAATTAGGGTTCGGATTCGGTTCGGTATTCGGCCGAATCTTTTGTGAAGGAATCGGGGGTTCGGCCGAATCCAAAAAAGTGGATTCGGTGCATCCCTATTTTTTAATCAATTACTCGTACTATTACTCATAATAATCATGGCATTTGTGCCTCACCTTAGCCTGCTGTGTATAAATTTATTGTCCCCTCGCTGCACACCGCAAGCACTTGATGCTGACTATTTGCTGTCCGAACTGTAATTAAAAAATAATTCCTGTGTGTCTCCTTAGCTCCCAGATGTCTCGAATCTGATTGGCTGGGAGGGGGGGGGCGTGTGCATAAAGGTCAATGATAATGAACGCACATCCTGATTTGCATGCACGTCATCATCATTGGGAGAAAGGCAGCTCCCCAGTACATGCGCACTACAACTAAATTATGCCCAATGCGCCTCAAGGCTGCCTCGGGCAGCAGGGAGAAATATGCCTAAAAAAAGCGTGACGTCACCCGAGTCACACGCTGCAGTGTTCAGAGAGCGTAGCTGCTTCTACTTGAGACCACAGAGAAATCTTTGAAAACGGTCAGTGAGTTCTATGTCCACAAGACTTTGTTTAGGAGCCTATTTCTGTTTTGCCTTTCCTTCTCCTTTAAGGAAGCTGTGAACATGTGAATGTATACTTTGTCAGCTTGATAAAGGACCAGTGTGGCCTGAAACCTTGCTTTGCCAGATGTAAGATAAAGGTGGTTTTATTGATATTGCTTGGGAGTGCAGCAATTTTCTATGGATACCAAACCATTAAGCATGTTAACTATACAGTATTTAAAAGGAGTCACTGAAATCCAAAATGGAAAAAGGTCCAGTTCTTAATTCTACTTATTTTAATGGTAATGTCACATGCTTCTTTTCACCTGAAGAACATGTCCTAGGCTATATTTATAATTACACTATAATACCCCATTTCCAGTGTATTTGGATATACATTTTACCAGACAGTCATGATCAATAAAATTGCTGCTATTTAGCCAGTTAGAGATTAGGGTTCTATATATATATATATATATATATATATATATATATATATATATATATATATATATATATATATATATATATATATATGTATATAGACAAATACAAGTGGTCCTCTGCACTCAACCTCATTGCACCCCTGCCTAATGGTTTTAAATATCAGTGGCGAGCATAACATTTCCTTGTTAGTTATATATATATATATATATATATATACACGGTATATATAATTTAAGCTTGCAGGATCCACGACAGACACCTTCTTTGAATTAAGACAGTTTATTTAAACACAGGGGGTACATTTCAGCATACAAAGCATGAATCATAAAACATTCTCACTACAATGAAAAACCTTTCCACAGTACAGCCTTCCTTTGGAACGTGAGCTCCAGTAAGTGAGCTGGTCCACTGGAATCAGTGTCTGGTTTGCCTGCCTTCCAGAACACTATAGCTTCCAGGGCCAGACAGCAAACATACATACATTTTAAAACACGGGAAAAAGGGCAGGGACGTTGTTCATTCTATAGGGTCTTATATGAATACGTGCAGTCTGCAAAGTCCAATTCCGGGTACAAATCGTCATGTTTTTGAATAATAATGCAGCATTTTTGCCCATAATTCCAGTGCAATTGCAGAAAGGATACAAGCTGAATCTGTCACAGTCACTTGAAGCATCAAAATTTGTCAAAAATACAGTTGCAATAGTATCCTTAGTGGTTACTTCTGGAGTAGACATTCAAAACGGCGTTTGTATCCAGTTCACAATAGGCAGGATGGATACAGTGTGCAAAATGCAGTTTGGGGCACAAGTTGCCATGTTTTTTACCTACAGTGCCCATAGCCCTTTATCCATAATTCGAGTGTCAGTGCAGCCGTTAGGTGGTAATGTGTCTCATGAAGTTCCACAGAAAATAACTGGTGATCAAGATGTCCTAGTTTCCTGTGCTCACCATCAAAATGATCTGTGTTTGATTTTTTAAGTAAGTTTGCCTTACCTTCAAGGCTCCAGGCTTCCCCTGCATTACTAAGAGCGGCAGAACTGAACGTTGTTCACAGCTGCCTTTAAGGAGTGGTTCACCTTTAAGTTAACTTTTATAACTTTTCATAGAATGGCTAATTCTGAGTAACTTTTCAATGGTCTTCATTTTTTCTTTTTTGTAGTTTTTAAAGTATGTGCCTTTTTCTTCTGACTCTTCCTAGTTTTCAAATGGGAGTCACTGGCCCCATCTAAAAAACAAATGCTGTGTAAGGCTACACATTTCTTGTTACTACTACCTTTTATTACTCATCTTTCTATTCAGGCCTCTCCGATAGTGATGGGCGAATTTATTTGGCAGGCGCGAATTCCTGCCAGCGAATAAATTTGCGAAACTGCCGCAAAAATTCGCTGGTGCAAAAAACAAAAGCAAATGGACGCCGGCGTCCATTTTTCTGGACGCCGGCCCATTTTCGCCAGCAAATTTGTGCCGGCGTCATTTCGCGAATTTTTCGACAAAGCGAATTGCACGAAATTCACCCATCACTACTCTCCGATTCATATTCCAGTCATATCAATGTATGGTTGTTAGAGTTATTTGGACCCTAGCAACAAGGTTGAAGCCGCGAACTGGAGAGTCGCTGAAGAAAAAGCTAAATAACTCAAAAACCACAAATAATAAAAAATGGAAACCAATTGCAAATTCTCTCAGAATATCACTCTCTACACCATACTAAAAAATAATTTAAAGGTGAACAACCCTTTTAAAGGGAGACTGCTGCCTTAAAGGGGCACTATGCCCAAATGTTCAACATGAGCTCAATGGGTGGGACTTGTGATGAACATATTTTTTTTCATTATTTCTTGAGCTAAGCAAGGCAAACAGGAAAGATGAAGCTACCACCAGCTACTAACAAAGTACAGATAATTCATCTGTATAATATATCTAGTATAGGTCAATCTAAAAACAACTGGACTTGCTGAGTAATCAATGAAGATGTTTCACTACTCATCCGAGCAGCTTCTTCAGTTCAACTTACTGGTGTGGGAAGTTCTCGGCATATAAACTCTTCCACTAATCCATTTACAATGGCACATTGTAACTCTTCAAAGAGGTGACATCTGAAGAAACTCACAGAGGTGTTGATTCTGTGTAGTTGTGATAGGATTATCCAATGTGTCATGCAACTCCTAGATACAGGTGTTACTTGTGAGAGTTGCATGAATGGATGTGTGGAGTGTTCTGAATCCGCTGGGGTACAGATGTTAGAACAGCATTGTATGTAGCAGACAGGTGGTGTCGAAGGCTCCCACCTCTGTTCAGAGATGGTCTCTCCAACTTGACATGAATCGCCTCTTTCACGCCTCGTTCAAACCAGCGGTCTTCTTTATCCAAGATTTGGACCTTGCTGTCTTCAAAGGAGTGTCCCTTGTCTTTTAAGTGTAGAAAGACAGCTGAGTTTTGCCCTGTAGAGTTCTCCATCCTGTGCTGAGCCATTCGCTTGGAGAGCAGTCCTGCCTGGACTTTGTCCTTGAAATTGCCTTAACCCTTGCCTGTACCTTGAACCTGAACTTTAACCCTAGGGGCTTCCTCCTTGGTCCTGACTCCCCCACTGGGAGCCGATAGGCCCCCTGACATTCATAAATAACATACCATTTGAATCTTGAATAAAATCGAATTTGTTAGAGTTTTAAAAAACTCACATTACTCTAAAATGTGATCTTTGATAAATAACCCCCTAAATGTAACAGTTTACATACAGTATAACATTAAAGGAGAACTAAACCCTCCCAAGTAACAAAAGCCCCCCCCCCTTAACTGTGCATTAGTCAAAAAGAAGCCCCTGAAAAAACCTGTCCCTGGCACCATCATCTGCCCATTCGCATTCTCTTCCAGTCTCAACGCCGACGGGAGCATGCGCAGTTGGAACTAATTCCTGACTAGGCCCAACTGCGCATGCTCCATTGACGAAGAGACCTGAAAGAATACGAATGGGCAGATGATGGTGCCTGTGAACTCCGCTGCTCTGAATTTCAGTTTTTTTTTGTACTGTGCTGCCTAGGTTACTGATTGAATAGGGTCGCTGGGTAATTTTTTACAACTTGGAACTTTATGCTAAGTACATTTAAATAAGCTGATCTGTATTGCTTCCTTTTTATAAATATGTTGCAACTGAATGGCAAAGCCACTGGGCCAAGTGCAAAGGTCAAGATGCAATCACTAAACAGCTCCCATTTTTCGCAGATGAAGTCCCAATTTTGACAGATTAGCCCGCAGGCCTGGATTCATATTAAGAGGCACATTTACTTAGCTCGAGTGAAGGATTCGAATGAAAAAAAACTTCGAATTTCGAAGGTTTTTTTGGGTACTTCGACCATCGAATAGGCTACTTTGACCTTCGACTACGAATTCAAATCGAACGATTCTAAGTAAAAATCTGTAGACTATTCGACCATTCGATAGTCTTTTAAAAATTCGATAGTCTCTTTAAAAAAAACTTTGACTACCTACTTCGGCACTTTAAACCTACCGAGCATTAATGTTAGCCTATGGGGACCTTCCCCATAGGTTTTCTAAGCTTTTTTTGATTGAAGGAAAATCGTTCGATCGACGGATTAAAATCCTTCGATTCAAAGGATTTAATTGTTTGATCGAACAATTTTTCCTTCGATCGTTTGATCAAAGTATTTGCGGTAAATCCTTCGACTTCGATATTCGAAGTCGAAGGATTTTACTTCGATGGTCGAATATCGAGGTTTAATTAACCCTCGATATTCGACCCTTAGTAAATGTGCCCCTAAATGTCCTGCATTTCTCTTTTATCCCCTGCACTGATGCCAGAAAAATATACAAAGTTTCTGAAACTTAATTAAATAAGAGGCTTTTGGCAGAGAGCCCACAATACTTAAAGTAGCACCTGCATTTATATACAGCTGTAACTAAGAAGATAAGCAAGTCTCTTGGGGAACTGAGTAACATCTTAAAGGGCAATTTCACCTTCATTAGCAAAACTGTTATAATACATTTCTAAAAAACGCAGAAACTTCGTTACCAGACAAATTTTGTAACAAGGGGCATGGTATTTAGTGGCCACTAAAATGGTCATAGTCAGAACATTTCCACCGAGCTGAGTGCAGCAGATCTTTTGATCTTTTTGTCCCTCTTTACGCTTTATAAATGTTAGCAGGAAGATCACTAGGTTTGCAGTAGTTCCAGTGTTCCCTCATCTAGGCATGTACATAGATGTACATAGGAATTTCTTACAACAGCGGTCCCCAACCAGTAGCTAGAGAGCAACATGTTGCTCCGAGCGGCCTGAAATCAGGTGCATATTTTTGAATTCCTGTCTTGGAGGCAAGTTTTGGTTGCAAAAAAAAGGTGTACTGAAAACATGAACTGTTTCATGCATTTATTTCTACCAAACTTTTTATTTATATTTTAATCTGTCTCTCAGGTAAAAAAAAAAAAAGTTGGGGATCACACCTTACAAGTAGCCGCAATTTACTAGTAGCATTTATGTGCGTAACTATCTTTCTCGAATAAGCAATGATGCACATTTAGCTTTATGTTTAAAATTTAAACTTGTGCTTGCACTGATTAATGAGTCTTACTGCAATATAGAAGACAACAATGCAGGGCCGGAACTAGGGGTAGTCAGAGTAGGCACATGCCTAGGGCGCAAAGCTGGGGGGGTACTTCCTCTCCGCTTCTTGCCTGACCGCCACTTCCACATTTTTTGTCAAATGCACCTCGATCGGTACATGTGTGCAAACGCCTGTTCTATGCACACAAGCATCCAATAGACGCTGCTAAGCATGAACGCCCCCAGTTGGGTTGCCTTGGGCGCCTGCCCGGCTTGGCCCAGCTCTGCAACAATGTATTGACCAACCCCATGCCTTTAGAAAGTAGTTAGCTGTGTGAACCAGTAACTGGAACACAGTGTAAAGGGAGATATATTTCCCCTAGGTTCATGTCTTACTCCCATATGTACAGCAGTTCTGAGTGGGTTAATTCCCCTAGAAAGTCTCACCTGGGGAATAATTAGCAGGCTAGTTCTGTTAGCTGCTAGAGAGGGTTGGGCTGAGAGTGAAAGACACACACTGAGGAGAGCTGGGAGCTGAGTGTGGCCATTGGAAGCGGCTGGTTATGTTTCCCCAAAGGGAAAGGACTTTGCAAAGGTACTGTGACTCTGGGGAGTTGTACTGTTTGTGTTTGACCGGTAGGGGACTGGTAGTAGAGAGGGAAACTACTCTTGTGTATTAGTTAGAGCCCAAGTGGGGCAATGATTTTGTTTTGTTTTATTTTGTTTTATGCTGCTTTGCTCACAGAATCTTGATATGTGAACAATAAATGGACTTTACCCTGTTCAAGACCCGTCTGTTCGTATGATCCTGCTCATAGCTGTTGCTAACATGTGACACAATGGGGCAAATTCCCTAAAGGGCAAATTTTCACCAGGCACAAATTTGCTACCACAATGCTAATTCACTAAAATGTGAAGTTGCGTCTGAGTACTGGCGAAGTTTCACTAGCATTAATTCATCAGTGCGAACTTTCACTAATGCTTGTTTCTGACTAGTGAAACTTTGTTAGTACACTTGCGCTAAGGTCAATTTGAATATGGTGGGTACATATAGGTCATATATACTTCTTTATTAGAAATGTTGGACAATCCCACTTTAAAATATATTAAAAAGAATGCCAGCGTTTTTTTTTTTTATCATATTAATAACTTTTCGGCATACAGGATATGATGTTACTGACATAAGATTGAGGAGGATACATAAAAATTGAATGGAAACAAACCAGGAGAGGCACAGTGCTTTGCTGCAAATTATCCAAATTATCCAAAATAGACAATAGTCTAATAAAAGGATAATTTGCAGCAAAGCACTGTGCCTCTCCTGGTTTGTTTCCATTCAATTTTAATGTATTGCCTACATTGTACACCTTGGACAGGGTACAGGAACAGACTCCTATGATTAAAGTTGGATTAGGACTTGACACAACCTGCTGGAACAAAGTGATTTAACCAGAAGATTGAGGATGTAGCTTCATTTTATCGGTTCGCCAGTCTAAGCTAAACTCTTTTCGCCTGGTGATATGCCGCTAAACTGCCCTAGCGAAGGTCTCTTTTTTGATAGTGATGGCCACTTAGCCCTTTTGTAAATCTGCCCCAATGCCCCTAGGTTTCCTTTCTACTGTGAATCGCAGGTGGGAAAATAAGGAAACTTCAGGCCAATGTGAATGTTTGTCTACTGGCATTTCACATTACTGCCAGTCGGAAGGAAAGTATGGACTTATTGGCACTACACGGCAGCGCAGATTTAATTAGTCAACAAAATGTCCTGTATGCCCATGCCCTTAAAAACATATATGAGAGTTCATCTCATATAAATATATTAATCAATCAGGTAGCTATTTTCTGAAGGCATGGGGTTGGTCCATACATTGTTGCAGTAACAGTAGGACTCCAATGCAAGCACACTAGCTACCTTATAGCACATGGGCAGTTATAACATTTAACATTTAAAAATTGTTCTAATCAAAAAATTAGAAAGAAAAGATCTCTTTTGTGTTTGAGTAGGGAATTGATCTCTCAATCTTATACTAGCGCAATCTGACCATATTGATCCTAGATCCTACACTGGAATTGGATTAAAGGAAAACTATACCCCCAAACAATGCAGGCATCTGTAAAAAAAAAAATTGCATAAAACAACTCATTTATAACCCTGCATCAAGTAAATAAGCTATTTTCATAGAAATATAATTTTTAGTAGAATGAGCCATTGGGTAATCCTTAATAGAAAATTTGCATTTTAAGAATAAGGGACTCCCCTCCTCCAGTTTGGTAAGATTCTTTAATATGCCACTCAGAGGGCTATTTACTAAAATGCCAATTTTTCTGATTATTTAAATAAAAAAAGTCCAACCAAACTAGAATCCACAATTTTACCTTATTATGTTAATAAAAAAAGCACAATTTAATCGGATAGGATGAAAACTTAGTGAAAACTCGAATAGTACTATTTTTTTCTGAAGTTTTCCCGAATTGCTAGATTTTTTTGGCTTTTTGTCCGAAAAGCTCGAAATGGTTAGATTTTCTAACTAATTCCAGCACAGAAAACAGAAACTACCAAATAGGATTGGGTCATCTCCCAATGACTTCTATTCGGATTCAGACTTTTTGCAGTATTGGACTTTAATAAATCCCGAAACATTTGAGTTTTTTTAAAATAACATTTGAGTTTTGCACCAAAAAGCAAGATCGAACTTTAGTTAATAACCCCCTTAATGTAAACTATCTGTTGCTTCAGTATTCATTTTGGGGGTATAGTTTTCCTTTAAACATTAACAAAATAATTATCAGCGAGACTGTCATAATGAAAGGTTGGCAAGCACAGGGAAAAACAAAAAACGAAAAGGTGCCATTTTATTTCGAAAATGATATATATTATCATAATAAAATAATACATATTTAAAAATGGGACCCATTGCTAGGGATGTAGCGAACGTCGGAAAAAAAGTTCGCGAACATATTCGCGAACTTGCGCAAAAATGCGAGCGGTTCGCGAACGGTTCGCGAACCCCATAGACTTCAATGGGAAGGCGAACTTTAACATCTAAAAAAGACATTTCTGGCCAGAAAAATGATTTTAAAGTTGTTTAAAGGGTGCAACGACCTGGACAGTGGCATGCCAGAGGGGGATCAAGGGCAAAAATGTATCTGAAAAATCTGCCTGTGTGTGCTTGGAAGAGATAGTGTAGGGGGAGAGCTGTTAGTGATTTCAGGGACAGATGATAGTAAGTTTGCTGGCTAGTAATCTGCTTGATACTGCTCTGTATTGGAGGGACAGAAGTCTGCAGGGATTTGAGGGACATTTTAGCTTAGGTAGCTTTGCTGGCTAGTAATCTACTGTTCTCTTTAAACAACTGCCATACGTTGCCCTTGTAGGCATTGTTTGCCCAGTTTTTTTGGACGCAGCCACTGAAGCACAGTTGCCAGAAAAAATATGCCATATAAATGCTGAAAATAGTCATTTTTCGCCATACGTTGACCTTGTAGACATTGTTTGCCCAGTTTTTTTTGGACGCAGCCACTGAAGCACAGTTGCCAGAAAAAATATGCCATATAAATGCTGAAAATAGTAATTTTTCGCCATACGTTGACCTTGTAGACATTGTTTGCCCAGTTTTTTTGAACGCAGCCACTGAAGCACAGTTGCCAGAAAAAATATGCCATATAAATGCTGAAAATAGTCATTTTTTGCCATATACGTTGAGTCAACGTATGGCAAAAAATGACTATTTTCAGCATTTATGTGGCATATTTTTTCTGGCCTCTGTGCTTCAGTGGCTGCGGCCAAAAAAACTGGGCAAACAATGCCTACAAGGTCAACGTCGTTGACCTTGTAGGCATTGTTTGCCCAGTTTTTTTGGCCGCAGCCACTGAAGCACAGAGGCCAGAAAAAATATGCCATATAAATGCTGAAAATAGTCATTTTTTTGGTCGCAGCCACTGAAGCACAGTTGCCAGAAAAATTATGCCATATAAATGCTGAAAATATAAATTTTTTTGGTTGCAGCCACTGAAGCACAGAGGCCAGAAAAATTATGCCATATAAATGCAGAAAATATGCATTTTTTTGGTCGCAGCCACTGAAGCACAGTTGACAGAAAAATTATGCCATATAAATGCTGAAAATATAAATTTTTTTGGTTGCAGCCACTGAAGCACAGAGGCCAGAAAAATTATGCCATATAAATGGAGAAAATATGCATTTTTTTGGTTGCAGCCACTGAAGCACAGAGGCCAGAAAAATTATGCCATATAAATGCAGAAAATATGCATTTTTTTGGTTGCAGCCACTGAAGCACAGAGGCTAGAAAAATTATGCCATATAAATGGACAAAATATGCATTTTTTTGGTTGCAGCCACTGAAGCACAGAGGCCAGAAAAATTATGCCATATAAATGCAGAAAATATGCATTTTTTTGGTTGCAGCCACTGAAGCACAGAGGCCAGAAAAATTATGCCATATAAATGCAGAAAATATGCATTTTTTTGGACGCAGCCACTGAAGCACAGTTGCCAGAAAAAATATGCCATATAAATGCTGAAAATAGTAATTTTTCGCCATACGTTGACCTTGTAGACATTGTTTGCCCCGTTTTTTTGGACGCAGCCACTGAAGCACAGAGGCCAGAAAAAATTAAACCAGTAGGGTTTGCACCCTAGTTTGTAACGGTGGCGGAGGGAGGAGGACGCTAAAGGACAGCTGTGTGTGGAGTCATGAGGCTTGAAGAGAAGGACAGCTGCATAGAAGTCAGAACAAGTCTTCCGGCGTGCAGTAACCCTCCGAGATCCACCCCTCATTCATTTTAATAAAGGTCAGGTAATCGACACTTTTGTGACCTAGGCGAGTTCTCTTCTCAGTTACAATCCCTCCTGCTGCACTGAAGGTCCTTTCTGAGAGCACACTTGAGGCTGGGCAAGACAAGAGGTTCATGGCAAATTGTGACAGCTCTGGCCACAGATCAAGCCTGCGCACCCAGTAGTCCAGGGGTTCATCGCTCCTCAGAGTGTCGATATCTGCAGTTAATGCCAGGTAGTCCGCTACCTGCCGGTCGAGGCGTTCTTTGAGGGTGGATCCAGAAGGGTTGTGGCGCTGCCTTGGACAGAAAAACATTTGCATGTCTGATGTTACAGACCGGCCAAAGGGCTTTGTCCTTGCAGGTGTGCTCGTGGCAGGATTACTGGCACCTCTGCCCCTGGAATGTTGATGAGTTCCTGAAGTGACATCACCCTTAAAAGCATTGTACAACATGTTTTGCAGGCTGGTTTGTAAATGCCGCATCTTTTCGGACTTGTGGTATGTTGGTAACATTTCTGCCACTTTATGCTTGTACCGAGGGTCTAGTAGCGTTGCGACCCAGTACAGGTCCTTCTCCTTAAGCCTCTTGATACGGGGGTCCTTCAACAGGCATGCCAGCATGAAAGACCCCATTCTCACAAGGTTGGATGCAGAGCTATCCATCTCCGCTTCCTCATTATCAAGGACTGCATCATCCACGGTCTCCTCCCCCCAGCCACGTACAAGACCAGGGGTCCCCAAAAGGTCACCACTAGCCCCCTGGGAAGCCTGCTCCTGTTGGTCCTCCTCCTCCTCCTCCACAAAGCCACCTTCCTCCTCTGACTCCACTTCTGGCACCTCTCCCTGCGTTGCAGCAGGTGCCTGGGTTCGTTCTGGTGATTGCGACCATAAATCGTGCGCTTCCAGCTCCTCGTCACGCTGGTCTACAGCCTCATCTGTCACTCGTCGCACGGCACGCTCCAGGAAGAAAGCGAAGGGTATTAGGTCGCTGATGGTGCCTTCGGTGCGACTGACCATATTTGTCACCTCTTCAAAAGGTCGCATGAGCCTGCAGGCATCGCGCATAAGCACCCAGTAACGGGGGAAAAAAATCCCCAGCTCTGCAGATCCAGTCCTACCACCCAGTTCAAAAAGGTACTCGTTGACGGCCCTTTGTTGTTGCAGCAGACGTTCCAACATAAGGAGCGTTGAATTCCAGCGAGTCTGGCTGTCAGAAATCAAACGCCTGACTGGCATGTTGTAGCGCTGCTGAATGTCAGCAAGGCGTGCCATGGCTGTGTAGGAACGTCTGAAATGGGCCGACACCTTTCTGGACTGGGTGAGAACGTCCTGGAATCCTGGGTACTTGGAGACAAAACGTTGGACTATTAAATTTAACACATGTGCCATGCAGGGCACATGTGTTAAATTTCCCAGTCTCAACGCTGCCAACAGATTGCTTCCATTGTCACACACCACTTTTCCGATCTGCAGTTGGTGTGGGGTCAGCCACCGATCGGCCTGTGACTGCAGAGATGACAGGAGTACAGATCCGGTATGGTTTTTGCTTTCCAGGCACGTCATCCCCAAGACAGCGTGACAACGGCGTACCTGGCACGTCGAATAGCCTAGGGGGAGCTGGGGGTGCACAGGTGTGGAGGAGGAGAAGGAGGACCCAGCAGCAGAGTAAGAAGAAGAAGAGGAAGAAGACGAGGTAGAGAGCGATGGAGGAGTAGAGGTGGTGGCAGAACCGCGTGCAATCCGTGGCGGTGACACCAACTCCACTGTTGTTGTTGTTGTTGAGCTACCCATTCCCTGCTTCCCATTCCCAGCCATTACCAAGTTCACCCAGTGGGCAGTGTAGGTGACATACCTGCCCTGACCATGCTTGGAGGACCATGCGTCAGTAGTCATATGGACCTTTGGCCCAACACTAAGTGACAGAGATGCGGTAACTTGGCTCTGCACATGTTGGTACAGGTGTGGTATTCCCTTTTTAGAAAAAAAATTGCGGCTGGGTACCTTCCACTGCGGTGTCCCAATTGCTACAAATTTGCGGAAGGCCTCAGAGTCCACCAGCTGGTATGGTAAAAGCTGGCGGGCTAAGAGTGCAGACAAGCCAGCTGTCAGACGCCGGGCAAGGGGGTGACAGTCAGACATTGGCTTCTTACGCTCAAACATGGCCTTCACAGAAACTTGGCTGGTGGCAGATGACTGGGAATGGGAACAGGTGGTCAAGGTGGAAGGCGGAGTGGAGGGTGGTTCAGATGGGTCAAGGAGAGCAGAGGTAGAGCAGTAAGATGCTGGACCAGAAGGAGTGTGGCTTTTAGTTTGCCTGTTGCCTTTGAGGTGTTGCTCCCAAAGTGCTTTGTGCTTGCCGCTCATGTGCCTTCGCATAGAAGTTGTACCTATGTGGCTGTTGGGCTTACCAAGGCTCAGTTTCTGACTGCACTCATTGCAAATTACAATGCTTTTGTCAGAGGCACACACATTAAAAAAATGCCACACTGCTGACTTTTTGGAAGTCTGCGATCTGGCGGTAACAGTAGAAGTTGGCGGCATTGGCGGCAATGGCGGGTGCGTTGGCCGGCTGAACACAGGTGCCGATACATGTTGTTGCCCTACTGATCCCTGCGGGCTGGCCTCCCTGCTTCTTCTAAGTCTTATTCTCCTACTGCCTCTCTGACTCTCCGTCTCTCCATCTGAACTACCCTCCTCTTGCTCTCTTCTACTAGGCACCCACAAAACATCAATCTCCTCATCATCATTCTCCTCAGATGCATCAATTTCTTCTGACACATCACAGAAGGAAGCAGCAGCGGGGACCTCCTCCTCCTCCTCATCACTCATCATTATGTCCATCTCTGTCGTGTTCTCTGCCAGAATTAAATCTGGTGTAACGTCCTCATCTCCTTCATCTTCTTCTGCCAATAATGGTTGCGCATTACTCAGTTCAAGAAACTCATGGGAAAATAACTCCTCTGACTCCAGTGAAGAAGGGGCACCGGTGGTGGAGGAAGTGTTACGTGGGGTGGCCATAGCAGTGGAGGATGAGGAGGATGTTGTGGTAAAGTTAGAAACGGTAGAGGATGGGGTGTGCTGTGTAAGCCAGTCAACTACCTCTTCAGCATTTTGGGAGTTCAGGGTCATTGGCTTTTTAAAACTGGGCAATTTGCTAGGGCCACAGGATTGCATAGCAGCACGGCCCCTAGCACGGCCTCTGCGTGGCGGCCTGCCTTTGCCTGGCATTATTTTTAAAAAAACAACAACAACAAAAACTCAGTTGGTTTTCCTGGAAACGATAATACACACAGCTAGATGGCAGTTTGAAGAAAACAGTGTGCAAATAATGCCTACAAGATCAACGTATACACTACTACAGCGGTGGATACGGATTACGTAAAATATATGAATGCTGCTTGAAAAAAAGTAACTCAAGTGGTTTTTCTAGAGACGATAATATTATCAATATTTAGACAAAATGTGAACAAGCTCACACAGCTAGATGGCGGTTTGAAGAAAACACTGTGCAAATAATGCCTACAAGGTCAACGTATACACAGCGGTGGATACGGATTACGTAAAATATAAGAATGCTGCTTGAAAAAAAGTCACTCCGGTGTTTTTTCTGGAGACGGTAATATTATGGATATTTAGACAGAATGTGAACACGGGCACACAGCTAGATAGCAGTTGGTTGAATAACACACTGGGCAAAAAATGCCTACAGGGCAAATAATGCCTACAAGGTCAACGTATACACAGCGGTGGATACGGATTACGTAAAATATAAGAATGCTGCTTGAAAAAAAGTCACTCCGGTGTTTTTTCTGGAGACGGTAATATTATGGATATTTAGACAGAATGTGAACACGGGCACACAGCTAGATAGCAGTTGGTTGAATAACACACTGGGCAAAAAATGCCTACAGGGCAAATAATGCCTACAAGGTCAACGTATACACAGCGGTGGATACGGATTACATAAAATATAAGAATGCTGCTTGAAAAAAAGTCACTCCGGTGTTTTTTCTGGAGACGGTAATATTATGGATATTTAGACAGAATGTGAACACGGGCACACAGCTAGATAGCAGTTGGTTGAATAACACACTGGGCAAAAAATGCCTACAGGGCAAATAATGCCTACAAGGTCAACGTATACACAGCGGTGGATACGGATTACGTAAAATATAAGAATGCTGCTTGAAAAAAAGTCACTCCGGTGTTTTTTCTGGAGACGGTAATATTATGGATATTTAGACAGAATGTGAACACGGGCACACAGCTAGATAGCAGTTGGTTGAATAACACACTGGGCAAAAAATGCCTACAGGGCAAATAATGCCTAAAAGGTCAACTTATACACTACTACAGCGATGGATACGGATTACGTAAAATTTATTATGGCTGCTTGAAAAAAGTCACTCCGGTGTTTTTTCTGGAGACGGCAATATTATGGATATTTAGACAGAATGTGAACACGGTCACACAGCTAGATAGCAGTTGGTTGAATAACACACTGGGCAAAAAATGCCTACAGGGCAAATAATGCCTACAAGGTCAACGTATACACAGCGGTGGATACGGATTACGTAAAATATAAGAATGCTGCTTGAAAAAAAGTCACTCCGGTGTTTTTTCTGGAGACGGTAATATTATGGATATTTAGACAGAATGTGAACACGGTCACACAGCTAGATAGCAGTTGGTTGAATAACACACTGGGCAAAAAATGCCTACAGGGCAAATAATGCCTACAAGGTCAACGTATACACAGCGGTGGATACGGATTACGTAAAATATAAGAATGCTGCTTGAAAAAAAGTCACTCCGGTGTTTTTTCTGGAGACGGTAATATTATGGATATTTAGACAGAATGTGAACACGGGCACACAGCTAGATAGCAGTTGGTTGAATAACACACTGGGCAAAAAATGCCTACAGGGCAAATAATGCCTAAAAGGTCAACTTATACACTACTACAGCGATGGATACGGATTACGTAAAATTTATTATGGCTGCTTGAAAAAAGTCACTCCGGTGTTTTTTCTGGAGACGGTAATATTATGGATATTTAGACAGAATGTGAACACGGTCACACAGCTAGATAGCAGTTGGTTGAATAACACACTGGGCAAAAAATGCCTACAGGGCAAATAATGCCTACAAGGTCAACGTATACACAGCGGTGGATACGGATTACGTAAAATATAAGAATGCTGCTTGAAAAAAAGTCACTCCGGTGTTTTTTCTGGAGACGGTAATATTATGGATATTTAGACAGAATGTGAACACGGGCACACAGCTAGATAGCAGTTGGTTGAATAACACACTGGGCAAAAAATGCCTACAGGGCAAATAATGCCTACAAGGTCAACGTATACACAGCGGTGGATACGGATTACGTAAAATATAAGAATGCTGCTTGAAAAAAAGTCACTCCGGTGTTTTTTCTGGAGACGGTAATATTATGGATATTTAGACAGAATGTGAACACGGGCACACAGCTAGATAGCAGTTGGTTGAATAACACACTGGGCAAAAAATGCCTACAGGGCAAATAATGCCTAAAAGGTCAACTTATACACTACTACAGCGATGGATACGGATTACGTAAAATTTATTATGGCTGCTTGAAAAAAGTCACTCCGGTGTTTTTTCTGGAGATGGTAATATTATGGATATTTAGACAGAATGTGAACACGGTCACACAGCTAGATAGCAGTTGGTTGAATAACACACTGGGCAAAAAATGCCTACAGGGCAAATAATGCCTAAAAGGTCAACTTATACACTACTACAGCGGTAGTAAAATAAAAAAAAGTTAAATAAAAAAAGAATGAATATTAAAAAAAAAAAAATTAAAGTCGGTGCTGCTGAACTACTAGGAGCAGCAGATTAGCACACCAGTCCCACTCCCCAACACTGCTAGACTAATAGCACTGGGCTCTTATAGTAGTAGTAGTAGTAGTAGTAGTAGTAGTAGTAGTAAAACAACAAAAAAATAAATAAAAGCAGTCCTTACAAGGACTATTGCTATTGCAGCAGTCAGCAGATGAGATCAGAAGCAGGACAGCTGCCCACTGCAGCTACATACAGAGCACTGCAGTAGAAGGTAGATTACTAGCCAGCAAAGCTACCTAAGCTTAAATGTCCCTCAAACCCCTGCAGACTTCTGTCCCTCCAATAACAGAGCAGTATCAAAACGATTACTAGCCAGCAAACTTTCAACTGTCCCTGAAATCACTAACAGGCAGCAGCTCTCTCCCTACACTATCTCTTCAGCACACACAGGCAGAGTGAAAAAAAGCTGCAGGGCTTCGGTTTTTATAGGGAAGGGGAGTGGTCCAGGGGAGAGCTTCCTGATTGGCTGCCATGTACCTGCTGGTCTGGGGTGAGAGGGCAAAAAAAAGCGCCAACAATGGCGAACCCAAAATGGCGAACGTCGCGCGACGTTCGCGAACTTCCGGCGAGCGCGAACACCCGATGTTCGCGCGAACAAGTTCGCCGGCGAACAGTTCGCGCCATCTCTAGTTACCATCAAGTACAATTCACTGTTTTAATAATTCAAAGAAAAAAATGTAAATTATTAGTTTAAAATAGACTCTATGGGAGATGGCTGTCCTATAATTTGGAGCTTCTGGGTTTCCTGATACCAGATCCCATGCCTTTACAACATAACGAACAGCAATAATCATCATCAGTCCTTATTGTGAAACCTACAATCTAAGTTCCCTATCACTTTCATACAACACACATACACACAGTTATCAGTTATAAAAACCATTCCAAGTCATTAAAAAACATAACATTTCTATCAACACAATCCTCTTAAAATCATCACCTACAACGTACTTTATGAGTTATGTTGGCTAATGCAAAAATTCTAAATGTACGTTACACAAACACACTACATTCAAAGATTAATGGCAGCCCTGTATCATTCATAAAAGATCAATATCTGTTTCAGTATTGAAGTATAATAACTTATCCACAGACAAAAAAACAAAAAAAAAATCATAGAGAAATGGAAGCTCTGTACCATTCATAAAACATCAATATCTGTTTCAAAAGTGAGGAATATAATTTATCCATAGAAGACCTTCTTTCCTTTTATAACCTTTCCCCTTTTCTTTCAAATTATTGTTCCTTCATCTTGAACTGCTATTCTATAATTAGATTTTATCACACCCCTAGGTGAAAAAGCTCTCCTCATTATATTGAACAATGTTATCATTAAGATAACCTGTTCAACTGTATATTCAACATACTGTAGTTCATAGAAGCTTCATAGAGAATTTGTAGATCAAAGTTAAGCTCTTTATATGTATTACTCTAAGAGGTCAAAGTCCAATTTTTATATCTATATTTTCTGCTACAAACTCCAATCAAATCCACTATGGTTTTTTACGCTTATTTACATTACGTTTTCCAGAAAATTTGGTTTGCAGGAAAAAATCCCGAAAACTCAGATATCTTATGCTTTTTTGCCCATTAACTCAGAAAACTTTGGGGTATTGCACAAAACCCAGCGCTCATCAAAAAATCATTGGGACTTCTCCCATTGACTTATATGCAACCTCGATAGGTTTGAGATGCTGGGTTTTCTAATTGGGACTTTTCCATCCCTCGGGTTTAATAAATTCTGAAAATTTCGATTTTTTTAAAAGTCAGATTTTATAAAAACAGCCTTTCTGTAATTTGAAGCTTTCTGGATAATGGGTTTCCAAATAACCCCCGTCTAATGGTTTTAAAAATTAGTGATGAGCACAACGTTCCCTTGTTAAAATTTCAATATAACTGACCCATTCCTGTATAATACTGAGCATGTGCAGTATCACTTACACTCAAAAGCTAGTCTAACAAGTAGAAGGGATTCTGCTGTTGACAATTTTAAAGGCATCAATCTTCTGTGCCTCTGACATGGTACACAAAATTCAATACATAAAATATAGAATTTCTTTCTATATTCTGTGTTAGGCTAACATGAATATGGCATTGAAATTTTTTGTGTGGAGGAATTCGTAAAGAGATCGATGAGAAAGTCAAAACATTTCAGTAATAATCCTGGACGGCGAGCTGAGCTGTTAAAATCGGGACAGTCCCGAGAAAAATGGGACAGTTGGAAGGTATGAATACACCAATAAAATATCAACCTTGGTTTGTCAAATTTAGTGGCAGATATTACTTCATATTGAACCGAAGCAGCTGTAATGAAACCATCCCAAAAAGAGAAATGTGGGAAGAAGCTGGAAACAAACTTTCAACTTTTAACTCTCAACCTCATTCCTAAGAAGCTGCACTCTGATCCAGGCCTGGATTTGTGACAAGGCCACAAAGGTCTGGGCTTAGGGCAGCACAAATAAAGGGGCGGCATGCCACCCAGACTTGAAGTTCACTTCTACTCAGAGCCCTAGAGACTACATGTCCTGTCCTCGTGCTCAAGCTGAAGTAAAAAGGATGTGAGGGGATAGGGCAATAGAGGACGCCACCACAAGAAATCTGTCCTGCTCTTATCCACTACACCAGTGATCCCCAACCAGCAGCTCGTGAGCTGTTGCTCTCCAATCCCTGGATGTTGCTCCCAGTGGTTTAATTATTAAAAAATTTAGCAAATAGTGATGGGAGAATAAATTCGTCAGGCATGAATTTGCATGAATTTCACCGCTCACGAATAAATTTGCGAAACTGCGGCGAAAGTTCGCCACAACGAAAAAAAAATTTGTGCATCAAAACTGTCGCTTGTCAGAATTATTTGGGCGCCCATTGACTTTAATGCGTGTGGACAAAATAGTCGCGCATATAAAAATTGTCGATCGCATTAAATTGACGTGGGTCAAAATTATTTTGACGCTCATTGACTTCAATGCATTTCGCTAATTTTTCGGTGAAGCGAAACGGGACAGATTAGCCCATCACTAACGATAAGATAAAAAATAAAAATCTTGCCGAGATGAGAAAAGTCAATGGAAAATAATCAGCATTCCAACAAGTTGATAAAAGATTGTAATTTTGCCTTAACACAGTCGACATTAAGCTAGTCAAGTAGCATTTATTGCTGTTTGAAGAAAAACATCTAACGGCTGCTATGGGCTACCAAAGCTGGGCAAACTTTGCACCTTTTATTACATTACCCAATAAGATGCCTACTATTGCAGTGTCTATTGACACAGGTCACTGTGAGAACCCTTTCACCTCCCAGTCTCCTGTATCAGTAGGTGCACTGGACGGGATTTATTCACTTCCCCTGAAAACGTGCAAGTTCAAGGGATGGCCATTCACAGCCATCTAAACCCTGCCGAATTGCTGTTTTAGCCTATGGGGGACCTCCTATAACCTATTTGGAGTCAATTGGTGGACTTTGAAAAATAGACGTTTTTTGTGGGAATCGAATCTGATATTCCTTTGATTCGTACAACTCGAATTCGGCCAAGCTATTCGATCGGAAACGGACCTATTCGACCCAAAAAAAAAAACTTAGACTTAATTCCGGGTTGGTCTTTTTGAATTCAAATTTCGAAGGTTTTTCAATTTGAAATTCAACCCTTGATAAATATGTCCCTTAATGTTTTATTTAAGATTTCACTTTTCCTTGACAGTTGCATCCCCAACAATACTAGAGATACTTTCCCAAGCGCTGAGCGGTAGATCCCTTTATAAAAGTCTAACTTGAATCTCATTCTTTTTGATAACATTTTGCATTTCTCAAATCATTGGCTTTATCAATATGTTGCCAGTTGTTATGTGTAAACCTGTGTTATTGTTGGCAGCTGTCCCACCATTATTCCAGTTATTTTTTTATTTATTGATTTAGTGCCTAAATACACTGTTTAAGCGGGACACATAAATCAATGTCTGTATGTTGCTCTTAACCAGTCATTTTAATGGCTTTAGTTTCTGTGTTTAGAGCTGAAATTGTGCTTGTAGTGCAGGCTAATATATTTTATGAACCTGGGATATACCTGCATCTTCAATGCAAGTTTTGATTTCTGTGATTCTGTTATTTTGATTTCTAAAATACTGTAATTAAAGTTGTTGCTTTAACATATTAACATATAAACATATTAACATATTTATATGTTTATATATATTCTGCCTATGACTAAGTGCTGGGTAAGCATGAAACACGTTAGGCGTTAGAGGGGATACTTTCCATGTCTTTTAACTATTGATGTAAATAAAGTATATTTTTTTACTTATTAGCATGCCTTGGAGAAATTTTTGAGTTTATAGTTTTACCTCTGTTTGGTCACTAGAGGTCTCCGGCATGCATACTAGTAGTACTTACTAATTCTGCTCCCAATTTGATTCTAATAGCATATATTAACTTATACCTTCCATTACAGTGTTGCTTTACCCAGATGTTTGTTTTCTGACTATGAACACCTAAAGAGCACGGTACAGCATCTGGCTAGGGTTCCACATTCCACCAGAGCTCTGACCTCAAGGGCCCCCCTTGCAACATGAAGGGCCCCTCTGCCGATGTTCACCCCCTCTACCAAAGTAGCCTGCCTCTTAGTCCCTCATCTCACTGCATACCTTTTGCATTAACTTGAAATTGGGTGAGAGGGGGCAGGATGCATTTGCAGTGTCATGCGGAGAGGGCCTGCATTGGCAGAACCCAAGATGGTCTGGGCCCACTGGGTTTTTTTACAAGTGTCCTGCCGTCCCAATCTAACCTTGACTGTATCCACGCTTCTAAAGTTTCATAATAATATGTAATACTGGCAAGCAAATGTGTGTGTTTTTCATGTAGGGACCACACAAGCATTAAAAAGAGGGTTTATGCACTTACCAAGGGTTGAAAATATGCTTGAGTTTCCCCAAGACCTTCAGAGCATTCCAGCGGGATTTTTGTGAATGGGTGACGTCAGCTGCATAAAATAGTGTTTGTTTTTTTTTTAATTTGTTATATTTGGATCTTTAAAATAAATTCAATGACAGTCGGGGTTTTACCAATAAAATCCGACCTTTAATAAATTAGGGGCAGATTTACTAAGCTCGAGTGAATTTTCGTAGTCTAAAAAGTATGAATTTTGAAGTAATTTTTTTGGATACTTCAACCATCGGATACTATGACTTCGAATTTACTTCGACTTCGATTCAAAGTAAAAATTGTTCGAATATTCGACCAATTCGATAGTCGAAGTACTGTCGATCGAATAAAAATCCTGTGATCGATTGCTATAAATCGGTCAAATCGTTAGATTCGAAGGATTTAATCGTTCGATCGAATGATTTTTATTCGATAGATCATCTAATTCAATTTTTGCACTAAATCCTTCTAATTCGATATTTGAAGGATTTCAATTCGATGGTCGAATTTCGACCCTAGATAAATCTGCCCCTTAATGTAGGTTCACTTTACATGACACCATAGAAGCCACACCAATGTATTATCATTATAATCATTTATTCATCAGCCCTGCTGCGTCAGCTTATATGAAAGATGTAGCCTCACTAACCATTAATATTGTTATAATAATATTAAAATGTGACCTGTTATCCAGAATGCTCAGATGAAGATATCAGTTCAGGAGGTGCACACCCTAGGAACAATTTTTAGTTACTAATCCAAAGGAGGCTCCCTATGAGGGTCTCCAAAGCTAACATGTACAAAAATAAAGTAAAGGATTGCACACTCAATTTGAAAAATAAAGAAGTATTTATTACATGAAAAGAAAAATGTTACAAAAATGACTTACTTTGGTATTTTTGTAACATTTTTCTTTTGATGTAATAAATACTTCTTTCTTTTTTCAAATTGAGTGTTCAATCCTTCACTTTATTTTTATCCAGAATGCTCAGGACCTGGGGTGTTCTGCATAATGTAATTTGGATCTTCATATGTTAAAGGACCAGTAACATCAAAAAATTAAATTGTTTTAAAGTAATAAAAATAAATTGCAGTAAAACTGCTGTGTTTGCTTCAGAAACACTACTACTGTTTATATAAATAAGCTGCTGTGTAGCAATGGGGGCAGTTATTCAAAGGAGAAAAGGCTCAGGTTACACAACAGCACATAAGCTCTGTAGAACATAATGTTATCTGTTATCCATTATTTATCCTGTGCCATATAGCCATTTTCAATTTCCGCCATTGCTACTCAGCAGCTTGTTTATATGAACTATAGTAATGTTTCTGAAGCAAACACATCAGTTTTACCAGTGCAGGGCAACACTACATGATATTTTTATTACTTTAAAAATCTTTCAGTTGTTGGTGTTACTGTTCCTTTAAATCTACTAGCAAATTATATAAACCCAAAAGACTTCTTTCCAATAAGGATTAATTATATCTTAGATTGGATCAAGTACAAGCTACTGTTTTATTATCACAGAGATAAAGGAAATCATTTTTAAAAATTTGGATTATTTGGATAAAATGGAGCCTATGGGAGATGGCTCCGTGTTGGAGCTTTCTGGATAAGGGGTTTCTATATAACAGATCCCATTCCTGTATAATACTGAGCATGTGCAATATCACTGACACTCAAAAGCTGGCTTAATAAGAAGAAAGGGTTCTGCTGTTTTGAAGGTATAGATCTTCTGTACATCTGACATGGTACAACAAATTCAATACATAAAATACAGAATTTATTCATTGTTAGGCTAACATATGAAAATGGCATTGACATTTTATGTGGAGGAATTTGTAAAGAGAACTGCTTTATTCTTGCGTGAGAAACTGTATTCTATTCAAGCTACTTCTAGCTTCTGCCAGAATAGAAAGCTCATACTGCAGGTTGTGACATTTAATTCTACAGGGATGGAGAGCCAAATTGTCATAAAATATGTATAGAAAGCCAATCACATGCCTGAAGGCATTGTCTCACATCCATCCTCCCCCTTATACATATCCACTTTAAAATGTTTTAACAAAAGACACCTAAAACAGAAAAGAGAGAGAGATCAAGACAGAGAAAGAAAAGCAAGGAAGAAACAAATAAGAAAGAAAAGCAATAAAAAGAATAAAAGAGAACAAAGAGGGAAGCAAACATTTGAAAGAAAGAAAGAAAGAAAGAAAGAAAGAAAGAAAGAAAGAAAGAAAGAAAGAAAGAAAGAAAGAGCTTTAAAATGCTTCCTAGCTAGCTATGCTTCAAGCATTAATGCAAAGTGAAGTTTTCTCCAAGTCTAAAAATATGAATTACTTAAAAAGCAAAATGTGTATTATATTTTATTTTTCGTAATATCATTGAACATTAACCTTTGCAAAACACTCTGCATATTTAACATATTTTTTTTACATATTTAAAAAAAGAAAACAAAGCCCTCATAGGCTTACATTAAATTTAGGGGCAAATTCATCAAGGGTTGAATATCGAGGGTTAATTAACCCTCGATATTCGACTGGGAATGAAAATCCTTCGACTTCGAATATCGAAGTCGAAGGATTTTGCGCACATACTGCGATCAAGCGATCGAAGGAATAATTGTTTGATCGAACGATTAAATCCTTCGAATCGGACGATTCGAAGGATTTCAATCCAACGATCGAAGGATTATCCTTCGACCAAAAAAACTTAGCCAAGCCTATGGGGACCTTCCCCATAGGCTAACATTGGGTTCGATAGCTTTTAGGTGGCGAACTAGGGGGTCAAAGTTTTTTCTTAAAGAGACAGTACTTCGACTATCGAATGGTCGAATAGTCTAACAATTTTTAGTTCGAATCATTCGATTCGAAGTCGAAGTCGTAGTCGAAGGTCGAAGTAGCCCATTCGATGGTCGAAGTAGTGAAAAAAACACTTTGAAATTCGAAGTTTTTTTACTTATAATTATTATTATATAAAATTGTATTGTATTTTGTTACTTGTTATATTGGTGTGTAGGCAGTCATCCAGGTCATTTCGCCTGTGTTTTCAGAAAGAGCCATCACTTAAGGATGGAACTGCTTTGAGGTAGGCTATTGTTTCTCCTACTCAATATAACTGGAGGAGTTGCAGTGAGACTTGGATTTTTACTATTGAGTGCTGTTCTTAGATCTACCAGGCAGCTGTTATCTTGTGTCAGGGAGCTGTTATCTGGTTACCTTCCCATTTTTTTAATGTTTATTGTTGCCAACTTGCAGTGCAGAAGCAAAGAGTGACTGAAGCTTATCAGAGCACAAGTCACATGACTGGGGGCACCTGGGAAAGTGACAATATGTCTAGCAGCATGCCAGATGTGAAAATTGAATATAAAAAAAATCTGTATGATCTTTTGAAATACAGATTTCAGTGCAGAATTCTGCTGGAGCAGCATTATTAACTGATGTATTTTGAAAAAAAACATGTTTCCAGTGAAAGAATCCCTTTAAAGGGCATGTAAAGTCTAAAATAGAATAAGGCTAGAAATGCTCTATTTTGTATACTAAATATAAACATGAACTTACTGCACCATAAGCCTAATCAAACAAATAATTTATGCTTTCAAAGTTGGCTACAGGGGGTCACCATCTTGTAATTTTGTTAAACATCTTTGCAAGACTAAGACTGTGCACATGCTCAGTGTGGTCTGGGCTGCTTAGGGATCGTCATAAACAAAGCTGCTTGAGTTCTGCATGGCTGGGAAGTAAGGCGGGGGCTCCCCCTGCTGTTCATAAGTATGATTGTTTCCCTGCTCAGCAGTTAGGGACCATCTGACAATTCCTATCCACAGCAGTAAATGAAGGGAGAATTTCACTGCATACAGTCAGATTTCTTATAAAAACAGTACATATTTTTAAATTAAAGTATATTGGAGATATGTTTCTTTGCCTTTACATGCCCTTTAAGGACGGACTTGAAATATACTTAGTTTCTCAAATGCTGCTCACAGCATACTGAAAAGGAGAAGTAGGTAAAATCCAAGTGTTACAAAAATTCTTCTTTATTACTGGCAGAACTCCCATAAGATTATGCAGATAAGAGATATATTTATTCCATAAACCTTCTGAGGCAAATGCAATTTATTAAAGGGTTAATAGGGAAGCCTGCATAGTATTGTTTTGTTAATTGCATGATGAGAATGACATTTAGTTACAGGTACCATAGCCATTTTATTTGAAGAGATTAGCATGCCTTAATCCTTTTATTCTCTATTGCATTCTAAACAAACTGAGTCTTTAAGAATATAATATGACGTGTGTGCTCTAGAGACTCACTCAATAGGCACTATAGCTTGAGTCTAGGGGGTCTTTATACTAGTTTCCCGCAACTACAGTAACTAATCTGCCCCAAATTCAAGGTGTATTTTCATATTCATTGGGGTTACTAACACATCTATTTTAAGTAGTTTGTTCTTTTTTCAACACAATCCAACTATGTAACTACAGTATGTAATGCAACACTTTGAAGAAAAATCAAAGTCCATCAAGTTCAACCCCTCCAAATGAAACTCAGCATCCAAACACACACACTGACCCCTCCATACACTTAATATAGAGGTTAGTATCACAATAGCCTTTGATCTTATGTCTGTCCAATAAATCATCCAAGCCATTCTTAAAGGCATTAACTGAATCAGCCATCACAACATCACCCGGTAGTGCATTCCACAACCTCACTGTCCTGACTGTGAAGAACCCCCTACGTTGCTTCAAATGAAAGTTCTTTTCTTCTAGTCTGAAGGGGTGGCCTCTGGTACGGTGATTCACTTTATGGGTAAAAAGGTCCCCTGCTATTTGTCTATAATGTCCTCTAATGTACTTGTAAAGTGTTATCATGTCCCCTCACAAGTGCCTTTTTTTCCAGAGAAAACAACCCCAATCTTGACAGTCTACCCTCATAATTTAAGGCTTCCATCCTTCTAACCAGTTTAGTTGCACGTCTCTGCACTCTCTCCAGCTCATTTATATCCCTCCTAAAGCAAAAGTAAACCCTTGCTACTAAAATCCCCTCCTCTCCTACCCTACATAGACCCCCACCCCCACCCCAGCCTAGGTGGTACCTTTGCTAAATTCCCCTAACTCTTTACTTTCCCCTTGGTGCAGATTCTGTTCAGCGGAGTCCCCGGAAGTTATCTTCTTCTCTACGGTAATCTTCAGGAAGTAAGTGCCGTATCAGCGCATGCGCAGTTGGAGTAACATTTCTATTTCACGACAACTATACATTCTATATACTGAAATCACGGAAATTGCCAAAGTGCTGTAAGAAGACCTGAACATTACTGAAGCGGCTGAAGATGGCACTGGTGAACTCCACTGGACAGAATCTACACTGAGGGGAAAGTAAAGAGTTAGGGGCATTTAGCAAAGGTACCACCTAGGCTGGGGGGGGGGAGCAGGGAGGTGGGTATATGTAGGGTATGGGGGTAGGGGATTTTAGTAGCAAGGGGTTGTTTCTCCTTTAAGGAATGGAGTCCAAAACTGCACTGCATACTCCAGATGAGGTCTTACCAAGGACCTATAAAGAGGCAAAACTATGTTTTCATCCACGGAGTTTGTGCCCTTCTTTACGCAAAACAGTTATTTATTTTATGTTATTTTCTTTTGTGGCCACAGAATGACACTGCCCAGCATTAGACAACTTGTTATCCAAAAAAAAAAAACCTAGATCTTTCTCAGTTAAGGAAACTCCCGACACACTGCCATTTGTTAGTGTATAACTTGCATTTATATTATTTTTGCCAAAGTGCATAACCTTGCATTTATCAACATTGAAGCTCATTTTCCAGTTTGCTGCCCAGTTTTCCAGTTTAGACAAATCACTCTGCAAAATGGCAGCATCCTGCATGGAACCTATAGTTCTGCACAATTTAGTATCATCTGCAAAAATAGAAACAGTACTTTCAATGCCCACCTCCAGGTCATTAATAAACAAGTTGAAAAGCAAGAGACCTAGTACAGAGCCCTGCGGTACTCCACTAACAACACTGGTCCAGTTAGAAAATGTTCCATTTACCACCACTCTTTGTAAAAAATAAATGAGAAAGTTGGGGTTTAATAGGTCTAAAATAGGGAGTAGACAAGGAAAATAATTCTAGCTGGCAGTGACTATAGCAACCGTACAGGGAAATGTACAAGAATTTCAGTCAACATGTTTACAATTCTAGGCTGATAGAGTTTCCTGGCAGCAGTTGGAATTTGCTGTATAACAATATACTGTATACCACTGACATTCTCTGAGAAATGAATGCAGAAGGGACAGATTGTTGAACAATTCCGGTAATAGAAAATATTCTGAGCTTGAAATTCTTTTGAAATGCAAAGTAGTGTATACCCATTCCCCCAAGTTTGTATCAAATTGTATTTACTGCGGTACATTCAAACGTGCCTCCAGATTCTGAAATTGGATTTCATTTCAAATGATAGACTGCAGAAGCTGAAATACAAATCACACATTTTTAGCTTCTTATAAAATGTATCCAGTAATATTACTTTTAACTTATACTTTAATTCCAATTAATCAAATCGTTGAGAATTGTATATGTCCTTTCAAAAAATTCAGTACAGCATTCAGTTACAACAATGGCATCTGCTTCCTCTATAGCTTTAAATAAATCCCCCTACCCCCAGGGCTGTATATAGGCCGCCTAGGGCGGCATCAGACCTAAACACGCCCCTACGTCGTGTGCGCTGATGTCATGTGTCATGCGCGCTCCATGCGCGATTATGTCACTTTACGTATTCAGCGGAAGTGATGTCAGCACCCATGCACCACATTCTTCCTCTGCGCGGCTACTCCTCACACCTTCAGCTCCGTCACCAGATTTCCTATGGGAATCCGTGGCGGAGGGTTTTAAAAAAAACTAAAAAAAATAGGCCGCCCCCAAAACCGTGCTGCCCTAGGTATAGGCCCTCAGGGGCCTATATATAAATACGGCCCTGCCTACCCCTGTCACACCGCCAAAGGTTGGTAGCTGGGACGAGATAGGGAGGGATGATGGGCAAGTGAAAGCGTGAGGCAGGGGGCCACAATCTAGGTTCACGGCTGTGTTAAACCATTGTGGGAACAAGTGCTTCAGCATCTGAAACAGTCTTAAAGGAACAGTAACACTAAAAACTTAATGTGATTTCAAGGAAACTGGTGTGTTTGCTTCAGAAACACAACTATAGTTTAAATAAAGAATCTGCTGTGTAGCCACGGGGGCAGCGATTTGGCAATAAATAACAGATACGTTTGGTAGAATCTCTTTGTATGCTACAGAACTGATCTGTTATCTGCTGTGTATCCTGTGCTTTTTCTCATCCCAGTACATGGAAATCAATGCAGCCACCTTAAAGGAAAAATATAACCACAAACAATAAAGGTCTCTATAAAAAATATATTGCATGAATGTAAAACCTTGCTTCATGTAAATGAACCATTTTCATAATAATATACTTTTTAGGACTATGTGCTATTGGGTAATCCTAAATAAACTGACATTTTAAGTGCACACCTCTGGTGTGTGCAGTAAGGTAGGATGTTGCATTATAGTGAATAATAAGGGGAATGTGGTTGAGTGAGGGCCTCTTAGTTTTCTCAAAATACTACAACAACTATTTGTTTTGCATTGTTACCTTTTATTTTCATTGCAGGCTATGGATTTATAAGCATTTTTAAGAATTTGATTCTTGGACATACACTGGGTATAACGTGGTTGTAAAGGAAATGCTTTTGCACTTACAGGATATGTACATTAAGTGGGGTGATTTGTGATTTAAGATCATGTGGTGTGGCCAGTGGTATAACTATATGGCGTCACCACCTCCTAGCACAAAAAACCTCTGCCTGGCGCAAACAGCCAACCCTCCATCGGCAAACACTGCTCCTCACTTCCCTTGGCAGAAATAATATAAATGGGTCTGGGATGTCTTATCTGGAAACCCATTATTAAGAAGGCTAATCTCCATTATAAGCAAATAATTCTCATTTCTAAAAATGATTTATTTTTCCTCTGTAATAATAGAACAGGACTTGTACATCATGGTAACTAAGATGCATGAATCAACATTAGTGTTAAAATGCTCCTGTGGGTTTAATTAATGTTAAAATGCTTTTTAGCACATTTTAGTCAGACAAAGATTTGATAAATATACCACAAAGATCCCTTTGGAGTATATTTATCAAAGAGTGAAGTTAAAGGGCATGTAAAAGCAAAAAAATAAAATCCCATTTTTACTTTCTTTAATAAAAAAGAAACCTATCTCCAATATACTTGTGTACCATGTGAGTGCATGTAGTGAAATTCTCCCTTCATTTACTGCTGTGGATAGGAATTGTCAGACGGTCCCTAACTGCTGAGCAGGGAAACAATCATACTTATGAACAGCAGGGAGAGCCCCCGCCTTACTTCCCAGCCATGCAGAACTCAAGCAGCTTTGTTTATGATGATCCCTAAGCAGCCCAGACCACACTGAGCATGTGCACAGTCTTAGTCTTGCAAAGATGTTTAACAAAGTTACAAGATGGTGACCCCCTGTAGCCAACTTTGAAAGCATAAATTATTTGTTTGATTAGGCTTGTGGTGCAGTAAGTTCATGTTTACATTTAGTTTACATTTAGTATACAAAATACAGCCTTATTCTATTTTAGACTTTACATGCCCTTTAAAGATCACCAGAGTCCACTAGTGTGAAATTCCTCCACTCTCCATTCATTTCAATGGGATTTTTACAGGCATATTTATCAAAGGATGTACTTTTACTTTCACCCATTGATAAATACTCTTTTAAAAATCCCACAGAAATGAATTGAAAGTGGCAGAATATCACACTAGAGGACTGTGGTGACCTCTAACTTCACTCTTTGATAAATATACCCCAATCTGGAAAACACTAGGTCACATTATAGATAGTGATGGGCACATTTCTCCCATTTCGCTTTGCCGAATAATTCGCAAATTTCCCGTGAAATTTGCAAATTTGCAAAAAATTTGCAAAACTCGAAGTTTTGACACATGCATCAATTTTGACGCCAGCGTTAAAGTCAATGGGTGTCCGAATAGCATTGATGCACAACCGATTTGACATGAGCAAATTTTCCAACGCACGTCCAAATTTTTTTGATGCTGGTGAATTTTTTTGGGTGTTTCGCGAAATTCACCTCAAATTGACACCTGGCGGATTTATTCGCCCATCACTAATTATGGATAACTGATCCTATGCCTGTACTACTTTTTGGGCTGTAGCTGCTTAGAAATAGTGATGGGCGAATTTATTCAGCAGGCGCGAATGCGCTGCGAATTTGCACGATTCGCCGCCAGCGAATAAATTCGCGAAACGCCCGCGAAAATTCGTGTCAAAAACGGGGGCCAGCCTCAAAAGCCGGCGCCGGCGTCAAAAACGAGATGCCGGCACCGTTTCACGAATTCGCCCATCTCTACTAATACTTGTTGAGGTTCTCTAAAACAAGTGATGTCATATAGAACCCAATCTCAGCACCAACATGCTATTTCCTCTTCATCAGACTGTGTTATTTTCAACAGAAGCAAATGTTATTTCTCAGCATGGTCTATTGCAATTATATTTGCATAAAATTGTTTAACAACGTTTGGAATCTGAGCTTTTGCTTTGTGTTCTTCTCTAATCGCATATTTACTGGCTTCCCCCGTACAAAACTCAACAAACAGACACCTCAGCCAATTTTCAGTCAGCGTGGAGTCAGCTTGGCAAATGTGTTTGTGTTTGAGTAATTGCAAAATGTCAGGCATTGGAAAGCCAAGCCTGGATGCTGTTGCAGGTGGATGACTCCAAATGGGATGAGTTATGTTTCTAGGCACATACAGAGCTGTCAAGGCTAATTTTTTTCCACTTTCTGTTTCAAAAACTTCTAGTTTTACCCACTATCTGAGCATTGTTTTTTTTACGAAGCCAGCTCTGGATGTACCATATCCATTTATACATTGATATCATTTTATTGGTGTTTTTCAGGATTATACCCTACACATACAGGGCAAACAGAATTTGCTGTGTGCACAGACATATATGTCCTATACTGTATATGTCTTTGTTGGAGTAGTTTCAGGGGCAAGTCCAAATACTTTTTTTCAGACCCTCTGAACAAAATAAGAGGTGACATGGAATGCACACAAAATCACAGTTATTTCACTATTTTGCAATGGTGGGTGGGGGACTACTAGGGTATTAATTACCTGTAAATGCCCCTAAGTCTTTAATTACCCCTCGATGCAGAGTCAGCGCACTGGAGCTCACAGGCGCCATCTTCACCACTTTGGGAATCTTCAGTAAGTAAGCAGCATATCGGCGCATGCACAGTTGTAGCAAATTTCCGGTCCCAAACAACTGCGCATGTGCCGACAGCCATGGAAATTGCCGAAGATTCTCGAAGCAGTGAAGATGGTGCCTGTGAGCTCCAATGCACTGACTCTGCATCAAGGAGTAATTAAAGACTTTATAGGTATTAACACCTGTGCAGGGGTGAACAGGAAGGGGGGAATGGAGGGTATTTTATATTAGGGGATTTCATAAGTTGGTTTTAATTTTGTATTATTTGTGGTTTTTGAGTTATTTCGCTTTTTATTCTCCGGTTTGCAATTTCTGCTTCTTCTGTTTGATAGTGTCCAAATTATCCTAGCAACGGTGCACTGAATTTGAATAAGAGACTGGAATATGAAAAGGTGATGCTTTAAATTGCTAGGTAGTTGGGACTTAATCACCCTAAAATGTCCAGATACAAGATAAATATTTGAGGGCCTTACAAATAAAATAATAATAGATAGATATATAGTTAGATAGATGATAGATACATAAAACAACTCATAGGCGCAAATTCACTAACCTCCGAAAATTAGCCAGCGACGGCTTCGCTCACATCGCAACACTTCGGCAGGCAAAAATTTGCCAGGACAACACTATTTCACTAAAATGCGAAGTTGCGTCCAGGGCGCCGAATGATGGCGAATTTTCACTAGCGTTAATTCGGCAAGCAAAGTGAAGTTGCACTAGCGTTGGCTAATTTACATACGGCGGGAAGTTAAATTTAAATGGACGTACTGTATATGTTGCAGCAAATACATTATACTACACAAGCCCAGGAAACCTTAATAAAATAAAATAGAGTTGTTATATTGCCCTACACATGAGCCCAATGTATAGTTTATGTGCCATATGTTAGGAAATGTAGGGGGGAAGCCGGGTACCCTAAAATAATTGACGCTCTTTTGCAGCCTATCACCCTGAAAAACTGCAAAATATTCAACTTTTTTTTGAGGAAGTCCTATCTACTCTATTGCACTTCGCCTGGACTGAGGTGACGAAGGCAAGTCTAATAAGTAACGTTCAGTAAAATCTAGGGATGCACCTAATCCAGGATTCGGTTCGGGATTTGTCCTTTTTCAGCAGGATTTGGATTTGGCCGAATCCTTCTTCCCGGCCGAACCAAATCCGAATCCTAATTTGTATATGCAAGGAGGGAAATCGAGTGACTTTTTGTCGCAAAACAAGGACGTCTAAGATGTTTTTTCCCTTCCCACCCCTAATTTGTATGTGCAAATTAGGATTCAGATTCGGTTCGGTATTCGGACAAATCTTTCACGAAGGATTCAGGGGTTTGGCCGAATCCAAAATAGTGGATTCGGTGCATCCCTAGTAAAATCCACATTTTAGTGAATTTGTGTAGTTACGTCCATTCGCCAGAGCCAAAATTCGCCTGCCGTTAGAGTGCGAAGTAGCGCTAGAGTCTATCTCCTTCGCTAGCCAATTTTCGTCAGCTTTAGTCACTTCGCCCCTTTAGTGCATTTGCCCCTAGAATGAAATTTCTTCTACAAAATGCCCTTGTCTTTGCTTTACTGCGCAGACTGCCGGATCTCCAAAGTGTGCAGATTAATTTTTGTTGATGAGCTCTAAGTGCAGCAATATGTTGCAGATAATAATCTATTCAAATGCCCTCAAAACTTCACTAAAATTTAGACAGATTGCGGCGCTCACCCTGCATGCGAGAACACAACAGTTACAGGCTGCATGCTCTGTACAAATGCTTGTTCCATCCCAATGCTAGCATCTTTATTTTAGTTTCTCCAGTGGTAGTTCTGTTGGTGTTGTGGATAATTAGTGATGGGCGAATTTATTCTCCAGGTGCAAATTTGCGCCGAATTTCCGCAATTAGCCGCCGGCAAATAAATTCACAAAACTGCTGCAAAAATTCGCTGACGCCGGCGTCCGTTTTTTTGGACGCTGGTGCATTTTCGACAGCAAATTTGCGCCGGAGTAAAAAAAAACAGACGCCGGTGTCAAAAACGAGACGATGGTGCCGTTTCGCTAATTTTTCTCAGTTTCTCAAATTTTGCGGGAAATTTGCAAATTTGTCGCCGAAACACCCCAAATTCGCCTATCACTATGGATAATATATAATCAAACTTTATTAAAGAAAACCGAATGTCAGTTCCAACATATACTCATGTTAAAGATAAAATAAAGATAAAAAAAGGTGTATATAACAAACATTAATATAAAACCTTTTAATAGAAATTGCTTACAATTTCCCCTTGTATTAATATATAAACGACTTTCCCTTTAATCAACCTTGCCCTGAAAACATCATTTTTAATTAAAATCTCTGATCTGTGGGATGTTGTTTAATTTGAAACCGCTGTAACGTTTAAATATTTATCCGCCAGTTAGCAGAGAGAAAGTGAGTTACTGGCATTTTACTCAGCAGCATCATTTGATCAGTTAAGTTACTTGTTTTGTCCCTGCTCTGTTTATTTTTTAATAAGGTCGCTCCAAGATGGACATTTTTAAGATAGTTTTAAATTAACCAATTGATTTGCTACCACTTCAGCCGATATTTGCTATCAATATTAATTAGTTCAATTGATTGGTGGATAGTAAGAGATTGGTAAAATAATGCTAATTAATCCAGGACACATCGAGTAAGGGGTTAGGAGCATTTTCATCTGTTCATAAAACTGTAAACTTGGGCCTGCTTTTAAAGGAAATTACTGTATTATTGAAGGCCATAATTAATTCATGTTTTTTTTTTTTTGCCAAGTTCTAAATCTAACCTGCATTTATATTATCAGGCATCGCTATAAATAAATTACAGACTTGCTAACCAGTTCTAAAGTAGAGGCAGCTTTCATTTCCCCTCCCAGGTCCTCTTACTGTTTTTTTTTTTATCAAAATCAATTTTTTCTAAAGTTTTTTAAATAAATAATAAATTAATACATTTCGAAAAATTCGAGGTTTTTTTTCTGCTAAAAATGTGGATATTGTAGTATAAAAGCTCGAATTTTTCAAGTTTCTTCCATTCAGAATTTAATAAATAACCCCCAAAATGTCTGGAGTGGCTCTGTTTTCTACTTTATCAAAGTTATACAGTTGACTTAGTGGTAAGTGTGTATTTCCCCTCTTAAAAATAGCAAATGTATTATTTTTTGTATTTGCCCGATCTCAAGCTCACAAGATCAGCGAAGGCTTGGAGTGGCAAAATCCCTGCAAGTACAGGATACTACATAAGGTAAGGTAAAGATATTAAACAATGGATAATTCTAAGCAACTTTTCAATCGGTTTTCATTATACATTTTATATTTATTTTTTAAATTATTTGCTTTCTTCTTCTAACCATTTTCAGCTTTGAAATAGGGGGTCACTGATCCCCAATTAAAAACATATGCTCTATAAGGCTACAAATCTATTGTTGTTGCTACTTTTTATTCCTCATCTTTCTATTCAGGCCTATCCTATTCATATTCCAGTCTCTTATTCAAAATCAGTTCATGGTTGCTAGGGGAATTTGAAGCAGCAAACTGGAGAGCAGCTGAATAAAAAGCTAAATCACTTAAAAACCACAAGTAATATAAAATTATAACCAAGTGTAATGTGTTTTAGAATATCACTCTACGTCAATCCCCTTTAAGGGCTCTTGGGGGTATCTTTACTGCGTGCAAAGCATACTGAGTATGTAGAAACACATATATTGCATTTTTGTGCCCTTTTTTAAAAGCATTCATTGCATATTTGTCATTTCCAAATGCAACCCTCTATTTTACTGGTTTTTGAACACACGTCAAGTGCAAGAAAATGCAACATGAAACAAAATGAAACGCAAATGAATGGAGTAAAACGATACTCTGAACACTTGTGAGTACAACCAAGCAGAATATAATGGAATCAATTAGCTAATGTGTTTAGGTGCCCACCAACCTCCATCTCAAACATGCACCAAACTAATAAATATGTTTTATTTAATTTACAACTTCCCTTGCAGGAAGTCCAGAAGCTTGAAGGGGCACAACAATGCACCCCCTTAGTGCACATTCGCAGGGGCAGTGTTCTGCACTGAATTAAAAATCTGGAGCGAGGTGCAGTGAATGTATAGCAACCCCATTCCTACCACTTGTCTTAGGGCTCTTACACACTGATGTTTTTACATGCACTCCCCTGTGTTGCGTTTTCTTCCGTTCAACCGCAGGTGAGCGCAGAGTAGACATACTCAATTATTGTGAAGGGTCTGTACTCACTCGCATGTATGCGCCGAACGCATGTGAAATGCAACATGCTGCGTCCCCCCTACGTTTGGCGCTTAACATACGTCTGTGTGAGTACAACCCCCTTGACAATGATTGAGTTTGTCTACTCCTGCGCTCCCCTGTGGCTGAACAGAAGAATGCAGGGGAGCGCAGGTAAAACCGCCCATGTGTAAGAGCCCTTAGGCAAGTTTTAGAACATAGAGGTTTGTAGAATTCCATTCAACATAATCACCCCTGTTATTACAGAGAAAAAAGCAAATCAAGGTAACAATTAGTGATGGGCGAACTTCTCCCATTTTTTCCCGCAAAATTTGCGAAACGTTGAAAAATTTGCAAAAGTTCACGAAAAAATTTGTGAAATTCAGCCGTTTTTACGAAAAAATCTTGATATTTGGAAGTTTTTACTCAAAAATCAGGAAATTTGAAGGTTTTCACAAAAAAATCGTGAAAATCGGAAATTGGTACTGGCGAATTTTCGTGGGAGATTTGCGAATTTATTTGCCGTCGGCGAAACGAGGAAATTTGCCGCAAATTCGTGCCAGGCGCATTTATTCACCCATCACTAGTAACAATGAAAATTTTTTGTTAAAATATGAAAACAATAATGTAACTGAATTTCAGACCTTTCTGGATATGATGTTTCTGGTAATAGATGTCAAAGCAAAGGTGCTTTACAGCAATAAAAAAATAAACTTTGGAGGATTTGCTTCCCTTACTTATTGTTATGAGAGGAAGTAGCATAGAGTTGACCAGGAACCACTGTAACTGGAAAGTATTAACGCCTGCTCCTCATAAACCCTTTCATTCAGGGTATGATGGTAAAAACAACTGTTGCACTTTATAGGGAGTTTGGTAAAATTACAGGAAAGTCCCAGTAGTATACGTAATCCTTATCCATTGTTACATACTTACATCGTTAATTTACGATAAAAAGTGACAATGGTCCATCAAGTTCAATCCTCCAGTGTATCCATAAACATTTAAGCACAAAAATAAACAATCATCAAGTTTGAGGCTTTCTTTCTGTAAACGCAGCTATATAGTGAATAAAGTACCCCCTTTTGTAAATTATAAGGATATTAGAAGTAACCGAGGAGTTTCATGACCATATAAAAACACGAGGCCGAAGGCCGAGTGTTTTCATACAAGTCAAGGAACCCCAAAGTAACTTGTAATATCCTCATATTTTGCAACTGGGGGTACTTTATATATTATAATACACAAGTTTCAGTGAGTCATGTGACAGAAATGACATCAGAACTCACCGTTTATAACTGATGACATCAGAACTCACCGTTTATAAGGATATTATTTACAAGATATTCATAGCTTTTGTGTATTATATGTATATAAAACACAAAAGTCATGAACATCCTGATAATAATATTATTATAATACACAAAAACCATCAATATCTTTTAAATTATGTCCTTATAAATGGTGGGTAGTGATGTCATCAGTTATAAACGGTCAGTAGTGGTGTAATTTTTTGTCACATGACTCACTAAAACTTGTGTATTATAATAAATAAAGTACCCCTTGTTGGAAAATATGAGGATATTAGTAGAGATGGCGCGAACTGTTCGCCGGCGAACTTGTTTGCGCGAACATCGGGTGTTCGCGCTCGCCGGAAGTTCGCGAACGTCGCGCGACGTTCGCCATTTTGGGTTCGCCATTGTTGGCGCTTTTTTTTGCCCTCTCACCCCAGACCAGCAGGTACATGGCAGCCAATCAGGAAGCTCTCCCCTGGACCACTCCCCTTCCCTATAAAAACCGAAGCCCTGCAGCGTTTTTTTCACTCTGCCTGTGTGTGCTGAAGAGATAGTGTAGGGAGAGAGCTGCTGCCTGTTAGTGATTTCAGGGACAGTTGAAAGTTTGCTGGCTAGTAATCGTTTTGATACTGCTCTGTTATTGGAGGGACAGAAGTCTGCAGGGGTTTGAGGGACATTTAAGCTTAGGTAGCTTTGCTGGCTAGTAATCTACCTTCTACTGCAGTGCTCTGTATGTAGCTGCAGTGGGCAGCTGTCCTGCTTCTGATCTCATCTGCTGACTGCTGCAATAACAGTAGTCCTTGTAAGGACTGCTTTTATTTATTTTTTTGTTGTTTTACTACTACTACTACTACTACTACTACTACTATAAGAGCCCAGTGCTATTAGTCTAGCAGTGTTGGGGAGTGGGACTGGTGTGCTAATCTGCTGCTCCTAGTAGTTCAGCAGCACCAACTGTAATTTTTTTTTTTTAATATTCATTTTTTTTTTATTTTACTTTTTTTTATTTTACTACCGCTGTAGTAGTGTATAAGTTGACCTTTTAGGCATTATTTGCCCTGTAGGCATTTTTTGCCCAGTGTGTTATTCAACCAACTGCCATCTAGCATCACTAACAGCTCTCCCCCTACACTATCTCTTCCAAGCACACACAGGCAGATTTTTCAGATACATTTTTGCCCTTGATCCCCCTCTGGCATGCCACTGTCCAGGTCGTTGCACCCTTTAAACAACTTTAAAATCATTTTTCTGGCCAGAAATGTCTTTTTTAGATGTTAAAGTTCGCCTTCCCATTGAAGTCTATGGGGTTCGCGAACCGTTCGCGAACCGCTCGCATTTTTGCGCAAGTTCGCGAATATGTTCGCGAACTTTTTTTCCGACGTTCGCTACATCCCTAGATATTAGAAGTAACCTCGTTGCTCCATGACCTATATAAAAGCACTCGGCCTTCGGCCTGGTGCTTTTGTATGGTCATGGAACTCCTCAGTGACTTCTAATATCCTTAAATTTTACAATAGGGGGTACTGTATTCACTATATGACGCTTAGTGATGTCATCAGCTATAATCAGTGCTTAGTGAGGTGTTTCTGTTGTAAAATATTAGTATAATACACATAGGGGCACATTTACCTAGGGTCAAATATCGAGGGTTAATTAACTGAATACTTACATGTATTTTTATAAGAGGTCATATATTTAAAAACACACAGTCCCCAAGTTCACTGTAAATGAACTCGACTTTCACAGGATCCAGTATTATTAAATAGCACTATTAATTAGGCAATTATACATTGGCACTGTGATTAAGGTTTATCATTTCTTGATACCACTGGATAATGCTGTTAATGTATCTGTGTCTTTCAGTGATATAATAGCATATTTATAATACATTTGTCATGCATTGATGAACAAGATTAAATATGTTGTGGCACAAATATTTCTGAATTACAGTATTTTCTACCCTAATTTAACCTCTGTTCTACATTTCCCATTGGATAAATATGCTTAGAATTCAAACATTTAAACAGAGACTTTATTGGCAGATTTATTATTATGGCACACATTTTATTTTAAAGGTAAAAAATGGCATGTTTGCTTCTACCATATGCTTTATTGTGTCTGCTTGATCTTTAATGTATTTTGAGTGAAATCATCTAATAATCAGGCAAATAATCAAGCATCTCTCAACAAGAGAAGAGAACATTCTCTATAAATTTCTCTGAAAAGACCCCAAAAATGTCTCTCATTTATTTATACTGGTAAATACTATGTATAATACATTTTGCAGAAGAAAGTGGAGCCTTTAAACTCCAAACCATGTTGGTCAATTATTGTAGAAGACCAGGTACAGGTGTGGGTTCTGTTATCCGGAAACCTGTTATCCAGAAAGTTTAGAATTACAGGAAGGCCACCTAATTTTTTACATGTACATGTACATGTACAAGGTACTCTTTGTACTAATAAAGAGTACCTTGTACATGATCCTAACTAAAATATAATTCATCTTTATTTGAGGCAAAACAATCCAATTGGGGTTATTTAATGGTGAAATGTTTTTTTAGTAGACGTAAGGTATGGAAGTACAAATTATGGAAAGACCCCTTATCTGGAAAACCCCAGATCCCTAGCATTTCATTTTTGGCTAACTAACTATATCAGAATCATTGTTGATTTTGCAGGAACTGTAGAGAGTCAGTTAAAAGGAAATTTGTGAGGGGTCTCATTGACTTCCAGGGTAAGGAACAAAAGACAAGAGAGGGAATACTAGAAGTCGTCAGACCCTACTATGCTGCTTTGTTTGGGGACAGAACTTTGGACAGGGAAAGGATAACAGCTTTCTTAGAGACAACCCCAGGGCCTAACACAAATAATTCAGATTTTTTCCCCCTTGAGGGCTTAAATCACGGAGGAGGAGGAGGTAAAATTTGCGATAGAGAGTCTGCAGAATAAGAAAGCTCCAGGTCTGGGTGGCTTAACATCAGAATTCTATAAGGCCTGTTGGCCCCTGGCACTAGCTGAAATGTTTAACTGTTGTTTAGAGGAAGGAGACCATCTCGCCATCTATGCAGTTTTCCTCTTTGATTTTGTAGTCAAAAGGTCGAGAAGCATATTGAGAACTAGAGGCCGATTGCCCTGCTCAATACAGAAAGATTCTCCCAAAGATTATTTTCTTTCGTTTAAGTTTATCTTCATGCACTTTATTGTCTAACTGTCAGTTCTGCATGGTGAAAGGGCGGAGCATTTTTGGGACTGTCTTTACCATTAGAGAGGCTCATAGGTGGGGGAAATATTTTCTGTGTCTAGATCAGTCAAAAGCCTTTGATAGGATGAATCACCAGTCCCTATGGGCTAAATATGGTATCCCGGGTCAATTCATTAGTTGGATAAAAGTTTTGTACAAAAGTTTTTTTTCTGCTTAAACATGACATGACCGTAGATGATTATTTTCACTTAGATACTAATTAAGCTTCACAATTGAATTCAGCAAGCTACAATATCTTACAGAAACATACACACTGATATCTAGTCTAAAATGAGTTTAAGTATTATGACTTCAGTAAGTAGTCTACAAACGTATGTCACTGAAAGGGACTTAAAGAAAACATTTTTTCAGTGACTAATGACTTCCATGGCCGATTAGGACATCATCCATATATCTCCCAAACCAAACAACTGTATAACTCCTAAAAAAGTGATCCAAATAAATAAGATTCCTCCTATATGAAGATTGATTTAATGGTCAAACAATACCCTCCAAATTCTATCTTGCCTCATATATTACCAGAAAACATAAAATACATTTTAAAAGCAAATCAGCCATTTAAACATAAAAATCTATACTCTCTTAAAAGAGTTATGACTGAAAAAACTCTAAATTATCATGGAACAAATAATGTTTACAACCAGAGTAACCAGCATAATGTTTAAAGAAGAATGAAATGCTAAAATCAAGTAAGCTATATAAGAAAGGTCTTTATAAATACATCAGTAAACCCTCAAAGTAATGCTGCTCTGTTTCCTCTGTCAAAAGAAACACAGCATGTCTTTCCTTCTATTATGTACACATGGGCTTCTGTATCAGACCTGTTTTCAGCATAAACCTCCAGGGCAAGGGCTTGAGCATGCTCAGTTTGTTCCTCTCTCCCTCTTTCCCCCTCCCTGCTGTTATCTGAGCCCAGAGCTATGAGTGAGCAGGGAGAGACTCAGGCAGGAAGTGAAGTCACACCAAGCTAATATGGCAGCTGCTATCCTAAACAAACAGAGAAAGCTTTTAGAGCTGTTTACTCAGGTATGGTAAAGAATTCTACAGAATAAATATAGTGTTATATTGCACTATTGCAGCTAATCTACTGGCAATAAACTGCTTTGGTAGCTTTCCTTCTCATATAATAGTCACCTAATAAAAAACAGCAGTGCATTTATATATACTATTATTGCCCCGAATTTTGCAGATATGTAAAGTGGTGGCATGTGCTTAGGAAGAATGTCCAAACATCCATGTGGCTGTAGCACCCCCCACACCAATCCCTTAAATGGTTGTCTTGAGTTTTTAAAATTGGTTGTTGGTTTTGAAGATCGCTCCTGTAGCAGGGAAGAATCAGCCTGTGAGACCAATGCTTTAGTCAGGAGACACTTTTCTCAAATAATGCAACCATGCAAGGAGATGCCAGTTTATGAAAAAGATGACAGTAAAGTAACTAGTATCACCAAATTAAGGGATTTCACTTGATATACTATAGTGGCTTCACAATGTTATGATCAAAATGGTGTGTAAATGTGCACAGTATATTTAGCCTTTGGGTTCATTTAAAAAAGGTTACCTTCAAATTTACTTTTAGGGGGTTATTTATCAAAGTCCGAATTTATCTCAATATTTTCTGAAAAAAACTCCGACCAAATCCGCACAGGTTTTTTGGGCTTCTTTATTAATACACTTTCCCAAAAATTTTGCTTGCGGGAAAAAAATCTGATTTTTCATCCGATTTTCACGATTTTTTAGGATTTTTCACCCGAAAACTCAGAATTTTGCCTGAAAACTTTGGGGTATTGCCAAAAACCCAACGTACATCAAAAAATCATTGGGGCTTCTCCCATTGACTTATATGCAACCTTGACAGGTCTGAGATGCCGGATTTTCAGATTCAGACTTTTTCATCCTCGGTGTTTAATAAATTCTGAAAAATGCATGATTTTTTTAAAAGTCCGATTTTATAAAAATCAAGTCATGAATTTTTCGTGATTTTTGCATTCGGAGTTTAGTAAATAACCCCCTTAGTATGTTATAGACTTTTCTGTTAGTCTTTATCTGTTTTGTCTTCATATGTTGACTGTTATGATACTGTACAAAAATGGTGGTTGTCAGGGTACCTAAAAATGGCCAACAGAAAGTGTATAGTATATATAGTAGTCTATACCATAACAAAACTTTCAAAGTCAACTACCCATTTAACTGTTCAGGAAGATGGTTAGAACCATAATCATAATTCCTATAATCCACGGGTTTACTTAATGATTTTAAACCATTCTGTTGTAGACCAACTAGTTTACAAACCTTATTTGTGCAATGATAGATCATTTTATAATAATCTGCCATTAACATTCTTGATTTTCTGAAACAAATTATTTAATGTTGGTTGATTTTTTAAATTAGGTCCACAAGTTTAAAGCATATGCCTGCTGAGCTTATTCACCCTTTTGAACTTGAAATCAAGCAGAGAAAAAGATTAAAAAATGCTAATGCCAATTTCAACAGTTGGGTTACTGAAACTTTCCGTAAACTTCACATAGATCTGCAGTGTTTGAGGCTCAGATGGCATTTCCAAATGTCTAATTTTATATTTGAAACAAACATGGTTTGTTCTGGTAATATCCTTATTTGACATTGGCACTAAAAATTAAATGAAGGACGTACAAGCACTCAGACCCACATAGGGAACTCTTTTTATTTCCCTTTATAATTAACCCCCAAAAAGAAAGCAGGTGCATGCAACAAGCATACGAACAAGCAGGAATCGGTAAAAGTGAGATGTGACATTAAACACTACATTTACTAGGTGGCAGTAGTATATAATGTATACTGAAGGAATGCTAAGCTACAGTAGATGAGGTTAAAGGGGTTGTTCACCTTCAAACAACTAGTTGTTTTCAGATTTTTTTTCACGACTTTTTTTCCAATTACTTTCTTTCTTTTTTCTATGTGTGACTGTTTTTCTAATATTGAAGTATGAAGTGTCCTTTTTCACCTTCTAAAGCAGCTGTGGCAGGGGTAGTCGCCGACCCTGTAAACTATTCTAAATTGATATATTTAGTTGATACATTTCTTATCGTTGTCCTCGCTAAGCAGAATTTCTGGGTTTCATTACAGGCAGCTGTTAGAATTGATACACCTGTTGCTAATACTCCAGAGATGCTGCTGAGAAATGTATCAACTAAATGTTGCAGAATTGTAACCGTTTAGAGCAGTGATCCCCAACCAGTAGCACTCGAGCAACATGTTGCTCACCAACCCCTTGGATGTTGCTCTCAGTGGCCTCAAAGCAGGTGCTTATTTTTGAATTCCTGGCTCGGAGGCAAGTTTTGGTTTCTTAAAAACCAGATGAACTGCCAAACAGAGTCTCCTGTAGGCTCCTGTGACCAGTTCATATAGAGGCTACCAAACAGCCAATCACAGCCCTTTTTTTGGCATCTGCATGGACTTTTGCATGCTTGTGTTGCTCTCCAAGTCTTTTTACATTTAAATTGGCTCAAGAGTAATAAAGGTTGGGGACCCCTGGTTTAGAGTCTGCACCTGAATTACTGAGCTGCCAGACTGAAACATCAGAGACAGAAACATTCAACTTTAAACTTGGAAAAACAGTAAAAAAATAAATAATGGACAGTAATTGAAAAAAGTCTTTATTTCTAAAAACAATGGAATAGAAAGTGTTTGGAAGGGGAACAACCCCTTTAAGCCTCCCTAACAAAATGGTTAGGGAGTTAATTTAAAGGCAGAGAGATTGGGAATGTGGGAGGGCATTCCAGAGAAGAGGTGCAACCCTAGCAATGTTTTATGTGAGTACTCAGATAATTTCAGAGATGTAGGAGTGGAGGGCTGATTTTAATGCAGGAATCATTTGTTTGAATTCTATCCTGAAAGATATTATAAGTCAGCGTAGAGGCTGGCAGAGTACTATGACAGAAGATGAGAGCTTGCTGAGGTACAATATACTAGAGAGGTGCCTGTTCTCTGGTAGGGATGTAGCGAACTGTTCGCCGGCGAACTAGTTCGCGCGAACTTCGACTGTTCGCGTCCGCCGAATGTTCGCGAACGTCGCGCGACGTTCGCCAATTTGAGTTCACGTTCGATTCGAATAAAAATCGTTCGACCATTCGACCATTCGATTCCTTCGACTGCTAAAAATCGAACGATTTCCATTCGTTCGAACGATTGTAAGCATTCGATCGAATGAAAAGCATTCGATCGAATGGCTTCAATCGTTCGATTCGAACGAAAATCCATCGATCGAACGATTAAAATCCTTCGATCGTTCGAATCGAACGATTTTGCGGGTGTTCGAAGTTCGCAAACTGTTTGCATTTTTGCCGGTGTTCGCGAACGGCGTTCGCGAACACCAAAACGGCAGTTCGCTACATCCCTATTCTCTGGAGCGGAAGGTCGGTAAACGGAGACAGAAGCCAAAAGAGAGAGAGAGAGGTGCAACTCTTTGCACTTCCAGGTGTAATGGATATTGATAAGTGAATCTGTACCATTGTGCTTTGTCAAAAAATTAGCAGAACTGCTGAAGAATATGCAAAATGGCAAATTGAAGTCAATAGGCAACAACATTTATTTTCTCATGCCAAAGGCATTAAATTCAATGGGTGTTTTTTCTTGCAACTTTTTTGTCTTGGCACATGTTTGTCCAAATACATTAAAGGTAATGCCCGTTTTTTCTTACTCCAAATCATTAAAGTCAATAGGGCAATTTTTCCTGTCTCAGCTTATTTTTTTTTACAGTGAATTTTTTATGCAGTTACACGAAAAATGTGCAAATGGTGAAATGCGGAATTTTGCAGAAAATCCATGCCTGTCGAAAAAATTTGCTAATTATGGAAAAATATCAGAATTGATAAAAATGCTCTACTACAAGAAAGAACAGGTCACGCCATGAACTCTGACAGTCTGCTTGTTATAAGAACAATTCATTGTATAATGATCATACATGACAGAGAGACTTATTTTAGCAGATGTGTCCTGTATCTTAATTTATTTACCTGAAATGCATTCTATGGGTATGAGGAATGTCAGAACTAAGGAACTGCCTCTTGAGACAATGTATTTGTCCTTGAAAACAAGTGTAAAGTCATAAACAGCTGGTGTTTATAAATCTGGTAGCAGATTGGGATGAATTTGCGTGATGTTTTATGGAATTGCACATTCTATCTCTGCAGTCAAAGCCCTCCTTAGAGACTGCTTATCTGCCTCCTTCAACACTGCAGTTTCTTATTGTAAAATGTTAAATAAGAGAAATTAAATTACGGTTTTTAATGGCACAATCTGATAAGATTTGAGAAGATCTGATGTGAGTGTCATAGAAAAATATTGTGCTTGCATGTTGAATCGTTTTTGGATCATAACATTTTTTTTATTAAAGATGCAAAATGTTCCAGATATTTAATAAAAAAAAAAAAAAAAATATATATATATATATATATATATATATATATATATATATATATATATATATATATATAGTAACACACAGTATCAGCACTCTCATGTTAATGAGAAAGTTTATATATAAAAAAATAAAAAAAAAAATATATATATATATATATATATATATATATATATATATATATATATATATATATATATATATATATATAGTAACACACAGTATCAGCACTCTCATGTTAATGAGAAAGTTTGTGGTGCACAGCCTTTGGGGGGATTGCCGGGTCTCTCCTCCTCCTCATAAAAAAAACACAGGTAAGGCAGCACTCACTTAATCAAAAATTGTGTATTAAATATAAAACATCAGGCTACGTTTCGGGCATGCATCGTGCCCTTTATGAAGCCAAAGTTACACATAGTTTACAGGTTTGCAAGGTCAGTTTGTTTTAAAGAGAGATTATCAGGAAGTGACATCAGAGTTGAATACACAATTGTAACCCCTACAGGTCATAGTTTACATCATGTTTCATACATATTGCTCTTGTCCTTCATGTGCCTATTTTAATCTACCATATCCAACATAGTTTGCAAGCACATTATATATTGATAGGCTCAGTTCCAATTGTATCTAATAGCATCAAGTTTTTTGTAACATACTCATAAAAAGAGATATAAATCATAATCTGTATTTAATGCTTTGGGTTGTAAGGAACCTAATTTGTGGATCCACCACACCTCCCTCTGTTTTAAACAGAGTTCTCGATCTCCTCCATTTTTAAGTGGGGGAATCATCATCACCATAAATCTGAGTTGGTCAGCACTGTGTCCTTTCTCCAAGAAATGTTTGGACACTGGCTGACTCATATTGCCTAGATTGATGGCAGATCTGTGTTGTGAGATACGTGATTTGATCATCTATGTGGTCTCACCTATATAGATGAGATTACATGGACAAATCAACATATATACAACATATTTGGAGACACAGGTGTAGAAGCCCCTCAAGTGGGCAACATACCGCATCTCAGGATGGATAAAATCTTTCCCTTTATGTACGTAAGGGCATTGATGACAATTGTAACATTGTGACATTCCTCTTGCTCTCTTGCCTAGAAAGGTATCAACTTCTCTAGTTCTTTTCTTTACTTGAGCAGAAGTCTCCATGGTACCAATTGTTCTGCCTCTTCTGTAAGAGACAATAGGTGGAGCAATAAATTTATCTATGTATGGATACGCTCGTTGTAAGATATACCAGTGACGTGGAAGTGTATTGCTGATTGATTGATACTGTCTATTATAATCTGTAACAAAGGGAATTCTCCTTGATATCAGTCTTTTTATTTCCAACTGTATTTATTTTGCTTCTAGCTTCACTAATCACTGTTTCTGAATATCCCCTTTCTCTGAATTTTTTGCACATCAAATTTTCTTGCTTAAATTTTTCTTCGGGGTTACTCACAATCCTGTTTACCCTAGTAAGTTGACTAACTGGGATACATTTCTTAACATGTTTGGGGTGGTAACTTTTATAGTGGAGAAGTTGGCTGCGATCTGTCGGTTTCACATAAAGTGTTGTATCTATACCCTCTTCTTGTTTTTTACAGACCATAACATCCAGAAACTGTATCTGCCGCATATCGTATGAAAGAGTGAAAGAAATTGAAGGATGAAACTTGTTCAGCTTTGTGTGGAATCCCGAAAGGGACTCAATGCTGCCCTGCCACACAATGAAGATATCGTCAATGTATCTAAGCCAAGCCACACAGTGGCTGGCATAGTCAACATTGCGATAGATGTAAAGTTCTTCCAATCTAGATTGGAATTGAAAAAAGCACATTATATCCAGGTTAAAAATGTGCAAACCATAGTTATTGGGTCCATAATGGTTTGAATGCAAAAAAGAAAAACTGGCATCAGAGTATCAGGTATGGGACCTGTTACCCAGAAGGCTTGGGATCTGTGGTTTCCTGGGTAATGGATCTTTCCATAATTTGGATCTTTATACTTTGTCTACTAAAACATCATGTAAACAAGAGGACCTCTTGTATTTGTCTATATGTATTTTGTGGTCACACCCTCATTGCACCCCCAACTAATGGTTTTAAAAATTAGTGGTGAGCACAAATTTCCCTTGTTTGTTATAGTTATACAGGAGCAGTGACCAGCTCCATGTTGTAGCTCCCAACCTTCCCAGCTATAGTCTGGTCCCTTTGTAAAATGTATAATGAAGCAATAGAATTCTTAATGAATCAGATGAAAATTAAGCGTAGGACTGGCCATGGGATGACTTTGACATAGTTGGCCAGCTTAAATATATTGCAATATATGGACAAACAATCCCTGTTTTGTTTAAAGGGTAAGGCATTTTTCAGTAGCAGTATGCACAAAATGTCTCTGTCTTAAATATATTGATAATGGGTTGAGTGCAGAGGACCTCTTGTATTTGTCAACATTAAATAAACCAAATAGGATGATTTTGCTTCCAATATGGATTAATTATATCGTAGTTTGGATCAAGTGCAAGGTACTGTTTTATTATTACAGAGGAAAAGGAAATAATTTTATTCAGAGCTTTCTGGATAATGGGTTTTCAGATAATGGTAGTTCAAAGTGGTTTGAACTACCTATTTAAATCATGACTAGCATGAAATCTGCTTTTGTTATGAAATGCAACACATAGAAATTACAATGCACACTCTAAAGTATTGATGTACAAGTATTACCATACATATTAATAATTATTAGATATAATATATCACAGTTGTGTGAATTGGCCTGCACTCCTTTCAATTAATTAGCCAGGTGCAATATGACTTTGAAGATTTTCATTCATCCAGGTCATAGTATATCTAGTATAGGTCAATCTAAAAACAACTGGACTTGGAGTACTCAGCAAGTCCAGTTGTTTTTAGATTGACCTATACTAGATAGCCAGGTGCAAGCCAGACAGGGGATCTCTGCTAATTTCTCCCATACATGCATCCAATATACTGACGCATTCTGGACTTCTTACTGTATATCAACTTTTTAAAATAAGTCCAGAGTGCATCAATATATTGTTGTGTTTTTTTAATTATTAGAAATGTTAATCAGGGGTGTGGCGCAAATGAAGAGAGTTGAGAAACCAGAGCCCCATTGGTTACCAGGGGCGGCAAAATGCTGCTCCTGTAACTTTAAGAGCATAATTTCTTGTTTTCAAACCTGGACATTTGGCTCTTCTAGCACAGAAAGTGCAATTGCATTCTCTGGGCTAGCCTCCTGGACCCCCTGGGCCCATACACTGACATTGTGGACCCCCCTCGACCCCCTCCAGAACATATACTGTAGGTGAGTGTGCAGGGGAGGGGACGGCAGCAGCAAGCTGCCTCAGGTGGCGGGGGAAGGGGGCCAGGATCAACCCCGGATGTTAATTCTGAACATCTGAAATATTTTCAGGGTGCTATAGAATTGTGCTACAAAATAGTAAGTCTTATGGTGATGTATATTCAGGCAATAGTCTGAATGGGGTGGCATTGAACAGATCAGAGACAGTCAAAAGGGTCAGGTTAATGAGGCTAGAGTCCTGCGTGAGTCCATGTTTTGGAACCCATACCCGACATGTACCCGCAATCTGCAATCCACAACCAGGACCCGCAACCCGCATTCTTACCCGCTTGGACCCGCTACCCAACCCGCAAGTACCTTATCCGGGACCCGCGACCCGCTGACCATCAAGAATCAAGTGCTGTCATTGTAAACTGGAAGTGACATCATCAGAAGTAGGCGTGATCAGAAAAAAGGGAGCAAAACAAGAAGTACTGTCTTTGTAAACCGGAAGTGACATCATCGGAAGTAGGCATGATCAGAAAATTGGAGTAAAAATTGCTATTGAGAAGACCCGCAGCCCGACCCGCAAACTTCTCATAACTTCTTCTTTCCTTAGTCTTTAGTTCCTCTTCACATCATTACATCTCTTCTCTTGTGTCTCCATTTATTCATGTCAAAGCATCCACTAATATTGCCATTTTATCACGCAAATCTCAAACTACCTTTTGGAGCACTTGCATGACATTTAATTCAGTTCAGGCACTTACAATGCAGCGGCAACCACTGTAAACTGCAGCACTTAATATCCTCCTACATGTGACTATTTGTTACCCATTCACTTAGATTGCAAGCCCTATGGGACAGAGACCACCATATGCTTGTCTCTTCAAAATCTTTAATTATACTTTGTATTTATTAGTGTTTTATCATTGTATTGTTCTGCTGAATAGCGCTGCATGCACAAGTAGCACTGTATAAATCAAATTATACCCACATGTACATACATTACTTTATATGGCACTAAGATAGTCTTTCTGCTTAGTTATATTGACTTGGAGTTAGATATTAGTTAAATGTTTAATACTGACATAGTCTGAAATGGTGAAGTGAGTTCAATTACAACTGCAATGAAAATGTATAAAAATGTTCAAATCCCAAATTAGATTATTATTTGAGAAATTTAGAAAATTACATGAAATACTCATTTTACAGAAAAAGAGCTACAGTAACACAATCATTGATAGAAGGAACAATGTTTTATCTGTGTGCGCTTTCAAATGAATGCAAGTATGATAAACGAAGATGCAAAAGCTATTTGTCTGGTTAATCAAGAGGTACAGGTACACATGTTTTGTAAAATAATAAGGGCTTTGGTGGAACCAAATGAAATAATCAAAACTGATTTTAATAATATAGCAAGTGCTCAAAAATGAAAACAATAGTATATGTTCAATCCCTAGCAAGGTTAGAGAAGAAGGAAGGAAGTGCATGAGAAAAACAAGTCACTTAGTAAAAACTGCAAAAATGTTTTAAAAAATAGAAAAGCAGGAAAAAGAGACACGGCAAAGAAAGGTTGAATTAACTGAGTCCATAAACTGAGAGACCAGTGGTGTAACTCTAGAGGAAGCAGACCCTGCACTCGCAGGGGGGTCCGGGATGTGGGGTCTGGCTAAAAAAAAAAACCCTCCTCCCCAGCCGCTCTCTTACCTGCATTGATGAAGGGGGATGCAAGTCGGGCGGGAGTGGGTGGAGTCGGGGTGGGACGGAAGTGGGACATGGACATAGGCTGGATGGCATGTGGGTTGGAGGACCCCGGCGCACTCTAGTTATGCCACTGTGAGACACCCAAGAAACTGTTAATGATTAATTGTAGTAGTGCATCTGTCAAAAAAAATAAAGAAATAGCCCTATTTCACCACATGAATTTATTGAGGCAGACCAAAAATACCAACAACCCATTAAAACATTCTTGGAGGTAGTAGCTGTTACGTGTTCTTTAATAAAATAAGTGTTTTTACTGTAAAAGGGGTCTGATATTCTGTTCAGTACCCAAATTTATTTACTACTATAAATGATATCATAATTGTTGATACAGGTATAGGATCCGTTATCCGTAAACCCCTTGTACAGAAAGCTCCAAATTACAGACAAGCTGTCTCTCAGAGGCGCAAATTCACTAAGCGCCGAAGCGCCGAATGCTAGCGTTAATTCGCTAGCGTTTGGAATTTTTCGTTACTGCGCAAATTCACTAACGAACGCTGGCGTAGTTTCGCTAGTGTTACTTCGCATCCTTACGCCAGGCGAATTTTCGCTAGCGACGTAACTACGCAAATTCACTAACTTGCGCAGTGTACTGAACGCTACCTTTTACGCTAGACTTCCTTCTCCACCTCAGACCTGGCGAAGCGCAATAGAGTAGATAGGGATTGTTTCAAAAAAAGTAAAAATTTTTTCTAAGTCCCAAAAAACGCTGGCGTGTTTTCTACATGATGGGTGATAGGCTGAAAAAGATCGAAAATATTTTTGGGGCTCCCCTTCTTCCCCCCTACATTTCCTGACTCATGGCAACTTACCTAGACAGTGGGCACATGTGTAGGGCAACACATGCGCAACTTCGCATCTTAGTGAATTTGCCCCAGAGACTCCATTTTATCCAAATAATACAATTTTTAAAAAATGATTTAATTTGTTTCTGAAATAATAAAGCAGTAACTTGTACTTGATCCAAGCTAAGATATAATTAATCCTTATTTGAAGCAAAACCAGCTTATTGCGATTATTTCATGTTTACGTGCTTTTCTAGTAGATTTAAGGTATGGAGATCAAAATTATAGAAAGATCCATTATACGGGAAACCCCAGGTCCCAAGCCTTCTGGATAACAGACCCCATACTTTTATGATAACTCTAGATATTTTGTAATCATTATTGGAGGTGTCTGGGTTGGGTCTCAACATGAATTAAATTGTCATATATTAAGAATCCTTGGCAATTTACGATAATTGTACCTACTGTGAAAGCATTTGTGGGACAGCATGAAAACAAAATGACTAAACTACAGACAGTTATTGTGAACAGATGACTCATTCTAAGAAATGAGCTTTAAAGGAGCTTAAGCAATCTAATAGTCAGGATGACCAGCTAGAGGACAATCATGTTTTGATGGTTGAAAAAAATGTAAGAAGGACGTTCTTTGATCAGTGAATGACGCTACCAGGTGTGTCAAGTGGAACAAAATCTGAATTTATTAGTAGGATAGAGGGAATGATAAAAAAAATGGAACACAATTGGGGGTATACTGCAGTCAGATAATGGAGGAATTGTTGGACCCTATCTTCTCACAGCAGCAAGGACATAATCCTTCATCATCCTTTCACATGTATAAAGAAAAAAATGAAAGTACTTATAAATTCTGGCCAAACATTTCAACAGCCAGATAAAATATACTACAGGTATGGGACCTGTAATCCAGAATGCTCGGGACCTGGGGTATTCCGGATAACAGATCTTTCCGTAATTTGGGTCTTCATGCCTTAAATCTACTAGAAATGAATTTAAACATTAAATAAACCCAATAGGCTGGTTTGCTTCCAATAAGGATTAATTATATCTTAGTTGGGATTAAGTACAAGTTACTGTTTTATTATTAAAGAGAAAAAGGAAATCATTTTAAAAATTTGGATTATTTGGATAAAATGGAGTCTACGGGAGACAGCCATTCCGTAATTCAGAGCTTTCTGGATATCGGGTTTCTGGATAAGGGATCCTATACCTGTACAACAATATAAAACAATAGTATTAATTTGTGACAAAAAGCCTCTACACAGGTAAAACTCAATTCAAATTATTTTCTTAAAAACTTGAAGATGAAGAGGGTTATTTACTAAAATCTGAATTCTTCTGATTATTTAAATAAACAAAGTCAGACCAAACTAGAATTACCTTATTTATTATTTTAAAAGCACAATTTAATCAGATCGGGTGGAAAACTCAATAAAATTGAGCGAAAACCTGAATTGTACCATTTTTTCTGAGGTTTTCCCGAATCATACAATGTTTTCTTGCTTTTTCCCGAAAAGCCTGAATTTTTCAGATTTTTGCCTGAAAAAGCCTGAAATAGTCAGAGTTTTAGGCTAATTCCAGTGAAGACCACAAAAACTTCCAAATAGCATAACGACCTCTCCCATTGACTTATATACCAATTTGGCAGGTCTGAGATGGAGGATTTCTGGATTTGGACTTTTTGGAGCATTGGACTAATAAATCCTGAAAAAAATTGAGTTTTACACAAAAAAGCCCGACCACACTTTAGTAAATAACCTCCTCAGTGTAAAAAACTTGAATGCAAAAATTCAGCATCTAAAAGCTGCTCAGTTCATATAGAAGTCAATGAGAGTTGACCTAGGCAAAACTTTAAAAAAAACAAAAAAAATATATATATATATATATTTATATTTATTTATTTATTTCAAGTTAATTGACTAGAAGAATACAAATTTGCAGTATTCAAGTTTTTTGTATATATTTTCTCATAAATAGGCACACATTCAAATTTGGTACGTTTTTGAGTTTGCTTGAATTAAGAATAATTTTAAAATGTACCAATTCAAATTTTCACATAAATAGGCCTCCTCATGTGCTGAAATGTCCATGTTGACAGTTACCTGTTTGATGGACTGAACTGTTTAAGCTCCAACAAATTAAGCCAAAAGGATTATAATAATAAGCAATGATAATAAGCAATGTTGGGAATAGGGTTTGATGATTAAGGTGGCTACTCTGCCATTCAGAGTTCATAGTGTTTGGTTTTAAATAGTTACATGTATGTTAGTTTTAGCCCACAATTAAAGGGCAAGTAAAGGCAAAAAATTAAATCCCTTTTTTACTTTCTTTAATGAAAAAGAAACCTATCTTTGACTTGTGTTGTTTTGACAGTCCGTAAGCAGCCAAGATCAAACTGAGCATGTGCTCTTGGTCTTGCAAAGATGTTTAACCATGTTACAAGATAGTGACCCCCTGTGGTCAACTTTAAAATACCAAATACAGCATTTCTAGCCTTATTCTATTTTAGACTTTACTTCTCCTTGAAGCGCAATGTTTTAAAAAAAAAAATGTAATCTGTTTTTGGCATAGAAGTAAAATTGTTGTTATAGGCAATGCACTGCTGATGTTCCTTTGCATTCACATATTATTCAGTAGACATAAAACTTTGACATAAACTTGTGGTACATAGTGATGGGCAAATCTGTGGCTTTTCACTGAATAATTCGTGAATTTCCCGCAAATTGGTGAAAAATTTGCAAAACGGCGCCAGCGCCTAGTTTTTGACGCCAGCGTCCATTTTTGACGCCGGTTTCCTTTTTTTTTATGCCGGCGCACATTTGCCAGCGAAAATGCACCAGTGCCCAAAAAAACAGACGCCCGCGTCCATTTTTTTTTGGACGCCGGTGAATTTTTGCACCGGTTTCGCTAATTTATTCACTAGCTGCGAATTGCGGGAATTCACCACAAATTCGTGCCTGGCGAATAAATTCGCCCATCACTAGCGGTACATTATGCAGTTTTTGACTATAAACTTTTATTGTCTTCAAAATCATTGACTGTGAGGTGTGCTTATCAGCAATAAGGCTTAGTAATTAACACAGCGCACTGACAAGGGGGAGACTTAATTTTGATACATTGCCTGTCTGGCTGCCTGATTGGGAATGATCATGCTGCTCAGGCAGTACTTACAGCGCCAGTTTGAAGTAATAGTGTGTAATTCTTTCTTGGGAGTGACTGTACTTGTGCCAGATAGGATCCTCCTATCATACAGCCTCAGGATTCTGATTTGAAAGTCCAGGAGACAATATCTGCATTGACAGTATGAAACAGACATTCTATACACTTTACAATGAATATTCAGTTTATACACATCAGCGATGAAGCTGTAAATAGTGATGAGCAAATTTTTTTGCCAGACATGGATTCACTGTGAAATTCTGTATTTTGCCATCTGGGAATTTTTTTGTGAAACTGCAGCAAAAATCCACATTGAAAACTTTTTTGACAAAAAAGTCTCTATGACAAAATACCCATTGACTTTAATGCATTGGACAAAAAAGTCGCTGAGATACTTTTATTTATTGATTTCCTTGTGGACATTTCCCATACACAAATGTAATTTGTTAATTCGAAAATAAAATGATCAAAATTTATTAAATTAAAATTATTTAAATTCGGCTGACTAGAATCGACATTCAACTCGAATCAAATTCAATTTGAATTCGATTTGAGTTTTTTCATCAAAAAAAGTTTTAAAAGTCCATTAAACGACTTCAAATTGATTGATTGATAATAATGAATACTTAACGGCACAGTACATGATACATTTTCAAAATTCGAATTTTGAATTTTTTAAGCTCAAATAAAATTTGGACGATTCCTTAGTCTTACTAAAATAAACTTGAAAATTCTAATTTAAAAATTAAAATTTTCAATTTGACCCTTGATAAATCTGCCCCTTAATGTATAAATTGTTTTCTGCATTTTTTTCTTTGTCTCGTGAATTATGAATCAAGCTAAAAATATATGCGATGATTATTCAGAATACAACCCCATTGGTTCGACAAAAATTAGAATTCACTTCTTAAACTCTTCTTATCAGCCCATACCTAATATTAAACATAATATATTCATATTATCATTTTTAAGCTGTATTATATTTTATTAATCTATTTATGCTGATTAAACATTGAACTGTTTTCACATTTCACAGAATTTAAAATTTGTTGAATAAATGTCTCTGCCTCTTAGCAACATTCAGCTTTGGTTTTGTCAAAGTATGTAGGATTCTTAAACGATGGCTGCTGAGTTAGCACTAATGCGATAAAACTCGAGAGTAGATTTATCAAAGACTGTCAAAGAATGTCAAGCAAGATACATCATTCCATGCCAACATGTACTGCCAAGGCATTAATAACTGCCAAGTCTGGTAAAAGATTATTGCATCATCGGATAAGGAAGCAGCAAACTGACAGAGAGAGCATTTTGTTTGTTATATATAAAAGGTTTTTTTTTCCATAAATTAGAAGGAAAATATATTATATAGTTACAATTACCCAATTAACAGTGCTCTGTTGAAAATCTCTCACCCTTTACATTCAAGTACATAAACACAGCTAGAGTGGCAATTACTGTCTTGCCACATCATTTACGACAGATCTCTTCTAATTGTTTCATATACAAGAGATTAAAGGAAAACTAAAGCTTGACTAAACAAGTAAGTCAGAAATGTTGTACTTAAAGGGGTCATTTACACCATCATGGGGCACAAGTATGGGTAAGGGCAAGAAGAGTATATGGTGTTGGGGAGCACCAACCATCAATCACAGTATATGGTGTGCAAGGCCAAATAATAATTATATGCAAAAAGGGGAGAGAATTGGAAAGAGCTGGCCCTCACAGTTGCACCTTCCCATATGTAACCTCCGAAGCAATTGGAAGTATGGAAATTAAAACGTAACTTTTAATATGTATTTAAAATGTCCAAACCAGAAAGAATATATATAAATATTAAAAAGCCAGTGAGAAACAGGACGTTGATCGACTAGTAAAGGAGGGTTGTCACTAATCGTGCTGCGCAGCCATTTAACCCAGCGATCGGTTAATCTCAATGGGTGTTAGGTATAAACTGTGAACCTGATCAGCAAATGACCGACTTGCCTTGCTGATAATTATCTATTCTGGCACTAGTAAAAACTTCTAGCCCACGGTTCATTCAGCCATTTTCAACCCCTTCACCCTCAGATTCAACCCACCCCTTCACCCTCAGATTCTCCACCATTCGGTGAAATGACCGTATTGCTTAGGTGCTTAATTGCTACAGAGAGTTAGAGTTCTAACCCGCGGATCCATATACCAAAACCAACCCCTTCACCCTCGTAGCACACCCTCCCGATCCATTTTACAAAAAGGTCCCTATCAAGCGTCCTGCCTAGCCGAAACTAAAAGGTGCGCCTGACGCGCGTTTCACTCGCCAAATACGAGCTTTGTCAAAGGCGATTGCGAGGCCGGCGGTGCACTCCTAGAAATAGCTGCGGATCAGCCGGTACAGATTCAAACCGGCCAATCATCATGCAGGACGTCACGCTGGAGATCAGACAGCCAATACCGTCTCCTCCCTGCTGTCATCCGTAAGGCTGCTCTGGGAGGGATTCCCTATGGAACTACAATTTATTCACCAATCGGATCATCGCAACAATGTTGCAAGAGTGACTGCAAAACTGCAAACTGAGGCTTATTGATACAGTACAGTATGGATACATTTATAGCTGGGCGTCACTCTTGCAACATTGTTGCGATGATCCGATTGGTGAATAAATTGTAGTTCCATAGGGGCTAGAAGTTTTTACTAGTGCCAGAATAGATGATTATCAGCAAGGCAAGTCGGTCATTTGCTGATCAGGTTCACAGTTTATACCTAACACCCATTGAGATTAACAGATCGCTGGGTTAAATGGCTGCGCAGCACGATTAGTGACAACCCTCCTTTACTAGTCGATCAAAGTCCTGTTTCTCACTGGCTTTTTAATATTTATATATTCTTTCTGGTTTGGACATTTTAAATACATATTAAAAGTTACGTTTTAATTTCCATACTTCCAATTGCTTCGGAGGTTACATATGGGAAGGTGCAACTGTGAGGGCCAGCTCTTTCCAATTCTCTCCCCTTTTTGCATACGGGTAAGAGCACACGCAAAGATTCGGGGAGATTTAGTTGCCCGGCGAAGATTAGGGAGATTTAGTCGCCAACGATAAATGTACTCTTCTTCGGGGCGACTAATCTCCCCGAACTGCCTCCCGCTGGCTAGAATGTGAATCGCCGGCGGGATGCCAATCAGTGCACTTCGTTTTTCAAAGTCATCCGAAGTTGCCTCACAAGGAAGTTCAGGAAGATTAGTCGCCCAGAAGAAGAGGAGATTTGTAGCTTGGAGACTAATCTCCCCGAATCTGAACGTGTGTCTCTGCCCTAAAGGACCACTTAGGGGAGCAAGAAAGCACCATTTAGTGCTCATTTACAGAGCCCCTGTATGCATCGCTCTCTGCACTGAGCATTGCTCCTAACTTGCACCTCAGATTTAGACACAGGGTAGGAGTACTTTATTTCCAGTTGGGTTTCTGAACCAGCACAAGGCAACTACAGCCCTTTAGCAATAAACATCTGTGCCGTTTCATATGTGCAACATACAGTATATTGCACTAAGTAATTCCATTTTCAAATAGCTTAATAAACATTAAAAAAAGTTCAAATACGTTTATTGGAAAGTTGATGAGAAGGATGTTTTTGCTAGCTGGGACAATGTAAGCATGCTGGAGAGCATCGGCCAAGCATTGTACAATTTACCTGATCACCACAGCCATGGACTCACTTTTAAGGAGGTCATTTTTCTTTAACAAAGATTCAGTAATATTTATAAAAATTCGGAACTACCATTTCTCACGTCTGAACTAGCGATGTGCGGGTCGGAATTTCCCAGGGAGTTCCACAGTTACTGGTAGCCTGAACCTCTTTGCATGAAAGATACTGGGACCTGGGATTTACAGCGCAGTGCCTCTACCTAGTGGTCACTGAGAAATTGCACCTCATGGGGAGTTCCACTAGGACAATAAAACACACAGTTATATCAACTTTATATAGCAGGATAAAGAGGAATAAACAAAAAATGCTGCTTCAACAATATAAACCTTGAGCTTGTATTGTAAATCCAATCGGTATACAGTCCCACACTCCACTCAGAGTGGACAAAAAGAGTCTCATGGTTCAGACCCTTCCCCAAGAACGTTTTAATTTCCCCAGGTAGCGCTACCTGCCCCAAAGTACCTTTCCTTTGAAGATCCTTGACTTAAAGGTGGGCAAAGTATCCACACAAATTAAAGCAGAAAACAGGGCTCTCTTTATGGCTCAAAATGCTTATCCTAGAGCAGAGCACACCGCAGAACTCTCCAAGCTCTCCCTGGTCAGTCTTTTCAGGCAGCACGTTTTCCCTCTCTGCTATCTCTGGCTCTGACTGCTGAATGCTGCAGCTGGGGTACTTTTATAAGCTTTCTTTGACCACCCCGTGGATTTGGTTCCAACCCAGGCACTTCCTCGATCCTCCTCTATTTCCCAGATGTCCTCTGGGGCTTCCAGCCAATCTGTCACAAAAGTCTGAAAAAATCGGATTTTGATAAATAACCCCCTAGGATTCATTCCTGCAAAAGCATTGTTTTCAGAGGAGAGTATTGGATTAGATTTGTAATGTACTCTTGTCATACAGTATTAGTGTTGTATATACCAGAAATAACATTTTTTGTACATTAAATTTGTCATTCAAAGATTTCTTTTTGTATCGACCCACAATGATCCCTTCGTGGTTACTAGGGTTTCCACCTTTTCTGGAAACAAATATCGCCCTTCCTATTTATTTATCTTTTTTTCCCTATTAATAACATCGAGATCAACCATAATTTTTACCGGCCAGGCCGGTAAAACACTGGCCAGGTGGCAAACCTAGTGTTTACACTACACAGAGGATAGAGATGTCGCGAACTGTTCGCCGGCGAACTTGTTCGCTGCGAACATCGGGTGTTCGCGCTCGCCGGAAGTTCGCGAACGTCGCGCGACGTTCGCCATTTTGGGTTCGCCATTGTTGGCGCTTTTTTTTGCCCTCTCACCCCAGACCAGCAGGTACATGGCAGCCAATCAGGAAGCTCTCCCCTGGACCACTCCCCTTCCCTATAAAAACCGAAGCCCTGCAGCTTTTTTTCACTCTGCCTGTGTGTGCTGAAGAGATAGTGTAGGGAGAGAGCTGCTGCCTGTTAGTGATTTCAGGGACAGTTGAAAGTTTGCTGGCTAGTAAACGTTTTGATACTGCTCTGTTATTGGAGGGACAGAAGTCTGCAGGGGTTTGAGGGACATTTAAGCTTAGGTAGCTTTGCTGGCTAGTAATCTACCTTCTACTGCAGTGCTCTGTATGTAGCTGCAGTGGGCAGCTGTCCTGCTTCTGATCTCATCTGCTGACTGCTGCAATAGCAATAGTCCTTGTAAGGACTGCTTTTATTTATTTTTTTGTTGTTTTACTACTACTACTACTACTACTACTACTATAAGAGCCCAGTGCTATTAGTCTAGCAGTGTTGGGGAGTGGGACTGGTGTGCTAATCTGCTGCTCCTAGTAGTTCAGCAGCACCAACTTTAATTTTTTTTTATTTAACTTTTTTTTATTTTACTACCGCTGTAGTAGTGTATAAGTTGACCTTTTAGGCATTATTTGCCCTGTAGGCATTTTTTGCCCAGTGTGTTATTCAACCAACTGCTATCTAGCTGTGTGACCGTGTTCACATTCTGTCTAAATATCCATAATATTACCGTCTCCAGAAAAAACACCGGAGTGACTTTTTTCAAGCAGCCATAATAAATTTTACGTAATCCGTATCCATCGCTGTAGTAGTGTATAAGTTGACCTTTTAGGCATTATTTGCCCTGTAGGCATTTTTTGCCCAGTGTGTTATTCAACCAACTGCTATCTAGCTGTGTGCCCGTGTTCACATTCTGTCTAAATATCCATAATATTACCGTCTCCAGAAAAAACACCGGAGTGACTTTTTTCAAGCAGCCATAATAAATTTTACGTAATCCGTATCCATCGCTGTAGTAGTGTATAAGTTGACCTTTTAGGCATTATTTGCCCTGTAGGCATTTTTTGCACAGTGTGTTATTCAACCAACTGCTATCTAGCTGTGTGCCCGTGTTCACATTCTGTCTAAATATCCATAATATTACCGTCTCCAGAAAAAACACCGGAGTGACTTTTTTCAAGCAGCCATAATAAATTTTACGTAATCCGTATCCATCGCTGTAGTAGTGTATAAGTTGACCTTTTAGGCATTATTTGCCCTGTAGGCATTTTTTGCCCAGTGTGTTATTCAACCAACTGCTATCTAGCTGTGTGACCGTGTTCACATTCTGTCTAAATATCCATAATATTACCGTCTCCAGAAAAAACACCGGAGTGACTTTTTTTCAAGCAGCATTCTTATATTTTACGTAATCCGTATCCACCGCTGTGTATACGTTGACCTTGTAGGCATTATTTGCCCTGTAGGCATTTTTTGCCCAGTGTGTTATTCAACCAACTGCTATCTAGCTGTGTGACCGTGTTCTCATTCTGTCTAAATATCCATAATATTACCGTCTCCAGAAAAAACACCGGAGTGACTTTTTTTCAAGCAGCATTCTTATATTTTACCTAATCCGTATCCACCGCTGTGTATACGTTGACCTTGTAGGCATTATTTGCCCTGTAGGCATTTTTTGCCCAGTGTGTTATTCAACCAACTGCTATCTAGCTGTGTGACCGTGTTCTCATTCTGTCTAAATATCCATAATATTACCGTCTCCAGAAAAAACACCGGAGTGACTTTTTTTCAAGCAGCATTCTTATATTTTACGTAATCCGTATCCACCGCTGTGTATACGTTGACCTTGTAGGCATTATTTGCCCTGTAGGCATTTTTTGCCCAGTGTGTTATTCAACCAACTGCTATCTAGCTGTGTGACCGTGTTCTCATTCTGTCTAAATATCCATAATATTACCGTCTCCAGAAAAAACACCGGAGTGACTTTTTTTCAAGCAGCATTCTTATATTTTACGTAATCCGTATCCACCGCTGTGTATACGTTGACCTTGTAGGCATTATTTGCACAGTGTTTTCTTCAAACCGCCATCTAGCTGTGTGAGCTTGTTCACATTTTGTCTAAATATTGATAATATTATCGTCTCTAGAAAAACCACTTGAGTTACTTTTTTTCAAGCAGCATTCATATATTTTACGTAATCCGTATCCACCGCTGTAGTAGTGTATACGTTGATCTTGTAGGCATTATTTGCACACTGTTTTCTTCAAACTGCCATCTAGCTGTGTGTATTATCGTTTCCAGAAAAACCAACTGAGTTTTTGTTGTTGTTGTTTTTTTAAAAATAATGCCAGGCAAAGGCAGGCCGCCACGCAGAGGCCGTGCTAGGGGCCGTGCTGCTATGCAATCCTGTGGCCCTAGCAAATTGCCCAGTTTTAAAAAGCCAATGACCCTGAACTCCCAAAATGCTGAAGAGGTAGTTGACTGGCTTACACAGCACACCCCATCCTCTACCGTTTCTAACTTTACCACAACATCCTCCTCATCCTCCACTGCTATGGCCACCCCACGTAACACTTCCTCCACCACCGGTGCCCCTTCTTCACTGGAGTCAGAGGAGTTATTTTCCCATGAGTTTCTTGAACTGAGTAATGCGCAACCATTATTGGCAGAAGAAGATGAAGGAGATGAGGACGTTACACCAGATTTAATTCTGGCAGAGAACACGACAGAGATGGACATAATGATGAGTGATGAGGAGGAGGAGGAGGTCCCCGCTGCTGCTTCCTTCTGTGATGTGTCAGAAGAAATTGATGCATCTGAGGAGAATGATGATGAGGAGATTGATGTTTTGTGGGTGCCTAGTAGAAGAGAGCAAGAGGAGGGTAGTTCAGATGGAGAGACGGAGAGTCAGAGAGGCAGTAGGAGAATAAGACTTAGAAGAAGCAGGGAGGCCAGCCCGCAGGGATCAGTAGGGCAACAACATGTATCGGCACCTGTGTTCAGCCGGCCAACGCACCCGCCATTGCCGCCAATGCCGCCAACTTCTACTGTTACCGCCAGATCGCACACTTCCAAAAAGTCAGCAGTGTGGGATTTTTTTAATGTGTGTGCCTCTGACAAAAGCATTGTAATTTGCAATGAGTGCAGTCAGAAACTGAGCCTTGGTAAGCCCAACAGCCACATAGGTACAACTTCTATGCGAAGGCACATGAGCGGCAAGCACAAAGCACTTTGGGAGCAACACCTCAAAGGCAACAGGCAAACTAAAAGCCACACTCCTTCTGGTCCAGCATCTTACTGCTCTACCTCTGCTCTCCTTGACCCATCTGAACCACCCTCCACTCCGCCTTCCACCTTGACCACCTGTTCCCATTCCCAGTCATCTGCCACCAGCCAAGTTTCTGTGAAGGCCATGTTTGAGCGTAAGAAGCCAATGTCTGACTGTCACCCCCTTGCCCGGCGTCTGACAGCTGGCTTGTCTGCACTCTTAGCCCGCCAGCTTTTACCATACCAGCTGGTGGACTCTGAGGCCTTCCGCAAATTTGTAGCAATTGGGACACCGCAGTGGAAGGTACCCAGCCGCAATTTTTTTTCTAAAAAGGGAATACCACACCTGTACCAACATGTGCAGAGCCAAGTTACCGCATCTCTGTCACTTAGTGTTGGGCCAAAGGTCCATATGACTACTGACGCATGGTCCTCCAAGCATGGTCAGGGCAGGTATGTCACCTACACTGCCCACTGGGTGAACTTGGTAATGGCTGGGAATGGGAAGCAGGGAATGGGTAGCTCAACAACAACAACAACAGTGGAGTTGGTGTCACCGCCACGGATTGCACGCGGTTCTGCCACCACCTCTACTCCTCCATCGCTCTCTACCTCGTCTTCTTCCTCTTCTTCTTCTTACTCTGCTGCTGGGTCCTCCTTCTCCTCCTCCACACCTGTGCACCCCCAGCTCCCCCTAGGCTATTCGACGTGCCAGGTACGCCGTTGTCACGCTGTCTTGGGGATGACGTGCCTGGAAAGCAAAAACCATACCGGATCTGTACTCCTGTCATCTCTGCAGTCACAGGCCGATCGGTGGCTGACCCCACACCAACTGCAGATCGGAAAAGTGGTGTGTGACAATGGAAGCAATCTGTTGGCAGCGTTGAGACTGGGAAATTTAACACATGTGCCCTGCATGGCACATGTGTTAAATTTAATAGTCCAACGTTTTGTCTCCAAGTACCCAGGATTCCAGGACGTTCTCACCCAGTCCAGAAAGGTGTCGGCCCATTTCAGACGTTCCTACACAGCCATGGCACGCCTTGCTGACATTCAGCAGCGCTACAACATGCCAGTCAGGCGTTTGATTTCTGACAGCCAGACTCGCTGGAATTCAACGCTCCTTATGTTGGAACGTCTGCTGCAACAACAAAGGGCCGTCAACGAGTACCTTTTTGAACTGGGTGGTAGGACTGGATCTGCAGAGCTGGGGATTTTTTTCCCCCGTTACTGGGTGCTTATGCGCGATGCCTGCAGGCTCATGCGACCTTTCGAAGAGGTGACAAATATGGTCAGTCGCACCGAAGGCACCATCAGCGACCTAATACCCTTCGCTTTCTTCCTGGAGCGTGCCGTGCGACGAGTGACAGATGAGGCTGTAGACCAGCGTGACGAGGAGCTGGAAGCGCACGATTTATGGTCGCAATCACCAGAACGAACCCAGGCACCTGCTGCAACGCAGGGAGAGGTGCCAGAAGTGGAGTCAGAGGAGGAAGGTGGCTTTGTGGAGGAGGAGGAGGAGGACCAACAGGAGCAGGCTTCCCAGGGGGCTAGTGGTGACCTTTTGGGGACCCCTGGTCTTGTACGTGGCTGGGGGGAGGAGACCGTGGATGATGCAGTCCTTGATAATGAGGAAGCGGAGATGGATAGCTCTGCATCCAACCTTGTGAGAATGGGGTCTTTCATGCTGGCATGCCTGTTGAAGGACCCCCGTATCAAGAGGCTTAAGGAGAAGGACCTGTACTGGGTCGCAACGCTACTAGACCCTCGGTACAAGCATAAAGTGGCAGAAATGTTACCAACATACCACAAGTCCGAAAAGATGCGGCATTTACAAACCAGCCTGCAAAACATGTTGTACAATGCTTTTAAGGGTGATGTCACTTCAGGAACTCATCAACATTCCAGGGGCAGAGGTGCCAGTAATCCTGCCACGAGCACACCTGCAAGGACAAAGCCCTTTGGCCGGTCTGTAACATCAGACATGCAAATGTTTTTCTGTCCAAGGCAGCGCCACAACCCTTCTGGATCCACCCTCAAAGAACGCCTCGACCGGCAGGTAGCGGACTACCTGGCATTAACTGCAGATATCGACACTCTGAGGAGCGATGAACCCCTGGACTACTGGGTGCGCAGGCTTGATCTGTGGCCAGAGCTGTCACAATTTGCCATGAACCTCTTGTCTTGCCCAGCCTCAAGTGTGCTCTCAGAAAGGACCTTCAGTGCAGCAGGAGGGATTGTAACTGAGAAGAGAACTCGCCTAGGTCACAAAAGTGTCGATTACCTGACCTTTATTAAAATGAATGAGGGGTGGATCTCGGAGGGTTACTGCACGCCGGAAGACTTGTTCTGACTTCTATGCAGCTGTCCTTCTCTTCAAGCCTCATGACTCCACACACAGCTGTCCTTTAGCGTCCTCCTCCCTCCGCCACCGTTACAAACTAGGGTGCAAACCCTACTGGTTTAATTTTTTCTGGCCTCTGTGCTTCAGTGGCTGCGTCCAAAAAAACGGGGCAAACAATGTCTACAAGGTCAACGTATGGCGAAAAATTACTATTTTCAGCATTTATATGGCATATTTTTTCTGGCAACTGTGCTTCAGTGGCTGCGTCCAAAAAAATGCATATTTTCTGCATTTATATGGCATAATTTTTCTGGCCTCTGTGCTTCAGTGGCTGCAACCAAAAAAATGCATATTTTGTCCATTTATATGGCATAATTTTTCTAGCCTCTGTGCTTCAGTGGCTGCAACCAAAAAAATGCATATTTTCTCCATTTATATGGCATAATTTTTCTAGCCTCTGTGCTTCAGTGGCTGCAACCAAAAAAATGCATATTTTCTCCATTTATATGGCATAATTTTTCTGGCCTCTGTGCTTCAGTGGCTGCAACCAAAAAAATTTATATTTTCAGCATTTATATGGCATAATTTTTCTGTCAACTGTGCTTCAGTGGCTGCGACCAAAAAAATGCATATTTTCTGCATTTATATGGCATAATTTTTCTGGCCTCTGTGCTTCAGTGGCTGCAACCAAAAAAATTTATATTTTCAGCATTTATATGGCATAATTTTTCTGGCAACTGTGCTTCAGTGGCTGCGACCAAAAAAATGACTATTTTCAGCATTTATATGGCATATTTTTTCTGGCCTCTGTGCTTCAGTGGCTGCGGCCAAAAAAACTGGGCAAACAATGCCTACAAGGTCAACGACGTTGACCTTGTAGGCATTGTTTGCCCAGTTTTTTTGGCCGCAGCCACTGAAGCACAGAGGCCAGAAAAAATATGCCACATAAATGCTGAAAATAGTCATTTTTTGCCATACGTTGACTCAACGTATATGGCAAAAAATGGCTATTTTCAGCATTTATATGGCATATTTTTTCTGGCAACTGTGCTTCAGTGGCTGCGTCCAAAAAAACTGGGCAAACAATGTCTACAAGGTCAACGTATGGCGAAAAATTACTATTTTAAGCATTTATATGGCATATTTTTTCTGGCAACTGTGCTTCAGTGGCTGCGTCCAAAAAAAACTGGGCAAACAATGTCTACAAGGTCAACGTATGGCGAAAAATGACTATTTTCAGCATTTATATGGCATATTTTTTCTGGCAACTGTGCTTCAGTGGCTGCGTCCAAAAAAACTGGGCAAACAATGCCTACAAGGGCAACGTATGGCAGTTGTTTAAAGAGAACAGTAGATTACTAGCCAGCAAAGCTACCTAAGCTAAAATGTCCCTCAAATCCCTGCAGACTTCTGTCCCTCCAATACAGAGCAGTATCAAGCAGATTACTAGCCAGCAAACTTACTATCATCTGTCCCTGAAATCACTAACAGCTCTCCCCCTACACTATCTCTTCCAAGCACACACAGGCAGATTTTTCAGATACATTTTTGCCCTTGATCCCCCTCTGGCATGCCACTGTCCAGGTCGTTGCACCCTTTAAACAACTTTAAAATCATTTTTCTGGCCAGAAATGTCTTTTTTAGATGTTAAAGTTCGCCTTCCCATTGAAGTCTATGGGGTTCGCGAACCGTTCGCGAACCGCTCGCATTTTTGCGCAAGTTCGCGAATATGTTCGCGAACTTTTTTTCCGACGTTCGCTACATCCCTAACAGAGGATATCATGATAATCTAGTTGTAGGGATCCTCAAACTACCACCACATTTCAGGTGGTGATAATTCTATGGTTCTACAGCATCAATAGCTGTACTTGCATACTATTGCCCAATAGCTTCAACTTTTATTTAGTTCCATTTTTGTATGTGGAACTGGTTAAACGATATGTGTACATAAACCAGGAGAACAGTATATCATAGCTAGAGGAACTACTGAATTATGTTGTGTTTAATTCTCACTCTTTAGGATTTGTTCTTCCAGGAATCTGTTAATTAACAACAGCAAACATAGGGGACCAGTTCTCCAATTTATTATTCCAAAACAACATATTACTCTACAAATGAACATGGAATTATTAACTGGAACAAAAAACATTAAATCATATAATTGTACTAAAGAGAGATGAGAAGAAATATTTTCATGCTAACAAATAGAAAATGAATATGACTACACATATTATTAAGATTCCATAATCGTGCTTTTTCCTTGCTGAACAGCAAAATCTTTATGTCTATGATATTTACACTGACTCCATTCATTTACCTTAACCAGAGCTCCCAAAACAAAATGAGAAGTCTTTTTAATGTGCCCTTCAACATTGCCATCCATTCCATCCACAGCAGGAGCCTGTAATGAGTAATGCTATTATTGCTGCAGTAGAATTCCCATGGAAGCAATACACTTCTAAAATGATAGTAATTAGGATTTGTTATCTCTTGCTGCTAAACTTTCATTATTGCAAAAGAAACTCATTTTATACACTAGTCATTTCACTGATTAGGTGGTCAGTAAGATTAATAATAATAATGTAATAACCTAAATCTAAAAAAAGAACAAAAAATAATTAAGTGATAGATTTCAGCAGTAACAATTGCCTAATCAGCACTTTAATTTGCATTGTTTTATTGAAGATGCTTGCACTCATGATGCCGTTATCTAAATTTTCTTCTATTAACTCTTATAATGTATTTACTAACATCAGTTAACTTTAATTAGTCTTATGTTGAAAGCCAGTAAGGTATTATACTTTTATAAAAAAAAATTTTCATTGCCAAGTTGTTTGCCCAACAGAAATCTTTCAAATTTCAAATTACTAGCACATTGTATTTCACCAGAGTGCGCAAGTAGTTTTGTCCTAAGACTTATTGATACCAACTAAAATATCATTAATCCTTATTGGAAGCAAAACTAGCCTATTGGGTTTATTTAATGATTACTGGTGAATTTATCCCGTTTCGCAGGAAAATTAGTGAATTTCCCGCGAAATTCGCGAAACGTTGAAAAACTGCTGAAAAGTCAATGGGTGTCAACATTATTTTGATGCGGGTCAATTTAGACTATTTTGGCCAAATTCATTAAAGTCAATGGGCGTCTGAATAATATTGACGCGGGACAATGTTTATGCGCGAGACTATAATGATGCGTGCCCAAAAATTTTTGACGAGCCAGAAAAAGCTCTAGAAGCTCTCTGTTTGTTTAGGATAGCAGCTGCCAAATTAACTTGGTGTGACATCACTTCCTGCCTGAGTCTCTCCCTGCTCACTTATAGCTCTGGGCTCAGATTACAGCAGCAAAGGGAGGGGGCGGAAGAGGAGCAAACTGAGCATGCTCACGCCCGGGGCAAGGAGTTTTAAGCTGAAGGCAGAAAGTCTGATACAGAAGCTCATGTAAAAAAGAAATGGAAAGAAATGTAGTGTTTCTTTTAACAGAGGATTCAGAGCAGCATTAATTTGAGGATTTACTGGTATATTTAGGTGGACCTTTCTGATAAACTTATTAACCTTTCTTTAAATTGTTTGTTATTGAACAGTGGTAAAAATAGAGATATTTTGCATGTTCCAAACTGTTTGAGATTTGTATACATTTCAACCCAATCTTTAGCAAATGCCTTGAGACTTGCCAGGTTGGACAGGTATGGCACCTGTTATCCAGAATTCTTGGGACCTGGGGTTTTCTGGATAATGGATCTTTCTGTTATTTGGGTCTTCATTGTGTAAGTCTACTAGAAAATCATGTAAACATTAAACAAACCCAATAGGCTGGTTTTACTTCCAATATGGATTAATTATATATCAGTTTGGATAATGTACAAGCTACTGTTTTATTATCACAGAGAAAAAGGAAATCATGTTTCAAAAAAATGTGGAATATTTGAACACACTGGAGTCTATGGGAGACAGCAATTCCGTAATTCAGAGCTTTCTGAATAATGGGTTTCCAGGTAATTTATCCAATATCTGTATGATCAAATCAGTGGTAGGTTAAGTGCACTGTTGGTATCAGGTTAATCATTTTAGTAGTGTTTTATTTGGATTTTTATATATTCAGATAATTAGTTGTAATTTTTTTTTGAGCTTCTTACATCCTGTGCTGTTATTAAACTTTGTACAGGTATGGGACCTTTTATCCAGAATGCTCGGGACCTGGGGTTTTCCGGATAAATGATCTTTCCGTAATTTGGTTCTTCATGCCTTAAATCTACTAGAAATTCATTTAAACATTAAATAAACCCAATAGGCTGGTTTTGCTTCCAATAAGGATTAATTATATTTTAGCTGGGAAGTTCAAGCTATTGTTTTATTATTACAGAGAAAAAGGAAATTATTTTAAAAAATTTTGATTATTTGGATAAAATCAAGTCTATGGGAGGATAGCCATTCCGTAATTCAGAGCTTTCTGGATATCGGGTTTCCGGATAAGGGATCCTATACCTATAATACTTGTATTTTTACAATATAGGCTTAGGGATATAAATAGGAGAATGTTTCAATATAAGTTTTTTTTCTACTTACCCCAAAATAACCACTTTTAATTCAACTTCCTATGATTTGAAATGTAAGCATAATCTAGGGGTTCAGGAAGCTGATGCTTCAAAAGCAAGTGGGAACGGATTAAAAATAAAGGAAAAGCAGTCTGCCCTTTTAATGACCGCCCTTCATTTTACACACAATATGACTTCTCCATCTAATGACATGCAGACCAAAGACTTTTTCATTTTTATTATATTAAAACCTATTTCATATTGAACTTTTTTTTCTAACTGGATGTTAATTTGGAAAAAATCCTTATGAAGAAACCATATTCTGTATTTAAAAAGATATTAGAAAAGCAATGAAAAATAGCTCATTTTTTCTTATTATCAAGCATAATTGTTTTGGGATAAACAACTGAACTTCCAAAAACAATCTCCATTATTAACAAAAATCCATTCATTATGTTCTTTAAAAATAAAGCGAGTAGACATGTTGCTTTAGCTCATTGAAATGTTTGTATAAAACTTTGTATTCAAACTTATCTTAATATGCATTTCTCTGTATTTTCTTTAGGTTAAATTGAGGTAATCAATTAACATATGTTATTATAGCCATGAAAAATAAGGCTCCTGAGAATCTGATCATATCCATTGCCAGCTGTAGGAATATGTATTTTTCAATTATGACACATGGAAAATGTTCTAATTAGTGAGAAAGTACTTTCTAAAGAAAAGAACATAATGAACTTCTGCAAGGTCCGTGCTGCTATATTTTGACAAAGGCAATTAGGAATATTCTGAATTCTATCCATTTTTTTTACCATATGCCCAGTAAAAAAAAAAGAATTACCATTATTTCATTATTTTGCAGCAATGAAACTGTTAATGACTTAGGGGGAAATGTAATAAAATTTGCAAAGAGAATACATTTGCAAATAAAAATGTCGCAATGTAATATTCTTCATTATGCTTTTATTGTATTGAGAATCTCATTTGCACATTATGGACCTTTAAACCTGCTTGAAGGTGGCGTAAACTTTTGGAGCAAACGTAACTTTCTAATTAAGAAGTTGTATTACATACACTGCTCGCTATCGCAAACGATAAATTTGTAGTCGGTAACCTATTGTCATGTGAGAGGCAAAGGGGTAAATTCACTAAGATGCGAAGTTGTGCCAGGCGCAACTTCACCGCACTTCGCCGCACTTCGCCACACTTCGCCAGGCGTATTTTCACCAGCGCTCCGCAAATTCACTAAAATCCAAAGTTGCGCACAGGGGTAGCGTAAGTTTTCGAAGTTGCTCTAGCGTTAATTCGCCAAGTGAAACAAAGTTTCTCTAGCGATGGTTCATTTGCATATGGCGCGAAATTTCAATGGAGGAACACGTATCACCACTTCAAATGCCTAGAAAACCTTCAAATCAGCAAATATAAATTTTATTTTGCCCTACACATGTGCCCACTGTCTAGGTAAGTTGCCATGAGTCAGGAAATGTAGGGGGGAAGGAGGGGAGCCCCTAAAAAAATTTTGATCTTTTTCAGCCTATCACCAATCATGTAGAAAACACGCCAATCATGTAGAAAACAATCCCTATCTATTGCGCTTCGCCCGGTCTGAGGTGGCGAAGGAAGTCTAGCGTAAAAGGTAGCGTTCAGTACACTGCGCATGTTAGTGAATTTGCGTAGTTACATCGCTATCGAAAATTCGCCTGGCGTAAGTGTGCGAAGTAACACTAGCGAATTTACGCCAGCATTCGTTAGTGAATTTGCGAAGTACCAAAAATGCCAAACGCTAGCAAATTGACGCTAGCGTTCGGCACTTCGGCGCTTAGTGAATTTGCCCCAAAGAGTTCGCCAAGGCAAAATTTTTCACTTTGCAAACATTAATTTGCATTGCGAATGCATTGCAAACAATTTTTGGGTCAGCAACCAATATAGATTCCTCCATTAATGTTTTACTAGGGCTATGCAAATGTCTACATATCTTAGAGTTCTAGGGGCAAATTTACTTATGGTCGAATATCGAGGGTTCGACTGCCGAATTGAAATCCTTCGACTTCGAATATTGAAGTCGAAGGATTCAGCGCAATTCGTTCGATTGAACGATCAAAGGAATAATCGTTTGATCGAATGATTAAATCCTTCGAATCGAACGATTCGAAGGATTTTAATCCATCGACCGAAGGATTATCCTTCGATCAGAAAATTGTTAGGAAGCCTATGGGGACCTTCCCCATAGGCTAACATTAGCCTCGGTAGGTTTTAGGTGGCAAACTAGGGGGTCAAAGTTTTTTTAAAGAGACAGTACTTCAACTTCAATCGAATGGTCGAATAGTCGAACGATTTTTAGTTTGAATCGTTCGATTCGAAGTCTAAGGGCGTAGTCGAAGGTCGAAGTAGCCCATTCGATGGTCGAAGTAGCCAATAAAAACATTTGAAATTTGAACTATTTTTCCTCTATTCCTTCACTCGAACTAAGTAAATGGGACCCCTAGGGGCCGATTCACTAAATTCGAGTGAAGGGTTCGAATTAAAAAAAATTCGGATTTCGAAGTTTTTTTGGGCTACTTCGACCATCGAATGGGCTACTTCGACCTTCGACTACGAAAATCGAACGATTCGAACTAAAAATCGTTCGACTATTCGACCATTCGATAGTCGAAGTACTGTCTCTTTAAGAAAAACTTCAACCCCCTACTTCGGCAGCTAAAAGCTACCGAAGTCAATGTTAGCCTATGGGGGGTAGCCCCATAGGCTTGCCTGGGATTTTTTGATCGAAGGATTTTCCTTCGATCGTTGGATTAAAATCCTTTGAATCGTTCGATTCGAAGGATTTAATCGTTCGATCGAATGAAAAATCCTTCGATCGATTGATCGCAGGATTTGCACAAAAACATTCGACTTCGATATTCGAAGTCGAACGATTTTAGTTCCTAGTCGAATATCGAGGGTTAATTAACCCTCGATATTCGACCCTTTGTGAATCGGCCCCCTAGTGTCCAAGCACTACAGGAAGAAGAAGAGTGAACTTAAGAGAATAGGTGTCAGGAATCTAAAAGCTGGAGAGTTTGATAATCAGTAGACCCATTCAAAATGATAAGTAGAATGTGACTTTGCTGGGAGTTTTTTTATTAAAGTCTGAATGCCAAAAATGAAAAAAATGATAAAATCTGCCTTTTTTGAGATTTTTTAAACCCAGAGGATGAGAAAAGTCTGAATACGGCATCTCAGACCTGCCAAGGCTATATATAAGTCAATGTGAGATGTCCCTATCCTATTTAGAAGTTTCTGTGGTCTTTGACATTTTCGGGAAAAAGTCTGAAAAAATTGAGCAATTCGGGAGAAAAATCTGAAAAAATTTACTTTTCTGTAAAACGTTCGGGAAATTCGATTTGGGAAAAAAATCTGAAAAAATTGTAGTATTCAAATTATCACTCTATTTTTTTGTGTTTGTCCCCGGTCCAATTCTAGTTTGGTTGGACTTTTTTCATTAAAATAGTCAGATAAATTCAGAATTTGATAGATAAGGCCCCCAGTGTTCAAAATTAGTTTTCCCATTTTTAATCAATCAAGTTTTTGAGATTTAAATTTTTTAATAAATAAACACACATGGGCTCATTTATAAAGATTGTGCAGAGCAAATTGATTCGACACAGGAAATATATTTGCACTGCACATGGTTTTATTTATTAAGCTGGATAAGAGTGTGCAAAGTGCAAAGAGAATTACAATTTTTTTCGCACTGCAAATGCCCATAAGAGCTTTTCAAATATGGCAAAAATCGCAAATTGCAAATATTTATGCGAACACTCAAGAATTTGAGTTATGCCAAAATTTTTCACAAAACAGTTTTCGCAAGTTGCAAATTTATTTACTGCCAATACTTTTTTTGCTCACAAAGACTCACGCAAACACCCATCTCATTTGCGTATTTTTTTGCACAATGTAAATTCGCAAAAAATGGAAAGAAGGGCACAGCAGTGCAATATTTAGGGCTCAGGAAAAAACATGGGCAAATAACCATTTGCGAAAAAATATGCACTGCACGAACTGTATAAATGACCCCACAGAGTTTTGTGAGTTTTAGAGTTAAATTAAGTTAAATTAAAAAAAACAAAAAAATTCACAAATCTGAATTATGATATATGAGTTGCAAAGCCTAAGTATACATTTTTATGATGTGCTATAAAGATTCTACATTGTTCCTGTCAGCCACATTGAGAAGGTCTATAGGAATTAGTTTATGGCCAAACAGCTGTTGCTGCTGTGCAAAAATGAACATAGTCATGGTGCAAATTGATTACATTTATTAAACATACTTGAGTTCAAACACACTCCTTGCACTTCCACATAGTTGAGCTCAGTGTTGGTAAATCCATCCCTCCTCCTGTTCTGAATTGCTCCCAAGTGTGCCTGTTGATTCAGGGGATCTCTGGAGATACTGCTACATCAAGATAGCAGTTGCTTCAGGGTTCCAACAGCAGGTTTCATTAATAAGATCAGCATACTTGTGCCCGTTTTGACTCCATCTGATATAAAAAATGTCAGTGCATTTGTCTTTGTATTTTCGAAATCAGTGACCCCCAACCAGTGGCTCCTGAGCAATATGTTGCCTACAAACTCCAGGCCAGAACTAGGGTTAGGTAGAAGAGACACGTGCCTAGGGTACAGCAGCTGGGAGGCACCAGATACATACCTATTCTGCTGCCTACCCCTGTTCAGAGGCCACTGATTGGGGATTGCTAATATAGAAGATACACCTGGTTGTCAGTGTGCCCAGTCATACACGAGTGTGTGCATAAGTCTGGGGCTGAGAGCTGGTCAGCTGTGTTGCCTAGGGATGTTGCTCCCAGTGGCTTCAAAGCAGGTTCTTATTTTTGAATTCTTGGCATGAAGGCAAGTTTTGGTTGCATAAAAACCAGCTGTACTGTGGAACAGAGGCTGCCACTCCACATAGGGGTTTCTATACAGCCAATTATAGCCCTTATTTGGTACTCCCAGGAACCTCTTTCTTGCTTGTGTTGCTCCCCATTCCCCTACTCTTTTTACATTTGAATGTGGCACATGCGTATAAAACATTTGGGACCCCTGTTTCAAATGCTCACTATGGTACCATGCCTGTTTATAAACAAAGCAAAGCCCTGACATGAAAAGTGATTTGACAATAGGCGACTGTGGAGGATATTTCCTTGGACAGAATGCAGAATTACTATGTTTTTACCTTTGGGAAAAAGCCATGTTTATTATTTATTTAAAATACTGCATTGCAACAAAAACAATCATTTCATTTCAGGTGGGCCAGCAGAAGAAGATTATCTAAATACACATCCAGAACATAAATATGTACAATCACTATATTCCCCATGTTGGAGAGGACATTTTCGAAGTTACCCCTTAATGATTGCACAAAGACTTGCTAAATATTCTGTGTTCAACAGCAGGGTCTGTAGTGAAATTTCAGCCCGGGCATGTGATGTGTAAGGTCATGTAGTATAAATGTAGTTAATAGTAATATACTGATACCAAAGTTAGTCCACATGTTTACATGTTTACAGCACAAGTCATTTTCTTAATTATTGAATTGTTCCAAGAGGACCATATCCAACGTTCTCAGGCCAAACATAATGACATCATAGAATACACATGAGGTATGTTATGATAACGATCTGTTAGGTATTATTTTTGAGGGACATACTTATTTAATGATGGCAGAACAAACAAACAATTTTCATAAACCTTTTTAGAATATAATTGAAACATTTCGCTCAAGGTTTGCATTCATCTATAAATTCAGGATTCATTTCTAATGTATCTAATTATTATAATGTAAGGTTTGATCTCATTTCATTTACACTACCGAACTTAAAAATCTTTGCACCGTTAAACTTGCTTTCAAGCTCTGTGTACTGATCCCCTTATTTAAACACATCATATATAGAGATGGCGCGAACTGTTCGCCGGCGAACTTGTTCGCGCGAACATCGGGTGTTCGCGCTCGCCGGAAGTTCGCGAACGTCGCGCGACGTTCGCCATTTTGGGTTCGCCATTGTTGGCGCTTTTTTTTGCCCTCTCACCCCAGACCAGCAGGTACATGGCAGCCAATCAGGAAGCTCTCCCCTGGACCACTCCCCTTCCCTATAAAAACCGAAGCCCTGCAGCTTTTTTTCACTCTGCCTGTGTGTGCTGAAGAGATAGTGTAGGGAGAGAGCTGCTGCCTGTTAGTGATTTCAGGGACAGTTGAAAGTTTGCTGGCTAGTAATCGTTTTGATACTGCTCTGTTATTGGAGGGACAGAAGTCTGCAGGGGTTTGAGGGACATTTAAGCTTAGGTAGCTTTGCTGGCTAGTAATCTACCTTCTACTGCAGTGCTCTGTATGTAGCTGCAGTGGGCAGCTGTCCTGCTTCTGATCTCATCTGCTGACTGCTGCAATAGCAATAGTCCTTGTAAGGACTGCTTTTATTTATTTTTTTGTTCCAATACAGAGCAGTATCAAGCAGATTACTAGCCAGCAAACTTACTATCATCTGTCCCTGAAATCACTAACAGCTCTCCCCCTACACTATCTCTTCCAAGCACACACAGGCAGATTTTTCAGATACATTTTTGCCCTTGATCCCCCTCTGGCATGCCACTGTCCAGGTCGTTGCACCCTTTAAACAACTTTAAAATCATTTTTCTGGCCAGAAATGTCTTTTTTAGATGTTAAAGTTCGCCTTCCCATTGAAGTCTATGGGGTTCGCGAACCGTTCGCGAACCGCTCGCATTTTTGCGCAAGTTCGCGAATATGTTCGCGAACTTTTTTTCCGACGTTCGCTACATCCCTAATCATATATTATACACTGTAACCAATGTTTATATTTCCTTTAATGAACTACCAAGAGAGCCAATTAAACCATCAAAGGGTCCTTGTTCTGCAACTTGTCAATTAACTGTATGTGCACTGATCACTTTTCGACATCTATTCAAAGAAACCAAAAATATTTGCTTTATGAAAAAAATGCTTATACTGAAAAATTTTGAGTTTAAAAATGAAACCAACTCACCCTGCCGATGATGTCACAAAAGGGGCCGGGGCAAGTAGTCACAAGGCTATAAAACCAGAACCCGGAAGCCGGCAATGTAAGGTGACAGGCGGGGAGAGCAGGAAGAAGCACTAGACCCGCAAATGGGGGGGGGGCGAGGTCTGCCCAAACCTGACTGACCCACGGGTATCAGGCCAGCCCGCAAATCACAACTTCCCATAGTGCATAGCTTTCTGGATAATGGGTTTCGGGATAACGGATCCATTACCTGTACTAACAACTACCAACAACAAAGCAGGAACTGTTTATTATTATATGTCATTCTTCTTGTTATTATGGATAAAAAGCTGACTTTGTAGAAAATAAGAGACAATATCTTGTCTTTTTCTATGACTTATCACCATGGGAAGATAGGGAAAGAATTATGAGACCATAACCTACAGATAAAATATATTTTAGAAATGTTTACATTGAACTTCTATCTTATAATGACATAATGCATTATCAAAACATTTTAGAGTACTCGAGATTTCAAGGAAACTTGTATAGCTCGTGCAAAAGATTGCAGTCATGTGCTGGAGCTATGACAACTATTTATGTTCCTTAAAGAGTTTAATTCAGTTATGAAACAGAGAAGGTCAAAAATACTAATTGAGGAAAGAGATACTTCAAAACATACTATTGAAGACATGTCAAAATAATATGCTAACATGAAACATTCAAATTTACAAGCACTTCAGACAGCAGTGCAAGAGCATTAAGGGTCGCAAACATCTTGGATGAACAATATAAAATATCAAAAGTTTAAAACTCTATAATCAATAAGTATACGTTAGCTAAGACTGTTCAACATAGGGTTGCCACCTCTCTACTTTTGACCCGAACAGCCCTGTTTTTAAAAACTGCCTCCCAAATTTTCCAAATTAGGAAAAATCAGTAGGACTCTCTAAGATTTATGCAGTAATCGGTCAATCGCTAATCTCTGTGTCATAGAGGCACCCCTGTGACATCACTATTCAGCCCCTCTCCACCCCCCTATAGCGTAACTATCCTCCCCTCCCTGCCCCCTGCCCAGAGTAAGAATCCCATAAAAATGGCAACCCTAGTTCAACAATAAAACGGAATAAAAACAGAATAAAAATGAAGGGAATGTAAGCAAACGAAAAATAATTATCTGAAAACTGTCAGGCTATGCTGGGATTCGAACCAGGGACCTTTGGGCTTCTGGCTCGATGCCTTAAAGGGCATGTCAAGTCTAAAATAGAATAAGGCTAGAAATGCTGTATTTTGTATACTAAATATAAACATGAACTTACTGCACCACAAGCCTAATCAAACAAAAAATTTATGCTTTCAAAGTCGGCTACTGGGGGTCACCATCTTGTAACTTTGTTAAACATCTTTGCAAGACTAAGACTGTGCACATGCTCAGTGTGGTCTGGGCTGCTTAGGGATCGTCATAAACAAAGCTGCTTGAGTTCTGCATGGCTGGGAAGTAAGACGGGGGCTCTCCCTGCTGTTCATAAGTATGATTGTTTCCCTGCTCAGCAGTTAGGGACCATATGACAATTCCTATCCACAGCAGTAAATGAAGGGAGAATTTCACTGCATACAGTCAGGTTTCTTATAAAAATGGTACACATTTTTTAATTAAAGTATATTGGAGATAGGGTTCTTTTTCATCAAAGAAAGTAAAAATGGGATTTTATTTTTTTGCCTTTACATGCCCTTTAACCACTGGACCTGCAGGGCCACTCGCTATATATTACCTGGCCTTTGCAGGCCCAGCCCAGCAGCAGCCTGATTGGTTTGCAGTCAGCCAATGAGGACTGACTCTGCCCTATTTAAGGCCAGCCCTCCGAACACTCCTTGCCTGAGCATTGGTTCCTATCCTAGTAGTGTGGCATTGTCCCTAGCTATGGGTTCCTGTTCTAGCCTCCTTCCTATTCTGTCTTGCCTTGTCTTATCTTTTCTGAACCCTTCCCTGTCTTGTCCGGCCTGGCTCTGAACTTTGATCTGCCTCTGCTTCCCCGTTCAGTTCTGCTCCAGTCCGGCTTTAAAACTTGATCTTTCCTTGCTTTAACCTTCGCTTGACCTTACCCTGCTCAGGTTTCCTTGCTATTCTGAATCTTGCTCTGCTCCTCACTCCACACCTGACCTTGCCTTAACCTTTTTCTGCCTTGACTTGACTTTGGCTTTCTGGTTCCTACTTCCTGTTCTGTTCTGACTTGTACCCTGTCTATATCTTCCTTCGTCTCGCTCTGCCTTTTCCAGTCCTCTCGCTATCTAGTCCTCTCACTATCTCGTCCTTTCCTGCCATCTGCTCCAGTCTCCTCCCGCTATCCAGTCCTAATGTTCCCAATCTCAAGTCTTCTCCCGAGCTACGCCCGCACCATCCTATTTTATACATCTAGTCTGCTTCTGTCTCCTGATCTACGCCCGCACCATCCAGTCCTAATCCAAATCCAGTCTGTTCCTGTCCTGACCTTCCCCCTCTTCTTCATGTCTAGTCCAGTCCTGATCTTCACCCTCTCCATCCTGTTCTGTTCTGCACCTGTTCCAGTCTGATTCATTTTAAGTCAATTTGCTGTTTCCTTGTCTGATAATCTACTGTATATATTTTTCCCAACTAATCCTTGCTGGGGCTTCCATAGAAACAAATACAATGTTTACCACTAAAATTCTAACATCACTAGATGGGTAAAAGCTACATGCAAATTGGTTTCTATGAGTTAATGTGCCTTTGCTGCAACCTCTCTCCTTAAACATTAAAAGGAGGATGATCTGAATTTCCCAGTTATTCATCTGACTTGGACAGGTTAAAACAAAACAAGGGAAAGTTGTGCTCAACATTCATTTTTAAAACCATTAGGCAGGGTTGCAATGAGGCTGTGACCACAAAATACATATAGACAAATACAAGATTTCTCTGCACTCAACCCATTATCAATATATTTAAGACAGAGACATTTTGTGCATACTGCTACTGAAAATGCTTTACCCTTTAAACAAAACAGGGATTGTCTGTCCATATATTGCAATATATTTAAGCTGGCCAATACCTGGCCAGTCCTACACTCAATTTTCATCTGATTCGTTAAGAATTCTATTGATTCATTATACATTTTACAAAGAGACTACACTTTACCTGCAACTTACTTGCTGCTTTCAAAGTAAAACTCCCAAACTTCCCTACCCTTTTATTAGACACCAGTGGGATCACCTGACTATAGCTGTGAAGGGTGGGGGCTACAACATGGAGCTGGAAACAGGTCAAATTCAGAGGACCTCTTGTATTTGTGTGTGTATATATATATATATATATATATATATATATATATATATATATATATACACACATATATATGTATGTGTGTGTGTATAAATATAAAAAAATACAAAAAACATATTTTGGAACAATTCAGTTTGGAACCACAATACCATGAAAACACTATGGGATAAAAAGGTATGTGCTTCTTCTTGACAGCCTATGATGAATTTGTTCCATTACAAGGACATAGGTGTAAACGTACACTTCTAGTTCTGTTGTCATAGCTCAGTGAATGACCAATGGGCTTATGTATGCAATAAACTGTAAATAAAATGTGTGTGTGTTTGTGTAAGTGTGTGTGTGTGCATGTATTCATGTGTAGGGGGGTTGTATATTGGAGCCTGGCTAATAAAGACTTCAGCCTAAACAAAAGACTATATGGCAGGGGTGCCCAAACTTTTTGCAACGATGGCCAGATTTGGTGAGGTGAAAATGTGTGGGGGCCGACCATTCAGCCCAACATTCTTTGAACAATGAACATTAAATTATAGGAATTGCGTAATTGTAGCAGTAATATTTGGGCACATTAGTGAAATGATCTGCCACTTGGTCTATACTGCTGCCTGTGTGCTGAAGGTGTTAGCAATAGACACGTACTGGAACATAGCGACGTCATACTACTTTAGTTTACTGTACTGGCACGGCAGTACGGATATTGACACCTTCAGCCCTAAAGAAGTATTCGAAAACAGTGCATCTGTACATGCCAGTACGTGTCTTGTGTATTGCTAACACCTTCAACTCACAGGCAGCAGTAGTTGCAGATCATTTCACTAATGTGCCTTAATATTACTGCTATGGAATTCCTGATCACACTGTGCTGGGGGGGCCTCATTATTATTAATTTCATGATGGAAGCTGAGGGCCAGTGTAAATTTGAAAATGGGCTGCAATTGGCCCCCGGGCCACACTTTGGACATGCCGGCTATATGGGTTATTCTTCCTATACTGTAATATATTATTTCAGTATGTTGCTATATTGTTCTTGTATTTCATGCAGCAAAGATACAGACCAACATTGTACGTAGTACTGTGAATCCATAGTGACTTCTACTTGTATTTGTGCATTCGTTTTATTAATAAAGACTATGCAAAATCTCTCTCTATAGCTGTGCTCAGTTGGCTGCTGCTTGGGGAATTGAAAGAGACCTGGAAATCTTTCCTTTAGAAGGGATTTATATGAATTGTGATAACAGGGAGGGACATACTTGGGTATATAGGTTTAAGCATAAGATTTAATATTAGTAATTGGCCCCTATGTCCAAAAGCATTACTACTGATTGCATAGATTGTGCCAAGGGATGCCTTGCTTATTCGTTTCCTATTTATATCATTAGTATTAATTTGGGCAAATCTTGTCATTGTTTCACAATAAAGCAAATATCTGCCAGTAATGCCCTGACACTATAAGGAAAATTGGTATTGAAATCATTGAGTCTCTCCTAAAGTACTTCTAATATGTGCAAATCTCCTGGCTGAAACCTACACTGACATTTTCAATGCTTCCCTCAGACAGGCTTTAATACCCCGCTGTTTTAAAACCTCCATGATTATACCGGTACCAAAGAAATCTAAAATCGAAGGCTAAATGACTACAGACCAATTACATTAACATCAGTTGCTATGAAGTACCTTGAAAAAATGCACCTGGACCCCTTCCTTATACTGGTGAGTGTTTTTTACTTTGAGACCTGAGAAGACTCTATTACATCTACCTATTGGTGTTTATGATACTACTGTGCTCGGCCTCATCCAAGACAATGATGAAACCGGAATACAGAGAGCTAGTGCTCGACATCACTGAATATAGCAAAGAGCATGACCTGGTCCTAAAAACATTGTAAAAACAAAAGAGTTGATCATAGATTTCAGGAAACACCCAGATAAACACGATCCCTTACAAATCAAAATAGAGCAGGTTGAAAGCATTACATTTCTAGGTCTACACATTGCAAATTCTTTAAAATGGACTGGCAACACTAAGGCCATAATCCACAAAGCTCATCAACGTCTTCATTTCCTCAGAAAACTGAAAAGTTGTGGAACCAACAGGTCTGCACAAATCACCTTCTATAGAGCCACGATCGAAAGCATTCTAACTGGCAACATAGCAGTGTGGTATGGTAGCATCACACAGCAGGAAAAAACCTCTCCCCATAGGGTGGTAAAAACTGCTGAACGAATCATCTCCACCAAACTTCCATCATTGTCCGATCTAGACACAGCCAGATGCAAGAACAAAACTAAAGCCATTACCTGCAACCAGAGTCACCCAGGACATAAAATATTCATTTGGCATAACCCCAATTACTCATTGAGGCACAGGAGGCCCAAAAGCATAAGAACCAGAAGCAAAAGACTATTCCAAGAGCTGTCAGACTAACTGCAAATGAGTCCTACGGATAAGAAAGAAGAAACCTTCAGGAATCGCCTATCCCAACCAATCATCTAGTCCCAACAAACTAAATGGTCTAATTTGTACTTCCTGCACTTTATGTTTACTATTTATTATTCTTATACTCTGTATCTTTGTATCCCACATATATTGTAAATATCAATATATTGTTAAAAATCAATGTGTGTCTCACTGCACTGTGCTGCAAAAGAAATTCCTATGTACTCTTCGTACAAAGGGCAATAAATAACTACTTGACTTGACTTGATTATTCCTTCATGGCAGACAAAAATACACTTTAACACTCGTCTACTTTCTGTGGTCCTTTTGCTTTTCTTTTTCTACAGTAGTGTCTTTCATCCATCTCTTTAAAGGAACAGTAACACAGAAAAATGGAAGTGGTTTGAAGGAATGATAATATAAGGTACTGTTACTCTGCAGTAGTAAAATGTGTGTGTTTGCTTTAGTGATTCCACTGGTGTCTAATAAAAGGGAAGCCAAGTTTGAGAGTTTTACTTTGAAAGCAGCTACTATTTTGCAGGTAAAACCTAGTCCCTTTGTAAAATGTATAATGAAGCAATAGAATTCTTAATGAATCAGATGAAAATTAAGTGTAGGACTGGCCAGATATGGAATGACTTTGACGTAGTTGGCCAGCTTAAATATATTGCAATATCTGGACAAACAATCCCTATTTTATTTAAAGGGGAAGGCATTTTTCAGTAGCAGTATGCACAAAATATCCGAGTCTTAAATATATTGATAATGGGTTGAGTGCAGAGGACTCATGTATTTGTATATATATATATATATATATATATATATATATATATATATATACACAAAGTATACTGTATATATATATATATATATATATATATTTTTTTTTTTTATTGTATGTGTGTATATATACAGTATATAAATATATATATATATATATATATATATATATATATATATATATATATATATATACACACACAAAGCATTGAATGATCAGCAGACTCTTTGTTTCTTGTGAATGAAGAGTATTTATTTGTAACACAACATTACATCCGACGAGGAACAAATAAATACAATTCATTCACAAGAAACAAAGAGTGTGCTGATCCTTCATCGCTTTGTATACAATATATTGATCTTGCACCTCTGCCTCATACAGAATTGAGTGAGGACACCAACAGCATTTATATATATATGGCAAGTATATATATATATATATATATATATATATATATATATATATATATATATATATATATATATAACAAGCTGCTGTGTAGCCATGTGGGCAGCCATTCAAGCACAAGATACATAATAGGTAACGATCCCCATGTATACTACAGACCTTCAGGGGAATGTAATAAAAGTCGCAAAGAGCAAAACAATTCGCACCAATAAGACTAAAAATCCACATCTCGCAATGTAATATTGTTCCTTAAACTGTTATTGCATTGCGAATTTTAATTGCGCATTGCGAATTTTAATTGCGCACTCATAAGAAGTGCTTGAAGGTGTCGTAATCTTTTGGAGCAAACATAACGACTTTTTCAGTAAGAAGTTTTATTACATTGACTGCGCATTCGCGCAAACTATAAAATTCGCAAATGGTCTTTCATTGTTGGAAGTGGTCGCTAAACAGTTTCCAGGCTCGCAAAAGCTATATTAAATTTGCACAAAGCAAAATTTGTTTGCGCAAAGGCATAACTTTTCGCATTGAGAATCGTTTTTCTGTTAGCGATTTTTATTACATTCCCCCTCAAATCTGTTATCTGCTGTATATTCTGTGCCTATTCTACTTTTTCAGCTTTGAATGGCTGCCCCGATGGCTACAATGCGCCTTGTTTATATTAAACTACATAAAGGAGTTTATGAAGCATACACACAAGCTAAACCAGTGCAGAATAACTCTACAATATACTGTAATTCATTCATTTAAAACACTTTCATATGTTGGTGTTACTGTTAAACTCTCTCTTTTATTCTTGTCTCGTGTGGAAGACAGTTTTCTTTCTGTATCATATTACAAATATGATAACTAATTCTTTGGGCTTTTACTTGTCTCTAGTTTATTTTAAGCCTTGTACAGTACAGCTACTACTGTAACGGACATCCAGAAGATGTTTTTCTTAAACAAAGAAGCCTAGTAGATTAGGCAAATAGATTTCTATTGGTCTGAGCACTCCCTCAGCAGAAAAAACGTGAAATAGTTTAAAAAGCAGCTTTCACTCACTCACTACTATAGAAATGCATTAAATATGAATGTCCTTATTTCAATTATTACTCCATCTGCTTTTTCTATTGCTGACTCATATAAAGTATCTGCATCAGCAACATTTGTAGCTCACCTAACATTTTATACCCACTACATTGTGGTATTTTGTTTGTGCAAGTGCAGGTGAGGAAATGCTTTCAATCTGTCCGTGTATGCCAGAATCTTATTGGCATGTCTGAGGTTAATGGAGTCCTCCTTGGCCATTTTTGCAGTTATATTACTGGCGTATCTGGGTTTTTTTTTTAAATGTATTAATGGTCATGGTATTCGGGGAGTGTGGCTAAATGATGGGTATAATAAAAATATTGCCACTGTATCTGTCTCTCTGGTTTTCAAATGTAGGGAGATATGAAGGGGGAGTTAATGCCAGGACCACTAGCTTATCTGCCCATTTAGGTTGCTACTTATTAAGCAAAATGGCTTAATTCAAGGTTAATAGAGGAAGGTGCATTGCCACAAATACCTGGACATGGGTACTAAACATGGGTACTGGAAGTCTGTGTGGTCCCCACCGCCCCACTAGAACACCAGGAATTGTAACAAAACCTCTCTAGGCTTTTGTCTGTTTTAAAAGCACCAAGATATTGTATAGGTGTGTCTTAGGACTCTTTCAGGGGAATGTAATAAAAGTCGCAAAGAACAAAACAATTCGCACCAACGGGGGAATGTAATAAAAATCGCTAAGTTATGCCTTTGTGCAAACAAATTTTGCTTTGTGCAAATTTAATATAGCTTTTGCGAGCCCGGAAACTGTTTAGCGACCACTTCCGACAGTGGAAGAAGGTTTGCGAATTTTATAGTTTGCGCCAATGCGCAGTCAATGTAATAAAACTTCTTACTGAAAAAGTGTTATGTTTGCTCCAAAGGATTATGACACCTTCAAGCACTTCTTATGAGTGCGCAATTAAAATTCGCAATGTGCAATTAAAATTCGCAATGCAATAACAGTTTAAGGAACAATATTACATTGCGAGATGTGGATTTTTAGTCTTATTGGTCGAATTGTTTTGCTCTTTGCGACTTTTATTACATTCCCCTGCAATAAGACTAACAGGGGAATGTAATAAAAGTCGCAAAGAACAAAACAATTCGCACCAATAAGACTAAAAATCCACATCTCGCAATGTAATATTCGCATTGCGAATAGTTTTTCCGTTAGCGATTTTTATTACATTCCCCCGTATAAATCCACATCTCGCAATGTAATATTGTTCCTTAAACTGTTATTGCATTGCGAATTTTAATTGCGCATTGCGAATTTTAATTGCGCACTAATAAGAAGTGCTTGAAGTGCTTCGAGCAAACATAACGACTTTTTCAGTAAGAAGTTTTATTACATTGAGTGCGCATTGGCGCAAACTATAAAATTCGCAAACGGTCTTTCACTTTCGGAAGTGGTCGCTAAACAGTTTCCGGGCTCGCAAAAGCTATATTAAATTCGCACAAAGCAAAATTTGTTCGCACAAAGGCATAACTTTTCGCATTGCGAATAGTTTTTCCGTTAGCGATTTTTATTACATTCCCCCGTTTATCTATTCTGTGCTCTTAGCACTTCCCTAGCTCCTTTTCTCTTCAAATATATTTTAATGCTAAGTGCTAGTCATGGTTCAATATTTCACTTGAGTGACACAAAGCTTAAGTGGCTTAGTTTATGACCCATGAAATTTTGATGAGACTTATTTAATTTTGCATGAAGATCAGAAGGCTGGGCATAGAAGTCTTTGACAGAAAAAGCTATTTTCATTAACAGATTAACGCCCTACCCTTGTTTCACAACTCCCTTGGACCATTTTTAATTATTTTATGAAATTCCTGTCTCTTTTGTATGGTGGTCATTTCAAGAAAATATGTAAGCCCTTAGATACTATAGAATGTTATTATTATCAGGCATAAAATTATGAAATAAATTATATTAAAATGACACATGCAGCATCACAATGGCTTTGTATTGTGTCTTGAACTACATAAAAAAAGATATTTATCTCAATTTATTTCTGAGGGGTTTATTCCTTTTAATAAGGTGGGAGAATACATGTTTTTTTTACTCAAGATTTTATCTAATGGAAAAAACTGAATAAAAAGCTCCAGAGATGTAAGAAAGCACAGAAGACAGCTGCTATATTTGAGCATCCATAGTCTCAATAGAAAATGTATGAGATTTTATACCCCCAAAATGAATGCTTGAGCAACAAATAGTTTATATCATATTAAGGGGCAGATTTTTCAAGGGTCAAATTGAAAATTTTAATTTTCACATTTTTTTATGGTCAAAACTGTCAAATTCGACTTGGGAGATATCCAAGTTTGATTCGAGTTTTTTTAAAACATTAGAATTTGATTTCCGAGATTTATCATAATCTGGCCCCTTAAAGGAGAAGGAAAGGTTAAAACTAAGTAAGCCTTCAATCAGAAAGGTCCATCTAAATTTACCAGTAAACCCCCAAAGTAATGTTGCTCTGAGTCCCTTGTCAAAAGAAACACAGCATTTCTTTCCTTCTATTGTGTACTCATGGGCTTCTGTATCAGACTTCCTGCCTTCAGCTTAAACCTCACTGCCCTGGGCAAGAGCATGCTCAGTTTGCTCCGCTCCCCCCACCCCTCCCTTCTCTACTGTAATCTGAGCCCAGAGCAGGGAGAGACTCAGGCAGGAAGTGATGTCACACCACATTAATACTGCAGCTCCTATTCTAAACAAACAGAGAGTTTCTAGAGCTTTTTACTGAGGTATGGTAAAACATTCTACAGAATAAATATAGCATTCTAGCTTGCACTATTGCAGCTAATCTATTGGCAATAAAATGGCTCTGTAGCTTTCCTTCTCCTTTAAAGGGCATGTTAAGGCAAAAAAATAAAATCCCATTTTTACTTTCTTTAATAAAAAAGAAACCTATCTCCAATATACTTTAAATAAAAAATGTGTACAGTTTTATAAGAAACCTGACTGTATGCAGTGAAATTCTACCTTCATTTACTGCTGTGGATAGGAATTGTCAGATGGTCCCTAACTGCTGAGCAGGGAAACAATCATACTTCCCAGCCATGCAGAACTCAAGCAGCTTTGTTTATGACGATCCCTAAGCAGCCCAGACCACACTGAGCATGTGCACAGTCTTAGTCTTGCAAAGATGTTTAACAAAGTTACAAGATGGTGACCCCCTATAGCCAACTTTGAAAGCATAAATTAATGTTTGATTAGGCTTGTGGTGCAGTAAGTTCATGTTTATATTTAGTATACAAAATACAGCATTTCTAGCCTTATTCTATTTTAGACTTTACATGCCCTTTAAGAATTCAAATTCGACTATTTGCCACCTAAAACCTGGCTAATTGCTGTTTAAGTCAATGGGAGAGGTCCAGGGATCAATTTGGAGATGTTTGCAGTCTTCCTGACATTCGAGTTTTTTTTGTAGAAAATCAAATCAAGTTTGATTCGAGTTTTCGAGTCGTTTAAATTCATGCGAGTTTAAAAAATTAGATTTTAATTTGATTTATGTGAAAAGTGTTCCAAAAAATAAATAAAAATCAGCCATACTAAGTCAAGTTCAGTGTGTACTGATGGTAATGGTTTAAATTTATTTGCAAGATTAAAAGCCTCTAAAACTCTAAGACTAGATAAACGTGCATTTTCTTTGCTAAAATGACACTGTCATTTTATATTGATTGATTTTCTTACCTTGCTCCAGAATGTTTCATGGTGTACAATGAATGTCCTAATATCGTTTTATTGAAGAAATAACAAATCATATGTTCTTTATTAATCCAAACAGAGAATCCTAGCAAATTTTCTCACAAAACCATTTCTGCTTTTACTGTTTTGTTTGATGGCGGGATATAAAAGGAAACAAAGGAACAGGAAATAGCAATCCTAAATGAGAAAAAGACTTAGCTTAAAAAAATAAAAATAAGCAGAAATGGTTTATGGGAAATTTAGTGCAAGAATTTGGAAACCTAAATGGCAATGCTAATAATGGAAACAGAAATAGAAATGCTATTGTGGAAGGTTGCTTTAACAGAGTAGTTCAATTTTAAGTTAGCTTTTAGTATGTTATGGCATATTCAATTTTTTTTTGAAACTTGCTTCTTGAAACTTTTGCCTTCCTTATTAATATCAATCCCCAAAGGGCCCTACCCTACCTAACATCTGTTGCAATGCCAAACACTATGGAGGTTATTTACTAAAAGTTCTATTTTCTGAGAATTATGCCATCCAAATCCACATAGACTTCCCTGCTATTTATCAATAAATGTTCAAAAAATGTTCACGATAAAATCGTGAATAAATCCGAATTGTACATTTTTCCGGATTTTGCACTTGAAACCTACAATTCTTTCGTAAAATCGACCAAAAGCTACAATTATTTCAGAAAGCCAGCGCAACTGTTAACGGGACATCTGCCATTGACTTTTACATGTTCTTGGCAGGTCTGAGTTGGAGTACTTTTTTTTACTGGACTTTTAATACCATAGGACTTTAATAAATACGGAAAAATTTGAGTTTTTTTCTCTGAAATAAATGGTATTTTCCCCTTTTAAATTCTGACCCCCTATGTGTGCTGCTATCACTGTTTTTCTTTCCAACTCCACTCCAGTGTTCATTTTAACTTCATGAAATGTATACATTAGGCTGAGGGTGCATGAAAGCCAAGCTCAGTTTCTTTTCACCAGTGCTTTCCCTGCAGGCGGAGAGAAGCCAATGCACTCCCATGTGCTCAACTGTTCCTTTGCACTGAAATATGCAGCGTCAGCCTATGTGCTAATACTCAGAGCGGGATCAAGCGCCCTAGAGAAACCAGCAGGCCAACCCTGTGCAGAGAACCAGCTGAGAAGATAAGATTGCATCTGATTCTCTCAGCTTCTGAATGTTCTCTCAGCTTCTGCACCATATTAGTGCAACCCCACTTGCAGCTGTGCTCCTAAATGAACCCCGACAGTGTTTAAAGCATGTTGCCGACTTTCTCATTATGGGGATTCATTGCATGATTTCAGATTCCATTTCCTCTGAACAATTATGAATTAGTGAACAAAGGTGTTGATGAGACCAAATTACAGATTTACAGTGAGAGCAAAGGACACAGACACAAGGGGAAAGCATTGATCACGTTACTATGTCTGCTCTGGCCTCATTTCAATGATTGGTAGTACCTCATAGATGCCTAAAATATGCTCCTATTTCTTTCTTGTTTCACTCTGTGCTGCAGGGAATCGTTACAGTTCTATAATTAAGAAGAGGCATAATTTTGTGCATGTTATTATAATGATTTCCTACTGAGTCTAGTACAGATTTAAAAGCCCTGTCTCTACCATAAAACCGTCATTAGTGAGAGCTTTTTGGAGCCTTGTAGAAATGTCTTTGAAAGCTGAATTTATAAGTTGCCTAACCATATGCATGACCAAACTAAAATAAAAGTCTCCATTTAGCTCATCCCTAATGACAAAAAGGCTATTTCATTTTGAAGTTAAAGTTAACGATATACAAAAAAACCTGTTTATTGCTACAAGAAATGTTATGGTTTCTGAAATGTGACTATATTCATTTTAAAGAAGTTTAGCAAAATCAATTATGCATATATCAAAATTCAGGTATGGGATCTGTTATACAGAAACCAGTTTTCCAGAAAGTTCCGAATTACTGAATGAACATCTCACATAGACTCTATTATAATCAAATAATCCAAATTCTTAAAAATGATTGCCCTTTACTCTGTAATAATAAAACAGTAGCTTGTACTTTATCCAAACTAAGATATAATTAATCCTTATTGGAAGCAGAACCAGCCTATTGGGTTTTCTAAATGTTAATGTGATTTTCTAGTAGACTTAAGTTCTGAAGGTCCAAATTATGGAAAGATCCATTATCTGGAAAATCACAGGTTCTGAGCATTCTGAATAAAAGGTCCCATACCTGTATTTATAAATGGAGGAAGTGTATGTTACGCTAAGCCACATGCAGTTACTGATATAACAAATTTACATCCCTCTACATATAAAAAATAAAGATGATATATATATATATATAGAGAGAGAGAGCGTGAGAGAGAGAGAGAGAGAGAGAGAGAGAGAGAGAGAGAGAGAGAGAGAGAGAGATAATAGATGGATAGATCGATAATAGATAGATAGATAGATAGATAGATAGATAGATAGATAGATAGATAGATAGATAGATAGATAGATAATAGATAGATAGATAGATAGATAGATAAGAGATAGTTAGATAGATAGATAATAGATAGATGGATAGATAGATAGATAGATAGATAGATAGATAGATAGATAGATAGAAAGATAGATAGATAGATAGATAGATAGATAGATAGATAGATAGATAGATAGATAGATGGATAGATGGATAGATGGATAGATGGATAGATGGATAGATGGATAGATGGATGGATAGATGGATAGATGGATAGATGGATAGATAAGAGATAGATAGATAGATAGATAGATAGATAGATAGATAGATTAATAGATAGATAGATAGATAGATAGATAGATAGATAGATAGATACATAAAAATTCTACAAGCCATTTTTGTATTGCATTGTTGTTTTGGAGCCTGGCACAATTGCATTGACTTCAATATTTATTTAGAACCGCTATTTGCCATGTTAAAGTGTAATGGCTAATGCTACTAATGAAAGCTGAGGGTATAGCATGATTAGTGATGGGTGCATAAATTCGCCAGGTGCAACGAATTTCCACGTTTCGCCGTTGCTGAACAAATTTGTGAAACTGCAGCAAAAATTTGCTGGCGTCAAAAAAAGAGTTGCTCGCGTCAAAATCGTCACACATCAACATTATTCAGACGCCTATTGACTTTAACACCGGTATCAAAATTGCCACTAGTGTCAGAATTCATGTTTCGCTAATTTCACAGGAAATACGCAAATTTTCTGGCGAAGCAAAAAGGGACAAATTCGTCCATCACTAATCATGACTTTAAATGCAAATCCATGGCAAGTGAAATCTGTTTCAGAATGAATTGTCTTTCTCTCATCCTTTGCCATTCCTCTCTCCAATCTCCACCCCTTTCCTTTTTATTACGCCCTTTCTATCCTCTTTCAACTATACCCTATTGGTCCTCTGTTCTCCTCCTTCAACATCCTTCCTCTTATGTCCCTCTTCCGTTCCTTGTACTCTTTTTTTAATACATGCAGGTTAAAGTATGAAATATAAAGTGTATGAATGAAAATATATCAATTTTTTTTGCATGTTTTCTGCATTTTAGATATAAGCACCAATTTAAGGGGCATGTGATTATTCACTTATAATTTATATATATATATATATATATATATATATATATATATATATATATATATATATGTATGTATTTCACCATATTTTAACCCCTTCATGTATTATAGGATGTACATCATAAATATCTTACCATACACAGGTCCTGAATCCCCTTTGCTAAATGAAAGGGCACCGGGAATTCCTTTAAATGGCAGTGCCTCCACCATACATTCACAAGTGGCTCCACTAGGAATAAATAATTAAACAACCAATTGCAATAAATAACGAATTAACCAAATATAAGTGAATATAGACAATGAATTGCAATAACAGGATCAATATGACCCCTGCACTGGGGAACCCCGGTACAGTGTTTACCAGGCACACTCACACTCCACTTCTGGTGGACAACGAGTGTCACAGTCACTTTTCCCCCAAGAGCCCTCTCTAGATGGACAGAGGTAATTGCCCCCACATAGCAGGCACACAAACAACGGCTGTTCTCAAACACAAGCTGGAGCCTTTCAATACCCTCTCTCAGGCAAAACACTCATCGGGACTAGGGATGTAGCGAACGTCGGGAAAAAAGTTCGCGAACATATTCGCGAACTTGCGTCAAAAATGAGAACGGTTCGCGAACGTCGCGAACCCCATAGACTTCAATGGGAAGGCGAATTTTAAAAGCTAGAAAAGACATTTCTGGCCAGAAAAATGATTTTAAAGTTGTTTAAAGGGTGCAACGACCTGGACAGTGCCATGCCAGAGGGGGATCAAGGGCAAAAATGTTTCTAAAAAATCCATTGTTGACACAGCGCTGCGTTTTTTGCTGTAAAGGGCAGAAATCACACTACATTTCTAAACCTGTGTAATAAAATGCTTTAAAACGTCCGGCGTCTACATGCCAATCAAGTCGTGTAAAGGTTACAGCCTGTTCACACGCAAAGACGAAACGCGGTGCTTACTGCAACGCAAAAAGACGCAAAGAGCTTTAATGAATGATACCGTCAAGTGAGCAAATAATAGTTTTTAATTACTAGTTGAGCTTGTCACCTCCAGGATGTTCGTCCTGTTGGTGGCAATATTTCTGTAGTGGTGTGTTTAGCAGTCACCGTGCTTGTGCGCACGTGCACGGTCAGGCAGAGGTAATTCAATGTACAGTGAAGTGAACCAAAAAACACTGATTCTGCAGTGTGGGCCCAGTTTTGGTCTACTTTATTGATCACCTGCGGTGACCATAAAAGATGCGATTTTGCCACTGTTGCAGAACCCTGAAAAATTAGGCATGTGTACTTTCCTGAAAAATTATCTTTTTTTTGTCGCAGCCACTGAAGCACAGAGGCCAGAAAAAATATGCCATATAAATGCTGAAAATATTAATTTTTTTTTGTCGCAGCCACTGCAGCACAGAGGCCAGAAAAAATATGCCATATAAATGCAAACAATATTAATTTTTTTTTGTCGCAGCCACTGCAGCACAGAGGCGAGAAAAAATATGCCATATAAATGCAAACAATATTAATTTTTTTTGGTCGCAGCCACTGCAGCACAGAGGCCAGGAAAAATATGCTATATAAATGCTAACAATATAAATTTTTTTTGTCGCAGACACTGAAGCACAGAGGCCAGAAAAAATATGCCATATAAATGCTGAAAATATTAAATTTTTTTGGTCGCAGCCACTGAAGCACAGAGGCCAGAAAAAATATGCCATATAAATGCTGAAAATATTCATTTTTTTGTCACAGCCACTGAAGCACAGAGGCCATAAAAAATATGCCGTATAAATGCTGAAAATATTCTGGTTTTTTTGGTCGCAGCCACTGAAGCACAGAGGCCAGAAAAAATATGCCATATAAATGCTGAAAATATTCATTTTTTTGTCACAGCCACTGAAGCACAGAGGCCAGAAAAAATATGCCATATAAATGCTGAAAATATTCTGTTTTTTTTGGTCGCAGCCACTGAAGCACAGAGGCCAGAAAAAATATGCCATATAAATGCTGAAAATATTCTGTTTTTTTTGGTCGCAGCCACTGAAGCACAGAGGCCAGAAAAAATATGCCATATAAATGCTGAAAATATTCTGTTTTTTTTGGTCGCAGCCACTGAAGCACAGAGGCCAGAAAAAATATGCCATATAAATGCTGAAAATATTCATTTTTTTGTCACAGCCACTGAAGCACAGAGGCCAGAAAAACTCAGGATTTACCTGGATTCAAATTAAACCAGTAGGGTTTGCACCCTAGTTTGTAACGGTGGTGGAGGGAGGAGGACGCTAAAGGACAGCTGTATGTGGAGTCATGAGGCGTGCAGAGAAGGACAGCTGCATGGGGAGTCAGAATCAGAAACTCAGCACAAGTCTTCCGGCGTGCAGTAACCCTCCGAGATCCACCCCTCATTCATTTTAATAAAGGTCAGGTAATCCACACTTTTGTGACCTAGGCGAGTTCTCTTCTCAGTTACAATCCCTCCTGCTGCACTGAAGGTCCTTTCTGAGAGGACACTTGAGGCGGGGCAAGACAAGAGGTTCATGGCAAATTGTGACAGCTCTGGCCACAGATCAAGCCTGCGCACCCAGTAGTCCAGGGGTTCATCGCTCCTCAGAGTGTCGATATCTGCAGTTAATGCCAGGTAGTCCGCTACCTGCCGGTCGAGGCGTTCTTTGAGGGTGGATCCCGAACGGTTCTGCCGCTGCCTTGGACTGAAAAACATTTGCATGTCTGACGTTACAGAGTGGCCAAAGTGCTTTGTCCTTGCAGGTGCGCTCGTGGCAGGATTACTGGCACCTCTGCCCCTGGAATGTTGATGAGTTCCTGAAGTGACATCACCCTTAAAAGCATTGTACAACATGTTTTGCAGGCTGGTTTCTAAATGCAGCATCCTTTCAGACTTGTGGAATGTTGGTAACATTTCTGCCACTTTATGCTTGTACCGAGGGTCTAGTAGAGTCGCGACCCAGTACAGGTCCTTCTCCTTAAGCCTCTTGATACGGGGGTCCTTCAACAGGCATGACAGCATGAAAGACCCCATTCTCACTAGGTTGGATGCAGAGGTATCCATCTCCGCTTCCTCATTATCAAGGACTGCATCATCCACGGTCTCCTCCCCCCAGCCACGTACAAGACCAGGGGTCCCCAAAAGGTCACCACTAGCCCCCTGGGAAGCCTGCTCCTGTTGGTCCTCCTCCTCCACAAAGCCACCTTCCTCCTCTGACTCCACTTCTGACACCTCTCCCTGCGTTGCAGCAGGTGCCTGGGTTCGTTCTGGTGATTCCGACCAGAAATCGTGCGCTTCCTGCTCCTCGTCACGCTGGTCTACAGCCTCATCTGTCACTCGTCGCACGGCACGCTCCAGGAAGAAAGCAAAGGGTATTAGGTCGCTGATGGTGCCTTCGGTGCGACTGACCATATTTGTAACCTCTTCAAAAGGCCGCATGAGCCTACAGGCATCGCGCATAAGCACCCAGTAACGGGGTAAAAAAATCCCCAGCTCTGCAGATCCAGTCCTACCACCCAGTTCAAACAGGTATTCGTTTACGGCTCTTTGTTGTTGCAGCAGACGTTCCAACATGAGGAGCGTTGAATTCCAGCGAGTCTGGCTGTCGCAAATCAAACGCCTGACTGGCATGTTGTACCGCTGCTGAATGTCAGCAAGGCGTGCCATGGCTGTGTAGGACCGTCTGAAATGGGCCGACACCTTCCTGGACTGCCTGAGAACGTCCTGGAATCCTGGGTACTTTGAGACAAAACGTTGTACTATTAAATTCAGAACATGTGCCATGCAGGGCACATGTGTTAAATTGCCCAGTCTCAGTGCTGCCAACAGATTGCTTCCATTGTCACACACCACTTTTCCGATCTTCAGTTGGTGTGGGGTCAGCCACCGATCGGCCTGTGACTGCAGAGATGACAGGAGTACAGATCCGGTATGGTTTTTGCTTTCCAGGCACGTCATCCCCAAGACAGCATGACAACGGCGTACCTGGCACGTCGAATAGCCTAGGGGGAGCTGGGGGTGCACAGGTGTGGAGGAGGAGGACCCAGCAGCAGAGGACGAAGAAGAGGAAGAAGACGAGGTAGAGAGCGAAGGAGGAGTAGAGGTGGTGGCAGAACCGCGTGCAATCCGTGGCGGTGACACCAACTCCACTGTCGTTGTTGAGCTACACATTCCCTGCTTCCCAGCCATTACCAAGTTCACCCAGTGGGCAGTGTAGGTGACATACCTGCCCTGACCATGCTTGGAGGACCATGCGTCAGTAGTCATATGGACCTTTGGCCCAACGCTAAGTGACAGAGATGCGGTGACTTTGCTCTGCACATGGTGGTACAGGTGTGGTATTCCCTTTTTTGAAAAAAAATTGCGGCTGGGTACCTTCCACTGCGGTGTCCCAATTGCTACAAATTTGCGGAAGGCCTCAGAGTCCACCAGCTGGTATGGTAAAAGCTGGCGGGCTAAGAGTGCGGACAAGCCAGCTGTCAGACGCCGGGCAAGGGGGTGACTCGCAGACATTGGCTTCTTACGCTCAAACATGGCCCTCACAGAAACTTGGCTGGGGGCAGATGACTGGGAATGGGAACTGGTGGTCAAGGTGGAAGGCGGAGTGGAGGGTGGTTCAGACGGGTGAAGGACAGCAGAGGTAGAGCAGTAAGATGCTGGACCAGAAGGAGGGTGGCTTTTAGTTTGCCTGTTACCTTTGAGGTGTTGCTCCCAAAGTGCTTTGTGCTTGCCGTCCATGTGCCTTCGCATAGAAGTTGTACCTATGTGGCTGTTGGGCTTCCCAAGACACAGTTTCTGACTGCACTCATTGCAAATGACAACGCTTTTGTCAGAGGCACACACATTAAAAAAATCCCACACTGCTGACCTTTTTGAGGCTGGCAATCTGGCGGTAACAGTAGAAGTCGGCGGCGTTGGCGGCAATGGCGGGTGCGTTGGCCGGCTGACCACAGGCAGGGCAGCCATCAGGGGGGGACAGGGGGGAGAGTTGTAGGGGGCCCTGAGGGTAAGGGGGGCCCAACCACGCCACACTTACTTGATTAGCCGGGCCCCCCATCTTTCTAAGAGCTGCTGACATTGGGAAGGCATGGACGTTTAAGGGGCCCTGGTCACCAATTTTCTCACAATGTGGGGGGGGCCTGGCCACCAATTTTGGCCACCAATTTTTTTTTCTCATGTGGGGTCCTAGCCACCAATATTTTTTAATGGGGGGGCCCTGGCCACAGATGTTTTTTTTTATGGGGGGCCCTGACCACCAATATCTTTTTACTTTTTATTAACATGTGGGAACCCTAGCCACCAATATTTTTTTTCTGTGTGGTGGGGGCGGACCTGTAGGTGGGGCTTGCGGTTGGTGCAGCCCAGGGGGCCCAGGAAATTTTGTCGTATGGGGCCCTGCGATTTCTGATGGCGGTCCTGACCACAGGTGCCGATACATGTTGTTGCCCTACTGTTCCCTGCGAGCTGTCCTCCCTGCTTCTTCTAAGTCTTATTCTCCTCCTGCCTCTCTGACTCTCCGTCTCTCCATCTGAACTATCCTCCTCTTGCTCTCTTCTACTGGGCACCCATAAAACATCAATCTCCTCATCCTCATTCTCCTCAGATGCATCAATTTCTTCTAACAGCTCCCAGAAGGAAGCAGCAGCGGGGACCTCCTCGTCATCACTCATTATGTCCATCTCTGTTGTGTTCTCTGCCAGAATTAAATCTGGTGTAACGTCCTCATCTCCTTCATCTTCTTCTGCCAATAATGGTTGCGCATCACTCAGTTCAAGAAACTCATGTGAAAATAACTCCTCTGACTCCAGTGAAGAAGGGGCGCCGGTGGTGGAGGAAGTGTTACGTGGGGTGCCCATAGCAGTGGAGGATGAGGATGTTGTGGTAAAGTTAGAAACGGTAGAGGATGGGGTGTGCTGTGTAAGCCAGTCAACTACCTCTTCAGCATTTTGGGAGTTCAGGGTCATTGCCTTTTTAAAACTGGGCAATTTCCTAGGGCCACAGGATAGCATAGCAGCACGGCCCCTAGTGCCTCTGCGTGGCGGCCTGCCTTTGCCTGGCATTATTTTTAAAACAACAACAACAACAACTCAGGTGGTGTTTCTAGAGACGGTATTATTATTGATATTTAGACAGAATGTGAACAAGCTCACACAGCTAAGTGGCAGTGGTTTGAAAATGAAGAAGAAGAACACACTGGGCAAACAAGGCCTACAAGGTCAACGTATACACTACTACAGCAGTGGATACGGAATATATTATTGCTGCCTGAAAAACGTCACTCGGGTGGTGTTTCTAGAGACGGTACTATTATTGATATTTAGACAGAATGTGAACAAGCTCACACAGCTAGATGGTTGTTGTTTGAAAATGAAGAACACACTGAGCAAATAATGCCTACAAGGTTAACGTATACACTACTACAGCAGTGGATACAGAATATATTATTGCTGCCTGAAAAACGTCACTCGGGTGGTGTTTCTAGAGACGGTATTATTATTGATATTTAGACAGAATGTGAACAAGCTCACACAGCTAGATGGTTGTTGTTTGAAAATGAAGAACACACTGGGCAAACAAGGCCTACAAGGTCAACGTATACACTACTACAGCAGTGGATACGGAATATATTATTGCTGCCTGAAAAACGTCACTCGGGTGGTGTTTCTAGAGACGGTATTATTATTGATATTTAGACAGAATGTGAACAAGCTCACACAGCTAGATGGTTGTTGTTTGAAAATGAAGAACACACTGAGCAAATAATGCCTACAAGGTCAACGTATACACTACTACAGCAGTGGATACGGAATATATTATTGCTGCCTGAAAAACGTCACTCGGGTGGTGTTTCTAGAGACGGTATTATTATTGATATTTAGACAGAATGTGAACAAGCTCACACAGCTAGATGGTTGTTGTTTGAAAATGAAGAACACACTGAGCAAATAATGCCTACAAGGTTAACGTATACACTACTACAGCAGTGGATACGGAATATATTATTGCTGCCTGAAAAACGTCACTCGGGTGGTGTTTCTAGAGACGGTATTATTATTGATATTTAGACAGAATGTGAACAAGCTCACACAGCTAGATGGTTGTTGTTTGAAAATGAAGAACACACTGAGCAAATAATGCCTACAAGGTTAACGTATACACTACTACAGCAGTGGATACGGAATATATTATTGCTGCCTGAAAAACGTCACTCGGGTGGTGTTTCTAGAGACGGTATTATTATTGATATTTAGACAGAATGTGAACAAGCTCACACAGCTAGATGGTTGTTGTTTGAAAATGAAGGACACACTGAGCAAATAATGCCTACAAGGTTAACGTATACACTACTACAGCAGTGGATACGGAATATATTATTGCTGCCTGAAAAACGTCACTCGGGTGGTGTTTCTAGAGACGGTATTATTATTGATATTTAGACAGAATGTGAACAAGCTCACACAGCTAGATGGTTGTTGTTTGAAAATGAAGGACACACTGAGCAAATAATGCCTACAAGGTTAACGTATACACTACTACAGCAGTGGATACGGAATATATTATTGCTGCCTGAAAAACGTCACTCGGGTGGTGTTTCTAGAGACGGTATTATTATTGATATTTAGACAGAATGTGAACAAGCTCACACAGCTAAGTGGCAGTGGTTTGAAAATGAAGAACACACTGAGCAAATAATGCCTACAAGGTTAACGTATACACTACTACAGCAGTGGATACGGAATATATTATTGCTGCCTGAAAAACGTCACTCGGGTGGTGTTTCTAGAGACGGTATTATTATTGATATTTAGACAGAATGTGAACAAGCTCACACAGCTAAGTGGCAGTGGTTTGAAAATGAAGAACACACTGAGCAAATAATGCCTACAAGGTTAACGTATACACTACTACAGCAGTGGATACGGAATATATTATTGCTGCCTGAAAAACGTCACTCGGGTGGTGTTTCTAGAGACGGTATTATTATTGATATTTAGACAGAATGTGAACAAGCTCACACAGCTAGATGGTTGTTGTTTGAAAATGAAGGACACACTGAGCAAATAATGCCTACAAGGTTAACGTATACACTACTACAGCAGTGGATACGGAATATATTATTGCTGCCTGAAAAACGTCACTCGGGTGGTGTTTCTAGAGACGGTATTATTATTGATATTTAGACAGAATGTGAACAAGCTCACACAGCTAGATGGTTGTTGTTTGAAAATGAAGAACACACTGAGCAAATAATGCCTACAAGGTTAACGTATACACTACTACAGTAGTGGATACGGAATATATTATTGCTGCCTGAAAAACGTCATTCGGGTGGTGTTTCTAGAGACGGTATTATTATTGATATTTAGACAGAATGTGAACAAGCTCACACAGCTAAGTGGCAGTGGTTTGAAAATGAAGAACACACTGAGCAAATAATGCCTACAAGGTTAACGTATACACTACTACAGCAGTGGATACGGAATATATTATTGCTGCCTGAAAAACGTCACTCGGGTGGTGTTTCTAGAGACGGTATTATTATTGATATTTAGACAGAATGTGAACAAGCTCACACAGCTAGATGGTTGTTGTTTGAAAATGAAGAACACGCTGAGCAAATAATGCCTACAAGGTTAACGTATACACTACTACAGCAGTGGATACGGAATATATTATTGCTGCCTGAAAAACGTCACTCGGGTGGTGTTTCTAGAGACGGTATTATTATTGATATTTAGACAGAATGTGAACAAGCTCACACAGCTAAGTGGCAGTGGTTTGAAAATGAAGAACACACTGAGCAAATAATGCCTACAAGGTTAACGTATACACTACTACCGAAGTGGATATGGAATATATTATTGCTGCCTGAAAAACGTCACTCGGGTGGTGTTTCTAGAGACGGTATTATTATTGATATTTAGACAGAATGTGAACAAGCTCACACAGCTAGATGGTTGTTGTTTGAAAATGAAGGACACACTGAGCAAATAATGCCTACAAGGTTAACGTATACACTACTACAGCAGTGGATACGGAATATATTATTGCTGCCTGAAAAACGTCACTCGGGTGGTGTTTCTAGAGACGGTATTATTATTGATATTTAGACAGAATGTGAACAAGCTCACACAGCTAGATGGTTGTTGTTTGAAAATGAAGAACACACTGAGCAAATAATGTCTACAAGGTTAACGTATACACTACTACAGCAGTGGATACGGAATATATTATTGCTGCCTGAAAAACGTCATTCGGGTGGTGTTTCTAGAGACGGTATTATTATTGATATTTAGACAGAATGTGAACAAGCTCACACAGCTAAGTGGCAGTGGTTTGAAAATGAAGAACACACTGAGCAAATAATGCCTACAAGGTTAACGTATACACTACTACAGCAGTGGATACGGAATATATTATTGCTGCCTGAAAAACGTCACTCGGGTGGTGTTTCTAGAGACGGTATTATTATTGATATTTAGACAGAATGTGAACAAGCTCACACAGCTAGATGGTTGTTGTTTGAAAATGAAGAACACACTGAGCAAATAATGCCTACAAGGTTAATGTATACACTACTACAGCAGTGGATACGGAATATATTATTGCTGCCTGAAAAACGTCACTCGGGTGGTGTTTCTAGAGATGGTATTCCTCTCTGCTGCCTCCAAGTTCTAAACCCTCCATGGTTGAGCCCCCAGGCTTGGGGCCCAATACCCCAAGCCTTCCAGGACCTCTCAGATTCCTCAATGTCTTTGCTGCATTTTATTCACTCATGCTGAAGTGGAACTGAAAGCACTGAGCACATGGCAACTCAGCTTTTTATATTTCTTATGCACCAGTGACATTTGTAGTTGTTTTTATTTTTTTCTAGATATTTAGCTTTTAATTCAGCAGCTCTCTAGTTTGCAATTTTTTTATTTTTACCCTAGAAACCATGCACTGATTTGAATAAGAGACTAGAATAGGAGATGCCAGAATAGAACGACGAGCAATAACAATAAATTTGTAGCCTTACTGAGCAATTGTTTTTTTTAGATGGGGTTAGTGACCACCATTTGAAAGTTGAAAAGAGTCAGAAGACAAATAATTCAAAAACTATAAAAAAAATGAAGACCAATTGAAAAGTTATGTAATAAAAAGCACTGTGCTTGCCTATGTGTGGTAACCCATAGCAATTAATAAGATGCTTGCTTTTAAACAGATAGCCAGCAAATGATACCTGCTGGTTGGTTGCTATGGGTTCATGCACCTGGCCAAACATAGTGGCTTTTATTACATAACCTCAAAACCTGATGTGACAGTTGCCAGGCAGCATGGGGATAGTTGCACTGAAAGGGTTATGGGAACATGTAGTTAATAACAGTAGAACATAAAAACATTGATCCATTGGCCTTGGGTCTTCTGTTTGCTGCTCTTAACTTCTTTGTCACATGGGATGGAAATGAATACAGAATATCTTTCATTGTGTGTCTATTGTGCTGCTTATGAACATTGAATGAATTCTAATGCAAATTGTGTTCCTTTGAAACATGTAGAACTCATATGCTATTAAAGGATTGCTGTGAGTCCTTTCCTTTAAAAAAAAAATAAATTCATTAGTGATTATTTTTTTCACCAAGTATTAAAAAATTCTAAAATTTTCAGCAATGTGACTGTGATGATTACAATCCCATTACCAATACGGGGAGGTAAATGTTTGCCCTGGGTACAGAAGGGATGTATGGGTTGAGAAAAACTCGACCCGCACCCGGCCACGACTGCACCTGACTTCCGGCTTCATTTTATAGACTTGTGCTGCCCACCTATGATGTCACAAAAGGGGTGGGACAGGAAGGTCGCCCACCTATAAAACCGGAAGTTGGCAGTGTGAGGTTGCGGGCAGGGAGAGCAGGCAGAACAGCTCAACCCAAACCCTCCCCACAAGTAAGGTAGCGAGGCCCCCCCCGAACCCGTCCGACCTGCTTGTATCGGGCCGGCCAGCACATCACTAGTGTACAGAGAGCCTGATTTTGCACAGAACTCCTGCTTTGATTGCAAATAAGAGAGGATGGCCAATCAGACATGTGGGGAGCTAGCGAAAATAACAGCATGACGTCATTTCGGTACTTTGCCAATTTACTAATGCGGATTTTACTGAACGTTACCTCTTGCGCCAGACTTGTCTTCGTCACCTCAGACCAGGCGAAGTGCAATAAAGTAGATAGGAGTTCCTCAAAAAATAGTTGAAAGCCGCTGGTGTCTTTTCCTTTTTTAGGGTGATAGGCTGAAAAAGAGCATAACATTTTTTTGGGGTAACCGGCTTCCCCCCTACATTTCCTAACATATGGTACATAAACTAAACACTGGGCACATGTGTAGGGCAATGTAACTACTTTATTTTATTTTATTAAGGTTTCCCAGGCTTGTGTAGTGTAATGTATTTGCTGCAACATATACGTCCATTCAACTTTAACTTCCCACCATATGCAAATTAGCCAACACTAGCGCAGCTTTGATTCGCTTGGTGCAGTAATGCTGGCGCAACTTCACCAGCGTTTGGCACCTTGGACGCAACTTCAGATTTTAGTGAATTAGTGTTGTCCTGTCGAACCCATGCCGGAGGTTAGTGAATTTTCCCGTGGGCTGAACTCATTTAGTAAACGTATACCCTTTTTAGTGCTTGGTATAGGAAACGTCTTGCTGTCCAAATACTAGAGTTGATTTTTTTCATTAAGGCCTATAGCTGATGTGTTCAGCAAACAGCATGACCGTCTTCCCACTGTAGATATTTTCAGTCCCTATTATAAATTACTTTATGTCTGTATATACTTTATATATTTTTATCTGTCCTCTTGTTATATTAAAGGGTTTTGTTCAGTTCAGTTGTTTCCAAATAAAGACTTTTTCCAATTACTTTCTATTCTCTGTTAGTGAGTGACCCTTGTTCTAATATTCAAGTGTAAATTTAAATCATCTTGTGTCTTTGCAAAGCAGCTTTGGGAGGGGAGGGTCTCCGACTCTGTAAACTGTTCTAAACTGAAACATTTAGGGTAAATTAAAAGGAACAGTTACATCAGAATTTGCGGAGTAAAGATCATTTACCTGAGGGGCGTCCATGCCCTCCAGACATCAATAGGACATGAAGCTAAAGCCCAACTCTTTAATTTGCCTGATCCAGATCTGCCTATGGTGGATAGAGTAAGACAATCTGTTTTCTCATCCATTACTGCATTGAAATCTCCCAGTATGAGAACAGAGGCAAGTCAGCAATATATGGAAATAGCCTGAGTTGGACTGGGCCAGTGGGACACTTGGAAAAAAACCTGATGGGCCCCCAGCTCTTGTGGGCCCACTAGCCCAACGCTTACTGCACTTCTTTCTGCCACAACCTCCCTTCTCCAGGCCGGTCACGTGCAGCTGCGGGGGGGCAGCGGTGGATCCTGAGATAGCAGCCCCGGTGGGCCCCAGCCCCAAAGTCTGACCCTGGAAGTAGCTCAATGAATTATTAGAGCAATGAATTATTGAATGGAGGTGGGATATGTAGGCTAATCATATACATACATAGGGGAATCCAGCTAGCAAAGACGTCCAGGTCATTTTGAAGATGCAGTAATTTAAATAGGAGCTTATTATTTATCAGTATTGAGGTTCCTCTAGAATAGTTGGAATAGACTGTGTGGTACGCATGTGCCTTTTAAGTGGACTGGGATTAGAGGACTTACAAATGTGCATTTCTTGGAGACATATGATATGGGGGTTATATTTTCTCAGTAAATTAAATACCAAGAACCTTTTCAGCTCCCTTATATAGTTTGTATTATATATCTGTCCATTTTTCATGTATCTTACAGTCTGTCATTTAAACGGCTGGTTGTGTAGCTCAGTGAATCTAGCAAAAATGCAGGCGCTGAAATGTCATGCTGTAAAGGTAAAGAACCAAAATATGAAATAGCCTTAAAAACACATAGGGGCAGATTTACTAAGCTCGAGTGAAGAATTAGAATGAAAAACAATCCGTATTTTTTTTGGGTACTTCGACCATGGAATGGGTCAAATTCGAATTCAATCGAATCGAATGATTCGAACGATTTGGAGTAAAAACCTTTTGACTATTCGACCATTCGATAGTCGAAGTACTGTCTCTTTAAAAAATACTTCGACTTCATACGCCACTTTAAACCTACCGAGCTGCAATGTTAGCCTTTTGGGACCTTCCCCAGCACTTTTCTAAGCGTTTTTTTGATCGAATAAAAATCCTTAGATCGATCTATTAAAATCGTTCGAATCGTTAGATTCGAAGGATTTTATCGTTCGATGGAACTATTTTTATTCGATCGAAGCATTTGTGATAATCCTTCCAATTCAATATTCGAAATTTGAAGTTTTTTACTTCGAAGGTCGAATTCGAGTGATTATTAAACCTCGAAATTCGACCCTTGATTAATCTGCCCCATAAACTTAAGTGACAATGAAAGGCAGTTTTTTAGGTTACCATACATCATGAATCGGAACTGTGAAATGTTTGTTCCAGTATTTAGCACAATAATATGTAAATTAAACTATTTCTCCAATGCATTAATAGCTATCATGTCTCTAATTATACCAGACTTTGTCACTCTCTTAATCATTAACAGGGATGCTAGATGTGTAGCAGCACCCGATTAACCACAGGTCACTGCTTGCTGACAGCTTTCTTTTCATTAACCCTTTCCCTGCCAGCCGTTTTGTCCTAGATGCGAACATCTACTGCCAAGCAGTTTTTAGATATTTTGCACTCTTTCACTTTAAGGGCCTTTCCTGGGGTGGTCTTTTAGTTAACCCAGGAAAACAATATATTGTTTTTTTCAGGACAACCTGAACTTTCACAATATGCAAGAATTTTGGTGTAATTCTACTTCTCTAAAAAAATATTGGATTCTAAGTGTCAAATAAAATGAAAAAAATCATGTTGCACGAAGAACAATCACATATATCAGAAACATCATTCATTTTATGTACGAGAACACAGCCGATTTAGAAAGGTCTATGTCTCCTGAACGCGACAATACCAAATATATATAGTTTTATGGAGATTTCTCACTTGTATAGCTCAAAATCTACAAGCAGTACACAACCAAATTTCCAAAGCAACACTCCCCAAACGGCATACTTTTGATTTCAAGGCCAAAGATTCTGGTGAATCAAAAATGGGTAGAAATATCTTTGTACTCCAAACCACTAAGTTGCAATTGTTTCCTAAAGTTATAATGTTTTATAGAAATTGGTGAATTTTTTGAAAAATGACCTCAAAGCTAGAGATGGCGCGAACTGTTCGCCGGCGAACTTGTTCGCGCGAACATCGGGTGTTCGCGCTCGCCGGAAGTTCGCGAACGTCGCGCGACGTTCGCCATTTTGGGTTCGCCATTGTTGGCGCTTTTTTTTGCCCTCTCACCCCAGACCAGCAGGTACATGGCAGCCAATCAGGAAGCTCTCCCCTGGACCACTCCCCTTCCCTATAAAAACCGAAGCCCTGCAGCTTTTTTTCACTCTGCCTGTGTGTGCTGAAGAGATAGTGTAGGGAGAGAGCTGCTGCCTGTTAGTGATTTCAGGGACAGTTGAAAGTTTGCTGGCTAGTAATCGTTTTGATACTGCTCTGTTATTGGAGGGACAGAAGTCTGCAGGGGTTTGAGGGACATTTAAGCTTAGGTAGCTTTGCTGGCTAGTAATCTACCTTCTACTGCAATGCTCTGTATGTAGCTGCAGTGGGCAGCTGTCCTGCTTCTGATCTCATCTGCTGACTGCTGCAATAGCAATAGTCCTTGTAAGGACTGCTTTTATTTATTTTTTTGTTGTTTTACTACTACTACTACTACTACTACTACTACTATAAGAGCCCAGTGCTATTAGTCTAGCAGTGTTGGGGAGTGGGACTGGTGTGCTAATCTGCTGCTCCTAGTAGTTCAGCAGCACCAACTTTAATTTTTTTTTTTTTAATATTCATTCTTTTTTTATTTAACTTTTTTTTATTTTACTACCGCTGTAGTAGTGTATAAGTTGACCTTTTAGGCATTATTTGCCCTGTAGGCATTTTTTGCCCAGTGTGTTATTCAACCAACTGCTATCTAGCTGTGTGACCGTGTTCACATTCTGTCTAAATATCCATAATATTACCGTCTCCAGAAAAAACACCGGAGTGACTTTTTTCAAGCAGCCATAATAAATTTTACGTAATCCGTATCCATCGCTGTAGTAGTGTATAAGTTGACCTTTTAGGCATTATTTGCCCTGTAGGCATTTTTTGCCCAGTGTGTTATTCAACCAACTGCTATCTAGCTGTGTGCCCGTGTTCACATTCTGTCTAAATATCCATAATATTACCGTCTCCAGAAAAAACACCGGAGTGACTTTTTTCAAGCAGCCATAATAAATTTTACGTAATCCGTATCCATCGCTGTAGTAGTGTATAAGTTGACCTTTTAGGCATTATTTGCCCTGTAGGCATTTTTTGCCCAGTGTGTTATTCAACCAACTGCTATCTAGCTGTGTGCCCGTGTTCACATTCTGTCTAAATATCCATAATATTACCGTCTCCAGAAAAAACACCGGAGTGACTTTTTTTCAAGCAGCATTCTTATATTTTACGTAATCCGTATCCACCGCTGTGTATACGTTGACCTTGTAGGCATTATTTGCCCTGTAGGCATTTTTTGCCCAGTGTGTTATTCAACCAACTGCTATCTAGCTGTGTGCCCGTGTTCACATTCTGTCTAAATATCCATAATATTACCGTCTCCAGAAAAAACACCGGAGTGACTTTTTTTCAAGCAGCATTCTTATATTTTACGTAATCCGTATCCACCGCTGTGTATACGTTGACCTTGTAGGCATTATTTGCCCTGTAGGCATTTTTTGCCCAGTGTGTTATTCAACCAACTGCTATCTAGCTGTGTGCCCGTGTTCACATTCTGTCTAAATATCCATAATATTACCGTCTCCAGAAAAAACACCGGAGTGACTTTTTTTCAAGCAGCATTCTTATATTTTACGTAATCCGTATCCACCGCTGTGTATACGTTGACCTTGTAGGCATTATTTGCCCTGTAGGCATTTTTTGCCCAGTGTGTTATTCAACCAACTGCTATCTAGCTGTGTGACCGTGTTCACATTCTGTCTAAATATCCATAATATTACCGTCTCCAGAAAAAACACCGGAGTGACTTTTTTCAAGCAGCCATAATAAATTTTACGTAATCCGTATCCATCGCTGTAGTAGTGTATAAGTTGACCTTTTAGGCATTATTTGCCCTGTAGGCATTTTTTGCCCAGTGTGTTATTCAACCAACTGCTATCTAGCTGTGTGCCCGTGTTCACATTCTGTCTAAATATCCATAATATTACCGTCTCCAGAAAAAACACCGGAGTGACTTTTTTTCAAGCAGCATTCTTATATTTTACGTAATCCGTATCCACCGCTGTGTATACGTTGACCTTGTAGGCATTATTTGCCCTGTAGGCATTTTTTGCCCAGTGTGTTATTCAACCAACTGCTATCTAGCTGTGTGACCGTGTTCACATTCTGTCTAAATATCCATAATATTACCGTCTCCAGAAAAAACACCGGAGTGACTTTTTTTCAAGCAGCATTCTTATATTTTACGTAATCCGTATCCACCGCTGTGTATACGTTGACCTTGTAGGCATTATTTGCACAGTGTTTTCTTCAAACCGCCATCTAGCTGTGTGAGCTTGTTCACATTTTGTCTAAATATTGATAATATTATCGTCTCTAGAAAAACCACTTGAGTTACTTTTTTTCAAGCAGCATTCATATATTTTACGTAATCCGTATCCACCGCTGTAGTAGTGTATACGTTGATCTTGTAGGCATTATTTGCACACTGTTTTCTTCAAACTGCCATCTAGCTGTGTGTATTATCGTTTCCAGAAAAACCAACTGAGTTTTTGTTGTTGTTGTTTTTTTAAAAATAATGCCAGGCAAAGGCAGGCCGCCACGCAGAGGCCGTGCTAGGGGCCGTGCTGCTATGCAATCCTGTGGCCCTAGCAAATTGCCCAGTTTTAAAAAGCCAATGACCCTGAACTCCCAAAATGCTGAAGAGGTAGTTGACTGGCTTACACAGCACACCCCATCCTCTACCGTTTCTAACTTTACCACAACATCCTCCTCATCCTCCACTGCTATGGCCACCCCACGTAACACTTCCTCCACCACCGGTGCCCCTTCTTCACTGGAGTCAGAGGAGTTATTTTCCCATGAGTTTCTTGAACTGAGTAATGCGCAACCATTATTGGCAGAAGAAGATGAAGGAGATGAGGACGTTACACCAGATTTAATTCTGGCAGAGAACACGACAGAGATGGACATAATGATGAGTGATGAGGAGGAGGTCCCCGCTGCTGCTTCCTTCTGTGATGTGTCAGAAGAAATTGATGCATCTGAGGAGAATGATGATGAGGAGATTGATGTTTTGTGGGTGCCTAGTAGAAGAGAGCAAGAGGAGGGTAGTTCAGATGGAGAGACGGAGAGTCAGAGAGGCAGTAGGAGAATAAGACTTAGAAGAAGCAGGGAGGACAGCCCGCAGGGATCAGTAGGGCAACAACATGTATCGGCACCTGTGTTCAGCCAGCCAACGCACCCGCCATTGCCGCCAATGCCGCCAACTTCTACTGTTACCGCCAGATCGCACACTTCCAAAAAGTCAGCAGTGTGGGATTTTTTTAATGTGTGTGCCTCTGACAAAAGCATTGTAATTTGCAATGAGTGCAGTCAGAAACTGAGCCTTGGTAAGCCCAACAGCCACATAGGTACAACTTCTATGCGAAGGCACATGAGCGGCAAGCACAAAGCACTTTGGGAGCAACACCTCAAAGGCAACAGGCAAACTAAAAGCCACACTCCTTCTGGTCCAGCATCTTACTGCTCTACCTCTGCTCTCCTTGACCCATCTGAACCACCCTCCACTCCGCCTTCCACCTTGACCACCTGTTCCCATTCCCAGTCATCTGCCACCAGCCAAGTTTCTGTGAAGGCCATGTTTGAGCGTAAGAAGCCAATGTCTGACTGTCACCCCCTTGCCCGGCGTCTGACAGCTGGCTTGTCCGCACTCTTAGCCCGCCAGCTTTTACCATACCAGCTGGTGGACTCTGAGGCCTTCCGCAAATTTGTAGCAATTGGGACACCGCAGTGGAAGGTACCCAGCCGCAATTTTTTTTCTAAAAAGGGAATACCACACCTGTACCAACATGTGCAGAGCCAAGTTACCGCATCTCTGTCACTTAGTGTTGGGCCAAAGGTCCATATGACTACTGACGCATGGTCCTCCAAGCATGGTCAGGGCAGGTATGTCACCTACACTGCCCACTGGGTGAACTTGGTAATGGCTGGGAATGGGAAGCAGGGAATGGGTAGCTCAACAACAACAACAACAGTGGAGTTGGTGTCACCGCCACGGATTGCATGCGGTTCTGCCACCACCTCTACTCCTCCATCGCTCTCTACCTCGTCTTCTTCCTCTTCTTCTTCTTACTCTGCTGCTGGGTCCTCCTTCTCCTCCTCCACACCTGTGCACCCCCAGCTCCCCCTAGGCTATTCGACGTGCCAGGTACGCCGTTGTCACGCTGTCTTGGGGATGACGTGCCTGGAAAGCAAAAACCATACCGGATCTGTACTCCTGTCATCTCTGCAGTCACAGGCCGATCGGTGGCTGACCCCACACCAACTGCAGATCGGAAAAGTGGTGTGTGACAATGGAAGCAATCTGTTGGCAGCGTTGAGACTGGGAAATTTAACACATGTGCCCTGCATGGCACATGTGTTAAATTTAATAGTCCAACGTTTTGTCTCCAAGTACCCAGGATTCCAGGACGTTCTCACCCAGTCCAGAAAGGTGTCGGCCCATTTCAGACGTTCCTACACAGCCATGGCACGCCTTGCTGACATTCAGCAGCGCTACAACATGCCAGTCAGGCGTTTGATTTCTGACAGCCAGACTCGCTGGAATTCAACGCTCCTTATGTTGGAACGTCTGCTGCAACAACAAAGGGCCGTCAACGAGTACCTTTTTGAACTGGGTGGTAGGACTGGATCTGCAGAGCTGGGGATTTTTTTCCCCCGTTACTGGGTGCTTATGCGCGATGCCTGCAGGCTCATGCGACCTTTTGAAGAGGTGACAAATATGGTCAGTCGCACCGAAGGCACCATCAGCGACCTAATACCCTTCGCTTTCTTCCTGGAGCGTGCCGTGCGACGAGTGACAGATGAGGCTGTAGACCAGCGTGACGAGGAGCTGGAAGCGCACGATTTATGGTCGGAATCACCAGAACGAACCCAGGCACCTGCTGCAACGCAGGGAGAGGTGCCAGAAGTGGAGTCAGAGGAGGAAGGTGGCTTTGTGGAGGAGGAGGACCAACAGGAGCAGGCTTCCCAGGGGGCTAGTGGTGACCTTTTGGGGACCCCTGGTCTTGTACGTGGCTGGGGGGAGGAGACCGTGGATGATGCAGTCCTTGATAATGAGGAAGCGGAGATGGATAGCTCTGCATCCAACCTTGTGAGAATGGGGTCTTTCATGCTGTCATGCCTGTTGAAGGACCCCCGTATCAAGAGGCTTAAGGAGAAGGACCTGTACTGGGTCGCAACGCTACTAGACCCTCGGTACAAGCATAAAGTGGCAGAAATGTTACCAACATACCACAAGTCCGAAAAGATGCGGCATTTACAAACCAGCCTGCAAAACATGTTGTACAATGCTTTTAAGGGTGATGTCACTTCAGGAACTCATCAACATTCCAGGGGCAGAGGTGCCAGTAATCCTGCCACGAGCACACCTGCAAGGACAAAGCCCTTTGGCCGGTCTGTAACATCAGACATGCAAATGTTTTTCTGTCCAAGGCAGCGCCACAACCCTTCTGGATCCACCCTCAAAGAACGCCTCGACCGGCAGGTAGCGGACTACCTGGCATTAACTGCAGATATCGACACTCTGAGGAGCGATGAACCCCTGGACTACTGGGTGCGCAGGCTTGATCTGTGGCCAGAGCTGTCACAATTTGCCATGAACCTCTTGTCTTGCCCAGCCTCAAGTGTGCTCTCAGAAAGGACCTTCAGTGCAGCAGGAGGGATTGTAACTGAGAAGAGAACTCGCCTAGGTCACAAAAGTGTCGATTACCTGACCTTTATTAAAATGAATGAGGGGTGGATCTCGGAGGGTTACTGCACGCCGGAAGACTTGTTCTGACTTCTATGCAGCTGTCCTTCTCTTCAAGCCTCATGACTCCACACACAGCTGTCCTTTAGCGTCCTCCTCCCTCCGCCACCGTTACAAACTAGGGTGCAAACCCTACTGGTTTAATTTTTTCTGGCCTCAGTGGCTGCAACCAAAAAAACTGGGCAAACAATGTCTACAAGGTCAACGTATGGCGAAAAATGACTATTTTCAGCATTTATATGGCATATTTTTTCTGGCAACTGTGCTTCAGTGGCTGCGTCCAAAAAAATGCATATTTTCTGCATTTATATGGCATAATTTTTCTGGCCTCTGTGCTTCAGTGGCTGCAACCAAAAAAATGCATATTTTCTGCATTTATATGGCATAATTTTTCTGGCCTCTGTGCTTCAGTGGCTGCAACCAAAAAAATGCATATTTTGTCCATTTATATGGCATAATTTTTCTAGCCTCTGTGCTTCAGTGGCTGCAACCAAAAAAAATTATATTTTCAGCATTTATATGGCATAATTTTTCTGTCAACTGTGCTTCAGTGGCTGCGACCAAAAAAATGCATATTTTCTGCATTTATATGGCATAATTTTTCTGGCCTCTGTGCTTCAGTGGCTGCAACCAAAAAAATTTATATTTTCAGCATTTATATGGCATAATTTTTCTGGCAACTGTGCTTCAGTGGCTGCGACCAAAAAAATGACTATTTTCAGCATTTATATGGCATATTTTTTCTGGCCTCTGTGCTTCAGTGGCTGCGGCCAAAAAAACTGGGCAAACAATGCCTACAAGGTCAACGACGTTGACCTTGTAGGCATTGTTTGCCCAGTTTTTTTGGCCGCAGCCAATGAAGCACAGAGGCCAGAAAAAATATGCCACATAAATGCTGAAAATAGTCATTTTTTGCCATACGTTGACTCAACGTATATGGCAAAAAATGACTATTTTCAGCATTTATATGGCATATTTTTTCTGGCAACTGTGCTTCAGTGGCTGCAACCAAAAAAACTGGGCAAACAATGTCTACAAGGTCAACGTATGGCGAAAAATGACTATTTTCAGCATTTATATGGCATATTTTTTCTGGCAACTGTGCTTCAGTGGCTGCGTCCAAAAAAACTGGGCAAACAATGTCTACAAGGTCAACGTATGGCGAAAAATGACTATTTTCAGCATTTATATGGCATATTTTTTCTGGCAACTGTGCTTCAGTGGCTGCGTCCAAAAAAACTGGGCAAACAATGCCTACAAGGTCAATGTATGGCAGTTGTTTAAAGAGAACAGTAGATTACTAGCCAGCAAAGCTACCTAAGCTAAAATGTCCCTCAAATCCCTGCAGACTTCTGTCCCTCCAATACAGAGCAGTATCAAGCAGATTACTAGCCAGCAAACTTACTATCATCTGTCCCTGAAATCACTAACAGCTCTCCCCCTACACTATCTCTTCCAAGCACACACAGGCAGATTTTTCAGATAAATTTTTGCCCTTGATCCCCCTCTGGCATGCCACTGTCCAGGTCGTTGCACCCTTTAAACAACTTTAAAATCATTTTTCTGGCCAGAAATGTCTTTTTTAGATGTTAAAGTTCGCCTTCCCATTGAAGTCTATGGGGTTCGCGAACCGTTCGCGAACCGCTCGCATTTTTGCGCAAGTTCGCGAATATGTTCGCGAACTTTTTTTCCGACGTTCGCTACATCCCTACTCAAAGCTTCCACTCTACAGCAACATATCTCCCACACATCATTAGGTATCAATGTAAAACACCCCAAATATAAAATCCTGGGTCCACTGAACAGTTTGATGCCCAATATGAATAGATGTACCCAAGCACGTGGCATAGGAGGCCCCAAAAGGAAGACCCCCCGTTTGTTCTGTCATTTCAGATACTGCAAAATCAACACATTTACATCGTTTTGGGGGACGGCAAAGGTAGAAAAAAGTACGTTCACCCCAGAAAACCATATATTTTCGGAAAGTACACATTCCAACAAATCCAAATTGGGTATGCATGTCTTTCTACGCCAAAGTACCAAGCCGCAAATCATTCCTAAATTTGGTGATTTAGGTGACATTTCCAAAAATCACCTCAAAATATCTACTCTGCAGCATCGTATTACCCACATACTTTTAGGTATCAAGACAAATCACCCCAAATATGAAAGCCTAGGGTCCTCTGAACAGTTTGATGCCCAATATGTATAGGTGTACCCAAGCATGTGGCATATAGAGGCCCTAAAATGAAGACCCCCATATAGTCTGACATTTCAGGTACTGCAAAATCAACACATTTACATTGTTTTGGGGGGGCAAAAGTAGAAAACAGTAAGTTCACCCCAGAAAACCATATATTTTCGGAAAGTACACATTCCAACGAATCCAAATTGGGTATGCATGTCTTTCTACGCCAAAGTACCAAGCCGCAAATCATTCCTAAATCTTGTGATTTAGGTGACATTTCCAAAAATCACCTCAAAATATCTACCCTGCAGCATCGTATTACCCACATACTTTTAGGTATCAAGAGAAATCACCCCAAATATGAAAGCCTAGGGTCCTCTGAACAGTTTGATCCCCAATATGTATAGGTGTACCCAAGCACGTGGCATACCGGGCCCCAAAAGGAAGACCCCCATATAGTCTGTCATTTCAGGTACTGCAAAATCAACACATTTACATCGTTAGGGGGGGGGGCAAAAGTAGAAAACAGTAAGTTCACCCCAGAAAACCATATATTTTCGGAAAGTACACATTCCAACGAATCCAAATTGGGTATGCATGTCTTTCTACGCCAAAGTACCAAGCCGCAAATCATTCCTAAATTTGGTGCTTTAGGTGACATTTCCAAATATCACCTCAAAATATCTACCCTGCAGCATCGTATTACCCACATACTTTTAGGTATCAAGACAAATCATCCCAAATATGAAAGCCTAGGGTCCTCTGAACAGTTTGATGCCCAATATGTATAGGTGTACCCAAGCATGTGGCATATAGAGGCCCTAAAATGAAGACCCCCATATAGTCTGACATTTCAGGTACTGCAAAATCAACACATTTACATTGTTTTGGGGGGGCAAAAGTAGAAAACAGTAAGTTCACCCCAGAAAATAATATATTTTCGGAAAGTACACATTCCCACGAATTCAAATTGGGTATGCATGTCTTTCTACGCCAAAGTACCAAGCCGCAAATCATTCCTAAATTTGGTGCTTTAGGTGACATTTCCAAATATCACCTCAAAATATCTACCCTGCAGCATCGTATTACCCACATACTTTTAGGTATCAAGACAAATCATCCCAAATATGAAAGCCTAGGGTCCTCTGAACAGTTTGATGCCCAATATGTATAGGTGTACCTAAGCATGTGGCATATAGAGGCCCTAAAAGGAAGACCCCCATATAGTCTGACATTTCAGGTACTGCAAAATCAACACATTTACATTGTTTTGGGGGGGCAAAAGTAGAAAACAGTAAGTTCACCCCAGAAAACCATATATTTTCGGAAAGTACACATTCCCACGAATTCAAATTGGGTATGCATGTCTTTCTACGCCAAAGTACCAAGCCGCAAATCATTCCTAAATTTGGTGATTTAGGTGACATTTCCAAAAATCACCTCAAAATATCTACCCTGCAGCATCGTATTACCCACATACTTTTAGGTATCAAGAGAAATCACCCCAAATATGAAAGCCTAGGGTCCTCTGAACAGTTTGATGCCCAATATGTATAGGTGTACCCAAGCACGTGGCATACAGGGGCCCCAAAAGGAAGACCCCCATATAGTCTGTCATTTCAGGTACTGCAAAATCAACACATTTACATCGTTGGGGGGGGCAAAAGTAGAAAACAGTAAGTTCACCCCAGAAAACCATATATTTTCGGAAAGTACACATTCCAACGAATCCAAATTGGGTATGCATGTCTTTCTACGCAAAGTACCAAGCCGCAAATCATTCCTAAATTTGGTGCTTTAGGTGATATTTCCAAAAATCACCTCAAAATATCTACCCTGCAGCATCGTATTACACACATACTTTTAGGTATCAAGACAAATCACCCCAAATATGAAAGCCTAGGGTCCTCTGAACAGTTTGATGCCTGATATGTATAGGTGTACCCAAGCACGTGGCATACAGGGGCCCCAAAAGGAAGACCCCCATATAGTCTGTCATTTCAGGTACTGCAAAATCAACACATTTACATCGTTTTGGGGGGGGGGCAAAAGTAGAAAACAGTAAGTTCACCCCAGAAAACCATATATTTTCGGAAAGTACACATTCCAACGAATCCAAATTGGGTATGCATGTCTTTCTACGCCAAAGTACCAAGCCGCAAATCATTCCTAAATTTGGTGATTTAGGTGACATTTCCAAAAATCACCTCAAAATATCTACTCTGCAGCATCGTATTACCCACATACTTTTAGGTATCAAGACAAATCACCCCAAATATGAAAGCCTAGGGTCCTCTGAACAGTTTGATGCCCAATATGTATAGGTGTACCCAAGCATGTGGCATATAGAGGCCCTAAAAGGAAGACCCCCATATAGTCTGACATTTCAGGTACTGCAAAATCAACACATTTACATTGTTTTGGGGGGGCAAAAGTAGAAAACAGTAAGTTCACCCCAGAAAACCATATATTTTCGGAAAGTACACATTCCCACGAATTCAAATTGGGTATGCATGTCTTTCTACGCCAAAGTACCAAGCCGCAAATCATTCCTAAATTTGGTGATTTAGGTGACATTTCCAAAAATCACCTCAAAATATCTACCCTGCAGCATCGTATTACCCACATACTTTTAGGTATCAAGAGAAATCACCCCAAATATGAAAGCCTAGGGTCCTCTGAACAGTTTGATGCCCAATATGTATAGGTGTACCCAAGCACGTGGCATACAGGGGCCCCAAAATGAAGACCCCCATATAGTCTGTCATTTCAGGTACTGCAAAATCAACACATTTACATCGTTAGGGGGGGGGCAAAAGTAGAAAACAGTAAGTTCACCCCAGAAAACCATATATTTTCGGAAAGTACACATTCCAACGAATCCAAATTGGGTATGCATGTCTTTCTACGCCAAAGTACCAAGCCGCAAATCATTCCTAAATTTGGTGCTTTAGGTGATATTTCCAAAAATCACCTCAAAATATCTACCCTGCAGCATCGTATTACACACATACTTTTAGGTATCAAGACAAATCACCCCAAATATGAAAGCCTAGGGTCCTCTGAACAGTTTGATGCCTGATATGTATAGGTGTACCCAAGCACGTGGCATACAGGGGCCCCAAAAGGAAGACCCCCATATAGTCTGTCATTTCAGGTACTGCAAAATCAACACATTTACATCGTTTTGGGGGGGGGGGCAAAAGTAGAAAACAGTAAGTTCACCCCAGAAAACCATATATTTTCGGAAAGTACACATTCCAACGAATCCAAATTGGGTATGCATGTCTTTCTACTACAAAGTACCAAGCCGCAAATCATTCCTAAATTTGGTGATTTTGGTGACATTTCCAAAAATCACCTCAAAATATCTACTCTGCAGCATCGTATTACCCACATACTTTTAGGTATCAAGAGAAATCACCCCAAATATGAAAGCCTAGGGTCCTCTGAACAGTTTGATGCCCAATATGTATAGGTGTACCCAAGCACGTGGCATATAGGGGCCCTAAAATGAAGACCCCCCCTTGTATGTTCTGTCATTTCAGGTACTGCAAAATCAACACATTTACATCGTTTTGGGGGGGGCAAAGGTAGAAAAAAGTAAGTTCACCCCAGAAAACCATATATTTTCGGAAAGTACACATTCCCACGAATCTAAATTGGGTATGCATGTCTTTCTACTACAAAGTACCTAGCCGCAAACCATTCCTAAATTTGGTGATTTTGGGGACATTTCCAAAAATGACTTCAAAATTTCGACCCTGCAGCATCGTATTACCCACATACTTTTAGGTATAAAGACAAATCACCCAAAATATGAAAGCCTGGGGTCCTCTGAACAGTTTGATGCCCAATATGTATAGGTGTACCCAAGCACATGGCGTATAGGGGCCCCAAAACGAAGACCCCCATATGGTCTGTCATTTCAGGTACTGCAAAATCAACACATTTACATTGTTTTGAGTGGGGCAAATGTAGAAAAAAAGTAAGTTCACCCCAGAAAACCATATATTTTCAGAAAGTACACATTCCCACAGATCTAAATTGGGTATGCATGTCTTTGTACTCCAAATTACCAAGCCGCAAACGATTCCTAAATTTGGTGATTTTGGGGACATTTCCAAAAATGACTTCAAAATTTCGACCCTGCAGCATTGTATTACCCACATACTTTTAGGTATCAAGACAAATCACCCCAAATATGAAAGCCTGGGGTCCTCTGAACAGTTTGATGCCCAATATGTATAGGTGTACCCAAGCACGTGGCGTATAGGGGACCCAAAACGAAGACCCCCATATGGTCTGTCATTTCAGGTACTGCAAAATCAACACATTTACATTGTTTTGAGGGGGGCAAATGTAGAAAAAAGTAAGTTCACCCCAGAAAACCATATATTTTCGGAAAGTACACATTCCCACGGATCTAAATTGGGTATGCATGTCTTTGTACTCCAAAGAACCAAGCCGCAAACCATTCCTAAATTTGGGGATTTTGGGGACATTTCCAAAAATTACTTCAAAATATCTACCCTGCAGCATCGTATTACCCACATACTTTTAGGTATCAAGAGAAATCACCCCAAATATGAAAGCCTAGGGTCCCCTGAACAGTTTGATGCCCAATATGTATAGGTGTACCCAAGCACGTGGCATACAGGGGCCCCAAAAGAAAGACTCCCATATGGTCTGTCATTTCAGGTACTGCAAAATCAACACATTTACATTGTTTTTGGGGGGGGGGCAAAGGTAGAAAAAAGTAAGTTCACCCCATAAAACCATATATTTTCGGAAAGTACACATTCCTGCGAATCCAAATCGGGTATGGATGTCTTTGTACTCCAAAGTACCAAGCCGCAAACCATTTCTAAATTTGGTGATTTTGGGGACATTTCCAAAAATCACCTCAAAATTTTCACCCTCTAGCATCGTAGTTCCCACATACTTTTAGGTATCAAGAGAAATCACCCCAAATATGAAAGCCTGGGGTCCTCTGAACAGTTTTATGCCCAATATGTATAGGTGTACCCAAGCACGTGGCATATAGGGCCCCAAAACAAAGACCCTCAAATGGTCTGTCATTTCAGGTACTGCAAAATCAACACATTTACATTGTTTTGGGGGGGGGCAAAGGTAGAAAAAAGTGCGTTCACCCCATAAAACCATATATTTTTGGAAAGTACACATTCCTGCGAATCCAAATTGGGTATGCATGTCTTTGTACTCCAAAGTACCAAGTCGCAAGCCTTTCCTAAATTTGGCGATAAAAGCAACTGTTTTTACATTTCTGAAAATCGCCTAAAAATATTGCAATTGGCCGCATTTATCTCACCCAATTTCTTACATACAATTGTAAAACACCATAAATATTGATGCCAAGGGTCTACTGAACAGTTTGATGCCCAATATGCATAGATATACCAAGGCAGCTGGCATGTGCGGACCCCAAATAAAAATAGTGAATATGAGTTTTCTCCGCTGCCGATTCGCCTTCTGTGAACATAGACCCTTGACTTCATATTATTTGCCTCAAGACCCTCCTAACAGCAATGACCCCCCAAAACCATACATTTTTGGAAAGTACACATTCTGCTGATTCCAACAAAGATAACGACGTCTTTCTACACGAAACTACCAAACTGCAAAGCTTTTCTAAACATATAGGTTTTTACAACATTTCTGAAAATCGCCTAAAAATGTTGCAGTTTGCCGCATTTATCACACACAATGTTTTACGTACAAAGAAAAATCTCTCTAAATATGGACGTCAGAGGTCTAATAAATAGTTTGATGCCCAATATGTATAGATTTACCAAAGTATGTGTTGTGTATGGACCCCAAATGAAAAACGTGCCTATGAATTTTCACGCTAGCCAACTAAGCTGCAGAAAAGAGAACCCTAACTGTACGTTATGTGCCGTAAGACCCCCAAACTGTAAAAATAACCCCAGAAACCCATATATTTTTGGAAAGCACATATTTTGGCGGATCAAACTAAGTAAAATCTATCTTTCTATACCAAAGCACCAAACAGCAAAACGATACTAAAGATACATAAGGAACAATAATGCAGGGATAAAATTGCAATAAAACCACAAAAATAGCGTAAATCAATGAAATAACAAAATAATTGTTCTGACAGCGTAATTAGTGGCCGAAATCGATTATCCAATAGTCACGCTGCCAAAATAACACGTTTTTAGGCAAAAAAAACAAAAGATAACAGTATAATGAATTCGTAAAAAAAAAAAAAAACACCTGTTTGTGTATACATATTTGTGCACTAATAAAAGTTATCTGAGTGTGCAAATACATGTAAATAAGTGTAAATAAGTGTAAATAACTGTACAAAAGGGACCAAGTGTGCTAAAATTAAAAAAAAATTTTTTTAAAAAATTCCAATCTTTACTAAAATGCATAAATGTACTGTAAGTATGTGTAGGTGCAGGTAAGTGTGTAAAAAAAACGTGCACTTACCGTTTTTGGAGCAGGAGAATCGCTGTCTTCTTTGGAGGAGTCCTGGCAGCGTGTCTGCAGAGTTGCTGCGCAGCAGGAAGTGCGTGGGCGGCTCTGCAGGCAGGAAGAAGGGTGAGTGTAGTAGCAGACGCTCCATGCGATGCGTCTGCTACTTTGAAGTCGGATCTGCGACAATCGAGTCGCAGATCCGACTTGACAGCCCCCCAGCCTCGTTGCCTAGGGGGCTGTCTTCTCTCCCCACTCTCTGCGGAGGCGGCAAAAGCCGCCGAAGCAGAGAGAGAGCTCAGCTGCCAAAGAACGTACAATGTACGTTCTTGGCAGCCTGAGCATTGGCCTGCCAGCACGTACGCCGTACGTGTTTGGCAGGCAAAGGGTTAAACATGCAGAGATGATACTTACCCTCCACATTCTATAGAGAGAAAGAATACTGTTTTAATTAAAGGAGTTGTTCACATTTGAGTTAACTTGAAGAGGCTCATTTACTAAGGGTCGAATATTGAGGGTTAATTGATTCGACCCTCGAAGTAAAATCCTTCGATTTACGAATATCAAAGTCGAAGGATTTACCGCAAATACTTCGAGCGATCGAAGTAAAAATCGTTCGATCGAACGAATAGAAGGATTGTAATCGAGAGATCGAACGTTTTTTCTTTGATCAGAAAAAGCCTAGAAAACTTATGGGGAAGGCTAACATTGTAGATCGGTAGGTTTAAAGTGGCGAAGTATGTAGTCAAAGTTTTTTTTAAAGAGACAGTACTTCGACTATGGAATGGTCGAATTGTCGAACGATTTTTAGTTTGAATCGTTCAAATCAAAGTCGTAGTTGAAGGTCGAAGTAGCCTATTCGATGGTCGAAGTACCCAAAAAAACCTATGAAATTCGAAGTTTTTTTACTTTGAATCCTTCACTCGAGCTTAGTAATTGTGCCCCTTGGTATAATGTAGATAGGGATATTTTAAGACAATTTGAAATTAACTTTCATTTTTTGGCATAAGAGGTTTTTTAGTTATTTAGCTTTTTATTCAGCAGCTCTCCAGTTTGCAGTTTTGGCAATCCAGTTGCTAGGATTGCCAAAACTGCATGCCATTCTTAAATAATTTGGAACCTCATGCAGCTAGGGTAATATGGAACCTCGTGCAGTGATAAGAATAAGAGGCTGTAATATGAATGAAAGACTTGAATAGAAAGATGACTAATGCAAAGTAGCAATAACAATAATTGTGGTTCATTTGCTTTGTTAGATGGGGTCAGTGACTTCCAATTGAATGCTTGAATGCTAATAAAATTGACCAATGGAAAAGTTGCTTAGAATTGGCCATTCTTTAACATATCAAGGGGCCCATTTACTAACAATGGAATTGTGATTTTTTTTTTCCACGAATCACAAAAAATTGTGGTTTTCCTATTTTTCTAAAAAGCTCTAAAAATGTGAGATTTATCAAATGAAAAAAAACATAAAAGCCTTTCATGCCAAACGTTGGCAAATAAAAGTTGTTGAGGTGCTGTAGAATATTAAAGGTTTTGGGATTTTTTTTCCACTACAGATCGGACTTTTATTAATTCATACTTTTATATGCAGATCTTTTAATAAATTCAGTGACAATCGTGGTTTTAGAGTTCAGGAATTTGGCTAGGGTTTCAAAAAAACTATAAAATCACTTATATCCTTTATTGTATAAGCCTCTACAAGTTAACTTAAAGGTGAACCAGGCCTTTAACTTTCTACCTCTTTTGTTTTCTAGTGCAGACAGTTGATGGAGCACCGAATCTGCCAAATTAAGATCACTGATATCTATGGAAGCATCTGCAAAATGTATAAAATATATCAAAAACGTAACGATTACTAAAGATTTCAGCTTTCCATATGCTGATTAACCAGATCCTCTTCATGCTTGCACCTATGCCATTCTTAAAGGCATACTGTCATGGGAAAAAAAATTTTTTTCAAAATGCATCAGTTAATAGTGCTGCTCCAGCAGAATTCTGCACTGAAATCCATTTCTCAAAAGAGCAAACAGATTTTTTTATATTCAATTTTGAAATATGACATGGGGCAAAACATATTGTCAATTTCCCAGCTGCCCCAAGTCATGTGACTTGTGCTCTGATAAACTTCAATCACTCTTTACTGCTGTACTGCAAGTTGGAGTGATATCACTCCTCCCTTTCCCCCCCCCCAGCAGCCAAACAAAAGAACAATGGGAAGGTAACCAGATAGCAGCTCCCTAACACAAGATAACAGCTGCCTGGTAGATCTAATAACAACACTCAATAGCAAAAACCCTTCCAAATATTCCTTTGATCAGGAAATTGTTAGGAAGCCTATGGGGACCTTCCCCATAGACTAACATTGGCCTCGGTAGGTTTTAGGTGGCGAACTAGGGGGTCGAAGAGACAGTACTTCGACTATCGAATAGTCGAAAAGGCAAACGATTTTTAGTTCGAATCGTTCGATTCGAAGTTGAAGGTCATAGTCGAAGGTCGAAGTAGCCCATTCGATGGTCGAAGTAGCCATATTCGACCATTCGAAATTCAAACTATTTTTACTCTATTCCTTCACTCGAGCGAAGTGAATGGGCCCCTATATCGTTCGTTTTTCCTACGATCGTTCGAACTAACGAATTGCAGTAAATCCTTCGACTTCGATATTCGAAGTCAAAGGATTTTACTTCGGCGGTCGAATATCGAGGGTTAATTAACCCTCGATATTCGACCAATAGTAAATGTGCCCCTAAGTGTACAAAGTTTCCCTAGGCAGAAATGAACATTAGCTAAATGCTCACGCTGACTAATTAACGCTAGCCAAACTTCCCCAGCGTTTGGCTGCCAAGAAGCAACGTCGCACTTGATTTAACATATGATGATTTAACATATGAGCTGCCAATTTCGGTCTGACAAGTTGGCGCAAATTGTGGCGGCGCCTTCGCAGGCAAAAATTCACCCTTTAGTGCCTACTTGTGCACTCCCTTGTAAATGCTCCTGTTGGGGAATTTGCCAGTGATAGCACAGTAATGTCATGTGCAAGAGAATGAATCTATGACATCAGGGGTAAGAAAATGGGTACATTGGGGAAATGTAACGCATCACTGGAGGCATGGTTTTTTAAGTAAAACAATGAAAGAAGAGGAGAAGAAGATGGACAATGACAAATTACAATGCTGTTAAATTTGTAATACTGGTCCCAGGTCTAGCTGGGGATCTATGACACCAAGGGCACTAAATACATATTTCTGTAAAGGGAAGTAACTATAGAAAAATCAGACCCACTAACTACTGGGGACACAGGAGGTATAGGGTGACAGGTGGGGATTTAACAGTTTCAATCTATGTTTATGAAAAATAGCTTATTTCCAGAATTTATTGGGCATTCTTCTAGTTCAGTCACTTCTATTATGCAGTACCCACATTTTTGTACATAGGATACAGGCTGCAAACTTAGCTCCCTAATAACAATACCATGAGAAATTCTGCTGGCTGGTGATTTACGTTTATATTGAAAACTGAAATTCTGTATAATAAAGAAATAAAGGTTTCTTCAGGGTGAAACCAGCTATTAAGATGGAACCGAGAAGCTTCAGGGAGATATAGTATGTTGTGTGTGTGCTGTCTTTAGAGGAAACCTGTCATTGCAGTAAGCAAATTCAGTCAAAGGATAATTCTGAAAGAATAGATTGTGCACATTACACAAAACTCAGATCTATTACAAATTATTCTCATGAACCACATTAAGCACCATATTCATTGCGGGTGCAAATTTCATAGGAGCCCTTAGTTTCAGTGGGATGAGCAATATTTTCAGTTCGTCTTTTTATCCACTGTTTCCTTTTCTATGTTAAAGGAACATAAGCAGTGATAAGTAAAACCTCCCCAATTTCGATTCAACAAAAAACGTGCAAAATTAAGGGGAAATTCGTGAAATGGGCATTTTTTTGCATTTGTTCTCCCACAAAACAATTTTATAGTTTTGTGACAATCAACAGTAGATTTCCAGTAGAGCAACAGTAATGGAAAAAAATGTGCAGCATAAAAATGTTTCTAATATACAGTAATTAGCCATAAATGTGATCTATAAAGGCTGAAGTGACTGGATATCTAACATGATAGTCAGAACTCTACTTCCTGCTTGGTAACAAAAACTGCTGAGGAAATTATTTATAAATTGTTCATATAAAAACAATGAATTAGTATAGTAATTTGAATTAGTATTTTCAAAAAAAATTTTTTTTGGTTAAAACTCCCAAATTCGAATTTAAAACCACCAACTCGAATTTGTATGTGAGATTTATCACATCTCGACCCTGGAAACAGTTCAAATTATCTGTCACCTTAAACCTGCTGAGTTCATGTAGAAGTCAATGTCAGTGGTCCCTTGAATTATTGAAGATGTTAATTGCCTTCCTGACATTCAAGTTTTTTTTCAGAGGAAAACTCGATTTGAATTGAATTAAAATTTTCAGGTTACTCCTATTCGATCGAATATTAGAGGTTCAAGTTTTTTCATAAATAACCTCCCATTTGAGTTGTGAGTATTTTCGAATTTATGGGTCACATTTATCAAGAGTCGAATTTCGAAGTTGAAAATACCTTGAAATTCAACCATCGAATTTAAATACTTCAAATTCGAATATCGGATTCAACGTTTTTTTCAGAGAATTTGGCTATCGATCTAATTAAAATCGAAGGATTTTAATTCGATGTGTAAAGACTTGGAAAAAGTTTGTAGACGGTCCCCATAGGGTAACATAGCAATTCAGCAGGTTTAATTTGGCGAAGTATTGAAGTTGAAGTTTTATTTAAAGAGACAGTACTTCGATTATGGAATGGTTGAATATTCAAACTATTTTTACTTCGAATCAAATTTGAAGTAAATTCGAAGTCGTAGTATCCTAATTTTTTTACTTCGCAAATTCCCTCGAATTAACTAAGGGGCTGATTTACTATGGGTCGAATATCGAGGGTTAATTAACCCTCGATATTCGACTAGGAATTGAAATCCTTCGACTTCGAATATTGAAGTCAAAGGATTTAGCGCAGAAAATTCGATCGAACGATCAAAGGATTATTCATTCGATCGAACGATTAAATCCTTCGAATCGAACGTTTCGAAGGATTTTAATCCAACGATCGAAGGAATATCCTTCGATCAAAAAAACTTAGGCAAGCCTATGGGGACCTTCCCCATAGGCTAACATTGACTTCGGTAGCTTTTAGATGGCGAACTTGGGGGTCGAATTTTTTTTTAAAGAGACAGTACTTCGACTATCGAATGGTCGAATAGTCGAACAAAGTTTTTTTACTTCGAATCATTCACTCGAATTTAGTGAATCGGCCCCTAAGTGTTAAACAAAATTCACATCACTTAGAAATTTGACTTTTGATAAATTTGACCCAGAGTGTAATACAACATATTTAAAATATTTCTGTCACAAATTTATTAAACATCCCATGCAGTGTAGTTTATGTTAATAAAATCTTTGGTCCCCCTTTAAATATAAAATATATAACATATATTCAAGGTTTAAACTAGAGGTCATTTTTACAGGTAGGGTACAGATGTTGCAGTCATTGTGGGAAACAAAAATAAATCACTACCACTTTGAAAGCTGACACATTTAATACCACCGTTTTACTTTCCTGCATATCTGAATTCTGATTGGAGAACAATTGTCAAGCTATTTTAGATTTGGGGGTCATGCCAGATCATGTTATTTAAATGATCCCTAAGGCATACTTTGGAGTAACGTGAGCAATAACACTCTATCTATATTGTTATCACAAGAAAGATAAATGGTTTTAAAGCTGAGGTACACACAATGGGACTTCTAATCAAAATGGACGATGAAACAGAGATCATGGCACTGCAATCTTTCAAAAAATGAAAAACGATTTATAGGCTCACCTGAAGTCCTCAGATCTGCATTCTGATTTGTAGTCACGTTGTAAGCAAGTCTATTTCTTATGTCTCTTTTACACCACCGTGTCATGTAATCCAATTTGGATATTTACCTCACATAGAGAAAGTCCTAACTTTCTAGAGTTCAACCACAGATTTCCCAGAAAATGTATTATTTAGCTGTAAGACCAAGGTCATTAACAAACAGCAGAAAGAATCAGTCACTCCAATTTTCAAAACACAGACCTTGAAAATAGCAAGACAGCTTCAATACCATTATCATCAACAAAGGTTGAAGCCTGAAATTACACATGAACGATATTAGATAAAGAACATATGATTTGAAGGACCTTGTTAATGTATTTTCACTTAACTGCAAAATTCATAAAGCTCTGATATATATATATATATATATATATATATATATATATATATATATATATATATATATATATATATATATATATATATATATATATATATATATATATTGTGAAAGGCTTTAGCACACACTCCAAAGGTTACATACCTGGGTGCAATTCAGAAATAAAATATCCAAAGGCAGAAGAAGCTGAAGCACACCAGGATTTTTCTCAAAAAGACAAAGTTTTTATTTCATCAACGTTTCTGCTTTTATCAAGATACAAATACAAGCATGCACAAGTGAAAGCATTTTAAAGACTCACCCAGTTAACACCCACCACCCAACACACCCATGTGTATGGAATAACCAATTAGTGAACATCAATTTCTTTAGTGTGGCTAGATTTCATAACAGACGCAATCTGAAAGACAAAATATAGAATATAATACACAAAGTGCTAAAAAGTTATAATATCTGTATATGCAAAAATACTGAATAATATAAGTTAAAATCTCATAAAATTCCCTAAAAAGAGTCTTTGTGTTAAATATAAAAACAAAATAATAATGAATTGTTTACAGAGAATATTTGATACTGAATCGTATTAATGTATAAGCTGAACCTGAATGTGTTATCTTTTATCCAAAAAAAGGGGAAAAGGAACAATATTCATTTAAACCACGAGGAGCTACGGTATCCAGTGTTTTAATCCAGTAAACCTCTTTCTGTAGTAGCAACCGGTCCCAATCATCACCCCTATTGGGTTTGGGTACCAAACGCACATAAATTTTAGGGTGGAAAGGCCTTGTCCTTTTAATAGGAAATGCTTGGGTAATGGTAAATCAGATTTACCTGTTTCTAAGGCCCTCTTAATTGAAGATCTGTGATTGCCCTTTCTCACATGCAGAGTGTTTTGGGTCTTACCAACATACTTTAAGCCACAAGGGCATGTTATAATATAAACTACATGGGTTGTTGTGCATGAAATGCGATGTTTAATATGTATTTCCTTTCCAGTGTGGGGGTGTCTAAAGGAATTCCCTGATGTCATCTGTCTACATGTAGTGCAAGCTGCACACTTGAAGCACCCTTTCTTCAATTTACTAAGAATGCCACTGTGTGAATCATAGCATTGGACAGGATCTGTTTTCATGAGTAAATTTCTCAAATTGCAGACATCCTGTTTAAAATTGGAGGATATCCTGATCTGCGCTGGGTTTCGTACAATATTCCAATTAATTGGTGGTTTTTGGGTGATAATCAAAAAAATCTTGAGTTTTTGGGAATCAATACCTGGAAAAATCATATGATTTGGGGTTTTTCATGATTTTATCGAGTCTTTTACTGCAGCAGATTTTTTCAACTAAATGTATTGATAAATAGGGTAAAAATGTGTTTGGTCAAAATGGTTTTAAGAAAATAGTTAAGAAAATAGTACAAAAGACAGTCAAAATGGTTTTAAGAAAATAGTTAAGAAGATAGTCCAAAAGACAGTCACACAAGCTAAACCCCTCAGAAATAGGAGCATAGGAGGTTTGAGGATCAACCCAACAGGAGAAGACTATTGAATAAACACCTGGTAAGATGAGGAAGACAAGAGAAGATTCCTGCATTTTCTTCATCACTGCAGACAAAATAGCTATGATATAAATTATAGCAAAGAAATGGATGATTAATTGAAAGAGCCTAGGTCAGCTTGTGCTTTTGTAGAAGTCAAAGTGTAAATGCACACATTATACAGTGCTATGTTTAAAAAGAAAATGTGTTTATTTACAGGTTTCGAGTCACAACAAATCCTTTGTCAATGGTATTTGAGAAAATATTTGCAAATATGCTTCTAAAGATCCAATAGGAGAGTGGTGGAATTTTACTGTGGTGGTCAACGTTTTTCTGACGCCAGCGACGATTTGGACACCAGCGACGATAAACGGATGCCCATTGACTTTAATGGGCGCCAGAATCAACTCTGACACCAGCGGCCATTTTGACGCCAGCGAATTGTCACCGGTGTCAAAACCGATGTTTCCCAAATTTTTCGCCAGTTTCGCAAATTTTGCAGGAAATTAGCGAAATTCATGGCAAAGCGAATCGGGACAAATTCGTCCATCGCTGAGTCAAGTTGTTTTTTTCAACATAGCTCTGCAGTGGCATTTTACCTCTATTAGTTGACATAAGAACAAAAGCTGACCGAGGATCTCTCCCTTAATCAGCCATTGCTTTGCTATAATTCACATTTTCTGCAGTGATGGATAAAATGCAGAAAACCCCTCCTGTTTTAACTTTGTGTAAGAAAAGAGTGTCTATATTAATCTAAATGAAAACTGATCCAAAAATGGGTCTTTTCCACCAGTAATTGTTCTAAGGGTGAAATACATGTAATTGAACATTAAAGCAAACGGAACAGCTCTTGGTTAATTCCTTTGAGAAAAGCGAAGGGCAGTAAACAAAGACAGGGAGGTCCACATGGAGGAAAGTAATAAGTTATTATAGGGGGAAAGCCTATAGAAAGTTAAAGGGAACCTGTCACCCTAAGAAATAATTCCATATCCTCTTTTATGATGTTAGTCAAGCGAAATAAACTTCACTTACACTATATAAATTATGTCGATCTTCTTTCTTTTAGTCTTGGAATTCACAATCAAATCAAGCAGGCAGGAGCCATTTTGTGGACGCTGTTACATCTTGTTTATGCACCAGAATGGGGTACTTTTAGTGATGAGTGAATTTTTCCCATTTTGCTTCGCCGTGAAATTCACGAATTTCCCTCAAAATTTGAGAAAGGGATGAAAAATTCGCCGGCGCAAAGTTGACAAAAGTTGACGCCGGCCCCATTAAAGTCAATAGGTGTCCATCAATTGTCAACGGCGTCCGAAACTCTTGCCGGTGTCGATTCCAACTGACTGGTAAGAGTTTTGAAAAAGTTTTAACATAAAATATGTGGGGTTTGTGGTTCATTTTGAAAGGACTGTTAATATACAGCTTTTGATGTCTGGGTAACAGGTCCCCTTTAAAGTATTGAACCGAAACCTAACAGTTAAAATGGTAAGGCTATTTAATTTTCTAAGATGGGGATGTCCCATTTAATGAGAAGTAATGTATTATAGTTTTGAGACATTATTTCTAATTACAGCACCAGGTGTATCTGCAGTTCTGTAGTGTTTACATGGGGGCTTTTTTATCAATTATTTTTATTAGTTTTCTTTTGCAAAAGATCAATAACTAATGAAACATAGGAAAACCTTGACATCACAGCTCATACGGTTATAGTACAGACATATTTCAATGACACCTATTTGATATTGTAGCCATATTGTTAAACATTTCAAGTATATTATACTCTATTTTAAACCAAAGACATGGGCCCCCAGTTATGTTCTGTAGTGCAAAGGAGCCCTTTACCAAGGGCTTGTCTGGAGTTAAGTACAGAGCTCCCTAAGGCACCCCTGTTTGCACCTGGAGAAGGTCACAACCTTTATGGATCATCCATTAGTAACTGACATTGTCTAATGATCTACTTAACTTAAATAAATAGATTTTAAGTTCACTTAATATAATTGTTAATGTCAAAATATTGGGTACAATATTCTTTATAGAGACATTTATTTAGCTCTCTTAGTTTTTATGAATGATAGTAGGGATGATAACCGAGATTATAATTGGGATAAACATAGATAACAAATCGAATCTAATCTATTCTAAAGCCCTTTGTCTGATACTTTTTCCGTATAACGTATTATTAGTGAGATTCCTCCTTATCTGGACCTATAAGAAGTGGTTGCACTAGGGTAGCTAATGATGCTGCCACATTTAACAGTGACAAGACAAGCAGAAGTGACTGTATCTAACTTTCCAGACATATACCCACCTATTTCTCATACTACTATGTTCTAAAACAAAAAATACTTACCTGTACTGTATGTGGCCTTGTTGTATTATGTTGTTCCACCTTCCACTGCATCTTCCACTTGAAAACCACCAATATCTATTATTTTGCAACACTAACTAGTATCCATTAGGGATGTAGCGAACTGTTCTGCTGCGAAATAGTTCGCGCGAACTTTGACCGTTCGCGTCCGCCGAATGTTCGCGAACGTTTGGGAACGTTCGCATTTTGAGTTCGCGTTCGATTCGAATACAAATCGTTCGACCATTCGACCATTCAAATTCCTTCGACCGCTAAAAATCGAACGATTTCCATTCGTTCGAACGATTGTAAGCATTCGATCGAATGAAAAGCATTCGATCGAATGGTTTCGATCGTTCGATTCGAATGAAAATCCTTCGATCGAATGATTAAAATCCTTCAATCGTTCGAATCGAACGATTTTAGCGGGTGTTCGAAGTTCGCGAACTGTCCGCGAACGTTCGCATCGGCAGTTCGCTACATCCCTAGTATCCATAGATTCTAACAAAACAAAGCTAAACATGCAAACTCTGGACCCACTGGCTTATTTTCACCTGAATTCATCCCAGTCTGACCATTCAGAAACCATTGATGCCTTTGCTATTACTTCAGTCATTCAATAAAGGCAGCACTCTACAGTGGAAGATTGATGTCAAAGTGTACAATGTGGCTCAAGCATAAATCACCACCCATGACCCTTTAAGAGCATTAGGTCAATTGGAAAATTCTTTCTACATGATGCATCTATGGCTTCTAAATAAACATCTTTTAGTCCCTATCGTAGATTACATTCTTATCACACCTCTGGGACACAACATCTCCACTTTCAAGATGGTCAATAATCCGTTTTTCTTGATGACAGAATATCAGACTGGGAGGTTTCTGTTTCATAGAAGGGAACTATCACTTAAAACATCTGTTCAACCACAATTGTAATAATCTCACAAACAGCCATTATTATTTGTTTTCTTATAGTTGATCGGACATCCCCATCTCCCGACCTGCCACTAACCATTCCGATCAAAGTACAAAAGAACAGATCAGCCGATGTTCTGCCCCTGACAGCAATCGTACGAAAGTTTATTTGTGACAAAAGCTGAAAATCGTACGTACACGCAGAGATATTATCGGCAGCCGACAGAAATCTTTTAACCTGTCCGATCGACCAAACGACTGATCTCCGCCGGACAAAAAACGTAGGGACTTTACACACGGTCCGAAAAACGTACGAATCCTAGATTCATACAATCAGATCTTTGCGTCTATGGCCAGCTTAATTCTGAATACTGCTCACTGATTTTTTTTCAACTATACATTAAAAATAAAGGTTCTTATCTGGGTGGCAGACCATATCTTGCTATAAAGGCTTGAAAAAGGCTTTAAAAAACAAAGAGAAAAATAAACATTTTACTGCACCACCAGATGTTTTTCATTAAGCTGTTCGTGGTGAAGTGCATGGATTGAGGATCAATGCTGAAAGCACAGTGCAGTGTGTACAGACGTGCAGAGAAAATATCCTTATCATATCTTCAAAAACATGAGAAAAAGTGGGGAAAAAATTCCAATACTTTAATCTCTTGATGGAGTGAAGTACATTCAAAACTTACTATATCGTATGCCTCCAGAATGTCAAAAACAAGTGAAACCAAGAACAATTTCACAAATTGTTGGCCATTTGGCAAATTTTTTGAGACAGAAATGGGACAGATTAGCTTATCACTAATTCCTATAGGATTTTTAGAAGTATATTTATCAATAATTATCAAGGAAGTATTGCATGACCCTTGAGGCTCGAGCACTAGTAAATCAGTCAGTGCCATTTTGTGCTTCTGGAGAAGAGCACTAGATGTGAGTTCTTTGCTTGAGGTTTCTTTTTATCTGCCACACCATAGAGCTTATGTTCTTCCCCTCACCTGGTATCCACCACCACCTTTTTTAATTCTACTTCTAATTCTACTTAGTCATACTTTGACTAAGGGAAGGAGGGATCTAGAGGCAACGAGTCATTTAGAGATGATTAGATTACAACATTTGCAAATACATTCCAGATTACATGTTCAAGACATCGAGCCAAGTAAAACCATCTTTCATTACTAGTGATTGGCGAATTTATTCGCCAGGCGCGAATTTGAGCAATTAGACTCCGGCAAATAAATTTGCGAAACGGGCGCGAAAATTCGCTGTTGAAAGTTAAAAACGGGCGTTGGCGTAAAAAACGGGCGTCGGCATAAAAAACGGGTGTCGGCATCAAAAAAACGGACGCCGGCGTCACAAACGAGATGCCAGCGCAGTTTTGTGAATTTTTCGCAGTTTTGGCGAATTTCGCTGGAAATTCGTGAATTTTTCAGCGAAACAAAATGGCGCAAATTCGCCCATCACTATTCATTATACAAGAGAAGTGAGCAAACTCACAATATGTTGCACAACCTATGGGGGGATTAGGTCTATGTTATAGAAAGCAGGTAGCAACCCCTTTTCCCACTCAGGGATGCAGGAAGGTAAAATAAAGCATAGAAAATAAAGACACATTTTGCAAGTGTTATTGTCTAGGACCAAATAATAATAAAAAATTTCAACTTAATATTATGCAGTCAAATCTCTTGCATCTAATAATAATCTCCCCTCCAATTATTAAAATCATACTTTCAAACTTTTTTTTCCCCCCTTGAATGATTTTAATATCTGGGTCGTTAAGGCTCGCACATTTAATTAGTTAATTTCACACAGAACAAACTAATTCATTTAGAGAATTAATTCTACTATTTTCCCAAAACTCTTTGAAAGCGAAAATAGAAAATAAAAAGGCAACCCTCTTATTAATAATATTGAATAAATATTGAATAAATATTGATTTCCTCATGCAACAAATGTTTATTATAGCTTTGATTTAGAAACTGGCACCACTAGTCCCTAACCTGTTTCAATGTGTATTCCCAGTTCTCTTGCAAATTCCATTAAGGAGGTATTCTTTGAAATGACTCCAGGGAAGTGGGGGTATAACCTGAAAGTAATGAGAATGAAACGGCTCATAGTGAAAGTAGCTACATTTCAAGACAGTATTAATATGGACTACCCCATTATGCCAGGACTCTCCAACCTTTTTTACCCCTGAGCCACATTTAAATATAAAAAGCACCTGCTCTGAGGCTACTGGAAGCAACATCCAAGAAGTTGGTGAGTAACGTGTTTCTAATGGGCCACTGGTTGGGGATCACTGCTTTATGCAGAGAAGTGAATCTAATGGAAATTAGTGATATTGTTCTTATCACAATAACATTTTCTATTAAGATTTTCATTTATCCAGGTCATGATATACAATAATTAGTAAATTTAAGTCTAAATCAACTGGACTTTACTTGTTTCACCACTCATCCGAGTGGCTTCAACAGTTCAACAATAGTGATGGGCGAATTTGCGCAAAACGGCGAGGCGTCTGGTTTTTGACACCGTCGCCCATTTTTTTGACGCCGGCATCCATTTTCGGCACCGGTGTCCGTTTCAAAAAAAAAAATTTTGACGCCGGCGTTTCGCAAATTTTTCCGCTGGCGGCGAATCCCGCAAAATTCGCCACGAATTCGCGCCTGCCGAATAAATTTGCCCATCACTATTCAACAATTCACAGTATCAGTAGATTTTCAATGGGATACTAAATAACTCATTTTCTGATATTTCTTTGCTATAACAAATAAGTCGGACAGCAATTTCTTTCGAAAATTCTTTTTGTTTTTGTAAGAAAGTGCAGCTGTAATATTAAAACATGGTTATCATTATGATGTTACTTCCTGTGACAGTAAAGTTATTTTTTTTCCCATTCAAGTACATAGGGGCAGATTTACTAAGCTTTGAATGGTAAATTCAAATTTTCAAATTCTTTGGTCAAAAAAAAAATTGAATTTAAAAGCACCAACTCGAATTTGAATTCAAATGTGAGATCTATCACAGCTCGACCCTGGAAACAGTTCTAATTTGACTATTCTCCACCTAGAACTGCCGAGTTCATGTAGAAGTCAATGGAAGAGGTCCCTTGGACTATTTGAACATGTTAATAGTAGTAACGAGCCAAATTTTAGCCACGTTCCGCTGCAAAAATGGCACCCCATAGAATCCAATGGGAGAAAAAAAAGTTGTACGTCAAAAAAAATTTGACGCACAAAAGTCAGGGGTTTTCTTTGAGGAAAACTTGATTCAAATTCAATTTGAGTTTTTGGGTCGGGACTTTTTGATTGAATAACATATCATTCGAATTGTGAATAAAATTGTGAATAAAATCATTTAAGAGTTTTAAAAAATTCAGATTACTCTAAAATTTGACCTTTGATAAATAACCCTCGTAGATGACAACTCCTGTATAAACAACGAAAACAACAAATCAAAAGCATGGAGATTAGAGGTGGCGCGAACTGTTCGCCGGCGAACTTGTTCGCGCTCGCCGGAAGTTCGCGAACGTCGCGCGACGTTCGCCATTTTGGGTTCGCCATTGTTGGCGCTTTTTTTTGCCCTCTCACCCCAGACCAGCAGGTACATGGCAGCCAATCAGGAAGCTCTCCCCTGGACCACTCCCCTTCCCTATAAAAACCGAAGCCCTGCAGCGTTTTTTCACTCTGCCTGTGTGTGCTGAAGAGATAGTGTAGGGAGAGAGCTGCTGCCTGTTAGTGATTTCAGGGACAGTTGAAAGTTTGCTGGCTAGTAATCGTTTTGATACTGCTCTGTTATTGGAGGGACAGAAGTCTGCAGGGGTTTGAGGGACATTTAAGCTTAGGTAGCTTTGCTGGCTAGTAATCTACCTTCTACTGCAGTGCTCTGTATGTAGCTGCAGTGGGCAGCTGTCCTGCTTCTGATCTCATCTGCTGACTGCTGCAATAACAGTAGTCCTTGTAAGGACTGCTTTTATTTATTTTTTTGTTCCAATACAGAGCAGTATCAAGCAGATTACTAGCCAGCAAACTTACTATCATCTGTCCCTGAAATCACTAACAGCTCTCCCCCTACACTATCTCTTCCAAGCACACACAGGCAGATTTTTCAGATACATTTTTGCCCTTGATCCCCCTCTGGCATGCCACTGTCCAGGTCGTTGCACCCTTTAAACAACTTTAAAATCATTTTTCTGGCCAGAAATGTCTTTTTTAGATGTTAAAGTTCGCCTTCCCATTGAAGTCTATGGGGTTCGCGAACCGTTCGCGAACCGCTCGCATTTTTGCGCAAGTTCGCGAATATGTTCGCGAACTTTTTTTCCGACGTTCGCTACATCCCTAATGGAGATTGGTTGATCTTCTCGTGATGTATGAAGACTATTTGATGCAGTTAAACAATGCGATTAGTTAACTATTCAACTGAACATTGGCACTGGTTGATGATTGGATGATCGGTTGATTGGTTTAAAATCTTCTGCTAGCATCAGGCTCTAAATCAGCTTCTGCATTTTTATTCTCATTTTTTAACTAGTACCAACTAGTTTTTAATGATTTTTTAAATACTTATTCATAGCAACAAATCACCTCTTTGGTTCCATATTCTAACAGATAGTAGATGAATCACGACTCATTGGTTGCAAAAGGTAACTGCACATAAATAGCAACTATTTTTGTAAAGGATCCCTTTTAATTGTTTTGTCTTTACTAAAGCATTTGTCCACACCCTAACTAAGCAATATATACTGTAAGTGCAATTAATAATTACACCGAACACATTTTTTCCAGTGGGAATGCACATATATAGTAGTAGTCTAAAGTAGCACTCATGTCTACTCATCAGTCTTAATATGCCATAAGTCTGACACTGCACTATTTTCTCTACTTTACTGCTGTACATCACATCATCAAACAATATGAGCACTAGAGATACTGTATATAAATGATGGCATTCTGAACAGATCTTGCCTTTCATCATAATCTTGTTTCCATTACATGCCTCAAGGTGATCATTATGCATTCATTGTTTTATGTTTTAATTTGTTATTCCATACGTTGACAGTCTTACTATGAATACCACCAACCGTGCTCATCTACTTATTTATCATAGGTTTTATAGTTCTTGCTGCATTGATGACATTGAGATGTACATTCACCTCCGTTCATGTTTTAATATTAATTATAATTCAGTTTTTGATAAAGACAGGTCTCGGTTCTGTATATCATTTGTAAAAGGGGAACTATCATGAAAAGAAAAAACATATTTGTAATATCAGAATTATCACATAGAAATAATAGACAATTACATTCTGTACTATCTATGGAACAATCGGGTTTCTCTTCACTGTCCCTCTCAAGGCTTTAAGTCGTAATTTTATATATACAGTATATTTTGGTATTTCTAGTACAGAAGACACTTCATATGTAAGAGTTGCCTTAGTCCAAGAGTGCCCATACTTTACTAATGTGGGGTCTACTTTTAGTGATGTTGTCCCATTATGATCTACATTCATAATAGCATTGTTAGCATTTTGTATTACTTAAATATTATATTGATTTATGGGAAAAGTTATATTGCTATATTTACGAATGTAATCATTTACAATGTATTATTATTATAATATTATGATAAATATCTGATTTGAAAGATTAAACAGGAGGGTGATTTAGACAAGCTGTTTGTTGAGTCTTGAGATCTACTGATCATCAGTTGAAGGTCTACTGGAAGATCAATTACAAGAGGTCCTCTGCACTCAACCCAATATCAATATATTTAAGACAGAGACATTTTGTGCATACTGCTACTAAAAATGCCTTACCCTTTAAACAAAACAGGGATTGTTTGTCCATATATTGCAATATATTTAAGTTGGCCAACTACGTCAAAGTCATCCCATATCTGGCCAGTCCTACGTTCAATTTTCATCTGATTCATTAAGAATTCTATTGCTTCATTATTCATTTTACAAAGGAACTAAGTTTTACCTGCAACTTACTCGCTGCTTTCAAAGTAAAACTCCCAAACTTGGCTGCCCTTTTATTAGACACCAGTGGGATCACCTGACAATAGCTGGGAAGGAAGGGAGCTACAAAATGGAGCTGGTCACTGCTTCTGTAGAACTATAACAAACAAGGGAATGTTGTCCTCACCACTAATTTTTAAAAACATTAGGCGGGGGTGCAATAAGGCTGTGACCACAAAATACATATAGACAAATACAAGAGTCCTCTGCGCTCAACCCATTATCAATATATTTAAGACAGAAACATTTTTTGCATACTGCTACTGAAAAATGCCTTACCCTTTAAACAAAACAGGGATTGTTTGTCCATATATTGCAATATATTTAAGCTGGCCAACAACCACTACTATTAGACACCAGTGGGATCACCTGACTATAGCTGGGTAGATCCCGATCTACCTTTTGGGCCCCCCTGCCTTAGTCTATTAAACACAGGCCTGGATTTGTGGCAAGGTCACGAAGGTCCTCTGGCACATGCACATGCTTGTGAGGGAGAGTTGGGAGTTAGGACATTGGGACCCAAGGCCAAAATCCAGGCCTGATTGCACAAAGAGTAGCTCTACAAGTACTCTACAAATTTTCCCATCAAACTAAGCTTATGGATTACATTTTGCACTTGATAGTATCTCCATTTATCCATATTAGACTATACACCTTTATACTTTTCTATTATAGGAACAGGGCCTGTCTCGTATGGTAGAAAATTTGTATTATTAATTACAAAAGTGGAAACAAATCCCCCGAAAAAAAAACAACACATTGTGACTTGTATAGGGGTTTCCTACATTTGTTTCTATGTAAAAATGTAGAGTGTCATTCATATCTTTAAAAAGGTTTTATGAATCAAGGATATGTGGAGAATAAGAACAGGTATAGGACCTATTATTCAGAATACTTGGAACCTGAGGTTTTCCTGATAAGGGATCTTTTGTAATTTGGATCTTCATACCTAAAGTCTACTAGAAAATCACGTAAACATAAATTTAACTGGCTGGTTTTGCTTCCGATGAGGATTCATTATTTCTTAGTTTGAATCAAGTAAAAGCTACTGTTTTATTATTATAGAGAAAAAGGAAATTGTTTATAAAAATGTGGATTATTTGGATAGTATGGAGTCTATGGGAGATGACCTTTCCATAATTCAGATCTTTCTAGATAACAAGTTTCCAGATAATGGATTGCATACCTGTATATATATATATATATATATATATATATATATATATATATATATATATATATATACACATAAATTGTTTTGTTGCCCAGATGTTTCTTTTGTTACTTCTAAAAGAGAGACATTATTTAATTCATATATAGTTTAGTGGCATCAGCTGATATTTACACTCCTAGGTATTTTATACACATATCTTGGCATTTAAAATTAAAGTTTTAGAATCTGCTCTAAGATGAGGAGGGCTTGTTCACAGATAATTCCTATAATTTTTCCATATTCATCCTATAGTTTGAGAATAGCCCATGAAGTTTCAATTCTTTACATACAGGTATGGGATCTATTATCAAGAAAACTCAGGACCTGGGATTTTCAGAACAAGGGATCTTTTGTAATTTGGATCTTCAGAACTTAAGTCTAATAAAAAATAATTTAAACAATAAATAAATCCATTAGGATTGTTATGCCTTCTATAATTATTAACTATACCTTAGTAAAATGTATTGTTTTATTATTAAAAAGAAAAAAGGAAATAATTTTTAAAAAATTGATTAAAATGACATTATGGGGTAGTTTATTTTAGTTAGAGATTGCCACAGGCCACTAGAGTGAAATTCTGCCACTCTTCCCTCATTTCTATGGGATTCTTTAAAGAGTATTTATCAATGGATGAAAGTGAAAGTTCATCCTTTGATAAATTGCAAAATCCCATAGAAAGGAATGGAGAGTGGCGGACTTTCACTCTAGTAGACTGTAGCAATCTCTAACTCCATTCTTTGATAAATATACCCCTATGGCTTTCTGGATAACAGCTTTCTCGATAATGGATCCCATACCTGTATTAGGGAAGGAGATCATGGGATTAGTTGTTGAATGCAGAAGGTTAGAAGCAAAAGCAACTTTTTATATATAGGAAAAACCAATAAGTGTAAGTCCTTCCAAAAAAATCATTCAAAGGTTTATAAAAATACAAAAATGTTTATTAGGACATAGTAAATGGAGGCCTAATGCATTTCGAGTCTATTCGAGCACTATGAGTAAGTGCCTAAATAGACACGAAATGCACACATTGGTTTTTCTTATGGATATGCACCTATGACTGGGGTGAACTGTGAGTATATCCTTCCCATACTTCAGTTTGTTTGTACATATTATAGGCATCCTTTTTACTGTGATAGTGTTCACGCTGTTTCCAGGCAACTACCTGTTTTCCAACTTTTTATATACTATTTTACTGTGTTGTACTATTTATATACTGTACAGAAGATGTGGCTGCAACAGAGCCCTGTCCTTACTGCCTGTCCCATGACAGTGGTAAAGCAGAGAGATTAAGACAAGAAGCTCATGGGCTCTAGACAACTATACCACAGAGAGGAATAATGTAATCGGTCACCATAATCTTCATTTCTAAAGACATGTAAGAGGTTATGTAATAAAAGACACTAAGGTGCAGTAACCCACAGCATCCCATGGAGTGTTTCTTGGTCACCTGTTTAAAAGCAAACATTTTATTGACTGCCAGAGATTTTCGCACCTGGGCAAATGTGGTGCCTTTTATTATTTACAAGGGATACAATATTACAAGTGAGAACTAACTCAGTTAACAGTAGACAGACAGAAAGATAGAAATCTGTTTCCTCTGATAAGTCAAGAACACTATATATTTAATATATTGTAAGGAAATGTAATTATTTGATAGATAAAAATGAGCCTTTAACAGGCTTTAGAACTATTATTATTAAATTCAAGTTCTGTTGTGATTTGGTTATGCCACAACGGGCTGTTGAATGGCTTCCTCAGTTATTGTAAATAATGAATTATGGACCTGTTTTATTACCCTCTCTCTGTTAAAGGTAGATTTATGGTAGGTCTAAAGGGAAACACACTGAAACCATTCAATATTTTCTGTCCATTTCAAAGGACTTAATGACCATGTGACTAAAGTGAAAAATCGACAGAGCCACATTAATAAATTTTCTAGATGTCAGATGCTTGAGAATGCATAGTAAGTCAGAGCACAACTGTTAATAGACTAGTGTTAAAAAGACTTAAATGAATAAAGGACTAATGCCGCTGAACCACACTGAGAAATCAATAATGCTGGTTGAATCCACAACATACCTACCGAAGTGTCCATAGCTCTACACTATAACCTTCATATCTGCTCCACCTTGTCTTTTTCATGCAGTTTAAGGAATAAAGGCTATTGGATGTTTTTACAGAAATCAAACTTGTTCATTCTGAAAGTGTATATTTACTCATAAAACAAATTATTGGCAATAGTAATGGCTGTATATTAATTTTACATTTTGTGACACTGCAAAACAGGACATGCTTTAGCAGATTTCACTATTTCATTTTGTGAATGATGCTTAATTTGCTTTTTATCAGATGTCTAAAAATATTTGAGTACAACGCCTCAAAGCAAAATGTAGTAGTATAAATGTGACTATATATATATATATATATATATATATATATATATATATATATATATAATCTGATCATTCTCATTGCTTCTTAACTCTACAGTATAATGCAGGCATATAATAATACTGATACTGTATGTACAAAGTGACAGACAGACAGGTGATAGATACAGAAGATAGATAGATGATAGATAGATAGATAGATAGATAGATAGATCAATAGATAATAAATAGATAGATAGATAGATAGATAGATAGATAGATAGATAGATAGATAAATAGATAGATAGATAGATAGATAGATAGATAGATGAGAGATAGATGAGAGATAGATGAGAGATAGATAATAGAAAGCTGATAGATAGATAGATAGATAGATAGATAGATGGGGGAGGGTATAAAGGTAGATAGATGAGAGATAGATGATAGATAATAGATAGACAGATGATAGATCAATGATAGATAGATAAATAGATAAATAGATGATAGATAGATAGATAGATAGATAGATAGATGAGAGATAGATGAGAGATAGATAATAGAAAGCTGATAGATAGATAGATAGATAGATAGATAGATAGATAGATAGATAGATAGATAGATGATAGATAGATAGATAGATAGATAGATAGATAGATAGATAGATAGATAGATAGATAGATAGATAGATAGATGGGGAGGGTATAAAGGTAGATAGATGAGAGATAGATGATAGATAATAGATAGACAGATGATA